>CM021105.1:206576499-206890654 GCA_007115665.2 Sequoiadendron giganteum
GTAGCTTTGGCGTTTGAGAGTCCGAAGGGCATTATAGCATATGCATATGTTCCCCACTTCGTGGTGAACACTGTCTTGTATTGATCTTCCTCCTTTACCAGAATCTGGTTATAGCCCGAAAAACCATCCAGCATTAAGAATATTTCGGAGCCAACTACGGTCTATAGAATTACCTCCATTGAAGGCAGGGGGTAATGATTTTTTAAGGACACTCTATTTAAGTCTCGAAAGTCTACACATAGGCATATATCCCTATTTTTTTTCCAGACTGGCACCAGGTTTGACACCTAGGTGCTATGTTTGATCAGAAACACTATCCAAGATGCGATCAACTTGTTCAACTCTTGTGATGTTAGGGATTCTATCTTTTGGTTCACAGGTCTTTGTTTTTGGCAAACTGGCTTTGCCCCCTCTGATAGCTCAATGGTATGCTTGATGATTCTGGGGTCATATCCCCTAATATTGTCATATGACCAAGCTACTACACCTAGGTATTCTTCGCAGAAGTGTTTTACTCTATCTTTATTCTTTTGCGAGACTTCCTTTGCAACTTTGAGATTCCTATATCCCTCGATATGAAAATCATTATAATTGCTTTTGTCAGCTACAAGCTTCCTATTATCTCTTGTTGCATCATCGGAATCGAATAGGCTCTCCAGAGTAACTAGGCCTCTCGGGAGTTTGTTGGATTTCAACTAGATAATTTGATCTCCATAAGCTTTGGCGATCCTCGGTTGCAGCTGATCGGTGAATTATCCATATGACTAAAGGAATGATGTAATATGAGCATCACTATCAAAAACCTGCCAACCTTGATTGTTATTTGGGATAGCGGGTCTTACAATTACCTTCACCATATGTTTATTTTTTAGTAACTCAGAGGCCGACTCGAATTGAGCTCCAATAGTTGCCATCTTGTCAGTCTCGGAATTTATTTCCTTCAGAATAGCTTGAATGCTGAATGCCTCAAAGTTGTCGATCAGATCCTAGACCCTATGTCGATAAGATCACATATGGATATTCTTCACGGCTGAAGTTCTACGGATTTGGTTAACCACCAGCTCAGAATCTCTGAAGACACTTATCTGCTTTGCACCCATTTGCTCCAGAAGGCTCAAACTATGGATGAGACCTTCATATTCGACTTCATTGTTTGAACACACAAACTAGAAACAATAAGACCTCAACATCTTTTTGTCAGACGGGGATACCAAACAAATCCCTGCTCAAGCTCCTGCATTATATCTAGCTCCGTCAAAATATAACATCCATATTTTCGGAGACTCTTCCCCCTCGGGATCTTTAGTAACTTTGGGCATGATCTACCCTTCTTCATGAATAAGATAGGTTCCAAGGCTAGTTGAGTGGTAATTCTCGAAAGGGTCTGTATCAATAAATTCCTTCAACAAATTATCTTCATCTGCTGTCTGAGAGCCAGTAATCTCCTCTTCTTCAAGAAATTCCACATTGTACCTTTCCTCTTGAGAGATTGAAGTGTGCGCTACTTGAAAGTTTAACAAAGCCTCATCTGCAACATGTTTCGAATGGAGAGTTTCCAACAATAGTTTCATCTTAGCCCCATGCTTAGTTCTCAAAATTAGGTGCGACCAGTCTAGCACCATATATCCTCCTACATTTGTAGTGAGCTCTCGGGAAAAACAGATCCCAAATAAAGGAGGGATATTGATGAGTATGGTATCCTACTTTACAGTGATACTGGGGCAGGTGAATAAAGTCATGGGTAATCCCTTGATTATCCCAATAATATTGACCTTGTTTCCATCAAGCTGCATGACTCATTTATTAAGAGGCTCATATTTTAGACCCAAAGCATCAACTACTTGTTTTGGCATGACAGTGGTGCTAGCACAAGAGTCGATCATATAGTTATGTAGTAGCTTATCGACAATAATTAATGTTAGAAAGAAAGGCTTAGGTTTAGGCTTATTTTCCTTTTTGGACTCAAGTTTCTCCTCCAGTTGAATTGTTAGCACTTTATCCAAGTCGGACCTAGATGCACCCTCTTTATTCGGTAGAGCAGGAACTTTAGAATCTTCTTCAATTGATAGCACCTTTTGTAGCAATACCTTCTGCTCTAGAATAGCTAGGACATCCCATAGAGAAGCATTGGCAGATGACTTCTTTAGTTGTTCCACCACATTGAATTGCTCTTTCAACTAGTGAGTTGCGATTGCCCGCTCTTTAGGTTTTGCAGCCACCATTAGTTTCACAGTCAGTACATCTGGTAGTTTGGTAATAGCAGAAGTGACTAGGGAGCCTTTGTCTTCGGAGGAAGTGGATTCAGAGGGCTATGAATAGCTATCTCTGATTGTGGTGGGGTTGGCAATAGGCCTACCAGTGGGCTAGGCATCGATTATGACGTAGCTTTGGTAGGTAAAGCAGTAAACTCTCCAATAAATCTACGCTTAGAACGTGAATTATAGTCAGATTGCACTCGGGGTATTTTATCAATAGGGATGTCATTTGAAAACACTGACTCTTCTCCTTCCATCCAAGAAAAGAGGGCCTGGTCCAGGACAATGTCTAACTCTTGCTAGATTGACATCCCCTACATTTACGTGGCGAGGTCCGCATTGTCCATTTGTTGAGAAGCATATGGTGAGTTGTCGAAAACGGACGCATTGCCTTGGCTATGTTGATTTGCGATTTGTTGTTGCAAATTTCCCCATGGACAATTCAGCAGCATGTGTGCGTCATTGCAGGGAAAACACCATGAGTTAGCATCTTCAACCAAATTGTTCTATCCCACCACTAGCTCCTTATTTGAACTAGGATGAACAATCTGCATTAGTAGGGTTACCGGAACCATCTGGTTACTTGATTGAGCCAAAGTATTCCCACATGACCTATCCTACCACTAGTTTGATTGGTACAGAGGTTTTCCACCTTGGTAATTTTGGTATGCAAGCTTTTGATAGCTATATTGCTACCACTTCAAATTAGTTAATTCATTAGTCATAGCCCATGTCTGTTCTCTCATCTCGCTCATCTCAGTAGCCATGGGATTAGGCACAGGAGCTACTACAGGAGCTGCCGTCAAGGAAGAGCTTGGAACATTTCTGGGATAGGTGTACATAGATTGGGGAGGAGCTGTAGGAGCACTGGTAGAAGGAACTTTGGCCTCTGCAGCATTGCACTTGGGGAATAATGGTATGATGGGTCTCGGTGCTAACTTCCCTGTAGCAATCAGATTGTTTTTTTCTGCAACAGCTAGGGCGTAAGCATCAGGAAGAGTGTCTCCTCCCAAAGCTTGTAGCATCATGGAGATATCGGCATTGATCAATTTCAAGTAGAACATAAATGCTAGGTCTAGAGGTGGTTGGTTGCCGATAGACACTCTCTTCCAGGTCGAATGGAACCTCACATTGAAGTCAGGTAGAGCTTCATGAGGAGCTCGATTTATATTTTCTAGTTGATGATACATTGAATATTTGTCACCAACGTTTGAGAAACGCTCATAAAACGGAGTCCCAAGCTGGTCCCAAGTAGCAATAGTACCAGCTTGTAGAGTTCTGTACCAGTGTATCACCTTTCCTTAGAAGGAGGTGGCAAGCAATCTGAGGGCTACATTTTCATTGGATACACCATGTACTAGACATACGTCTGCTACATCTTGCAGATGCTCCGTCGACATCTTTAAATCATTCCTAGAATATTTAGGGATAGCCTTTAGAGCAAAAATCCAGATGGGGACCTAAGCTGCAGGAGGCACAGGTGCTACTAATGGACTATCAGAGTCCCAAGAAACATAGTTTCTAGCAGCCATAGGTGTGGGTGGATTAGGTGATATCGGAGAAGGAGGAGACAGAAGAGGTGAAAGACTACTTCGGTGACCCCTCAGGTGAACTAAAGGAAAAACAAGTTGGCCAGGGACTCTCGCTGTCTCTGATCTATTCATAGGTCGATGGCTCATACACACTTATAAGATCAAGCAAACGTGCTAGTTCGTGGTCCCACCAGGTGTGCCAAAAAAAGAACTATTTGATGCAATATTTTGCATGTAGCAGCAGCCTTATGGGAAACTTAGCTATTGGGGGACACAATGCGCTAGCTAAGTAGCCTCCAAGATTTTATCGAAGTCGGCTCTTCGTTTAATGGTTGAAGAAAAAGGTAGAGGAGATTGCAGGAATGTAAAAGTTACATGACAGGTGATGTGCCAAAGTCTTAGATGAATTTCAACAGAGCACAGTGTGAAAATGCAAAGGCCCGGACCACTAAATTGCTGTTAGTTAAGTTAATTTTTCCCACAAGCATTTATTATTCACAAATACCCTCTAATTTGTATAATGTAACCAAGTATAACTTTATCTTAACACAAAAAAGTCAGAGAAACATGATCTGCATTTATTTCAGCTATGAAAGGTTACAAAAATTGAAGAATAGGCATTCATACAAAATAAAGAGGAAAGCACAGGTCAATATTTCTAACAAATGTATTGAAATAGAAAGGTCGAATTTATTTGGCATAGTCCGAAATCTTTTTTGAAAGCAACTATTACAAAAGGCATACTTCTCAGTGCCTGGGAGTTTTTTTCTTAAACTTAATCCTCATTTTAAAATAAAACAAGGCCCCATTTATATGGCCATTCCACCGCCTAGAGACACATCATGAACAAGCAGACCACGCGTGGCGATCCTCGGTCTAGATCATCTTGAGTCACCATAGCAAACATCGATCGGCCAGTAACACACCAGTAAGGCCACGACATGTAACGGAAAGCCATGCAACAGCTAAAGAGAACACACAGTGATAGGAAAGTATAGAAGGTCCGACAGCATTTCAAAGGTAGTCGATGTAGAAACAAAAATACCATGTGTCACTTAAACAGAGCCCGATTGAAAGTTGAAAAGGTGCCTGGCAGAAAGCGTCGAGGGAGAGACACGTGGCAAGGTCCAAGCAAAATATAGAAAGAGGTGGGCCCCACTCGGAGAGGCAGGCAAAGTGAGCCACGCAACATTTAGACAGAGCTTACCGAAAAGTGAAGCGAAAGAAAATGAAAATCTTCACGAGGGAGCCACGTGGAGAGCTCTGAGGTCAGTGAGCACAAAAATAAGGCACAGGCACAAAGGAAGATAGGAAATTGGAAGCCCTCAGCAGCTTTTGTTGAACAAATATCATCATGAACATTTTTGATAAGGACTTACAAGACGAGAGAAAGGCAATGTACGTTGCCTATTCAAAAATGGTGAGAAGTAAATAGGAGAAAATACCTGGTTTTGATCTTGTACGTAATACCAAAGATGAGATCAGCAAGGCAATCTATACTCTTGACAATTTTGAGAGCATAGTAGGAGTCTTAAAGGAGGAAATAATTGTAGAAGGAAGGGGAAAGTCACAAGTTACTGAGGAGTACCTTGAGATAAGAATTGAAGAAAGGCCTACCTACCAGCCTCAGGGGAAGATAAAGGTGTTTTCAAGGAAGAAGAGAAGTAGGACATACGAGGTTACGATGAGTGGAACATCATCCATCCCAAGGCAATTAGTGCTTGGTATTATTGATCTGGATTCGCCTCTGAAGATTTCAAAATAGATTAACCCATCATCCGTAAAGAGGCATAGAACTGACAGTGTGAGGGATGTTGGCCAAAAGGGTAATGATGATGAGGATATCATTATAACTTCAGATGAAATAAATCTAGAGATGCCACTAGATCCAACTAACATTGCAACGAGCTCAGGAGCCATCACCCTAAGATTGGGGAAGGATGAGATTAAAGGAATTACAAATAGTGATGATTTGAGGATGGATGCTTGTAAAGAATTCATGATGGATGAATCTTTTATTCATACTCATGATTTTGAAGATTTTGTATGGAGAGCTCATCTCTCATCATATACTGAGAAGGTAGCACATGAGAGAAGTTTGCATCCAAAGCTTCCAGAGAAAGTTATTTAGTCAAGGGTTAGAGTGCAAATGAAGGAGAAGTTTAAATAAATCACACCAGAATAGGGTAGGGCATTGGTTCAAAAGTGTGGGATATTGCTACTCCCTGAATGGGATATTGCTGATGGTGTAGTATTTGACACAATAAGAAGGGAAAATAAGCCACTTCTTGCAACAGAGGAGGAGGCTGCATTGGCACTTAAAGGATCAACCTTCAGTGAGGAGTGGGATTCTTTGGCAATATGATCACTATCCACAAGGTCTCAAAAACCTATTGTTGCCGAAACGTCCAATTTTAGTGGTCATTTGATTGTGAAAATAGTTGCTGATACCCCTACATTGGAGGCTATTGACATGGTTGTGAATGTTGCAGAATTCACTAAGGCAACTATGGTGATTTAACTAAAAGCTGAGATACTATGAGGAACTAGTATAATGACATTATTATTGAGTATAATAAAAGTCAGCAAAGGGTGGTAGAATTGGAAAGTGAAATGGCCTTATTAAGACAACAGATGGAAACCTTGAGGTCTCAAAAGCAGGATAACTCTAGACAAATTATTTCAGACGTGCTAGTAGATCAACTCCAACCTTGTTCACAGGTTCAATCTTGGGCTATGATCCCATATAATATGGGACAAGTGCCCATTGGAGTTGAAAAGGCCAGTACCTCGAGCAAAGATCCTTCTAGGGAAAAGTTGATCCAACAGGTTGAAGAATATAAGGAGATGATGAACCAAATCCGGGATGCAGCAGGAAGGAATAATTCATAAATTGTTGATACTGTGTTAAGGCATTTACATAAACGGGTCCATACTAAGCTGAATGGTGTTTATGCAAATTATGCCTCGATGTTGCAAGCAATCGAATTGTTTCCAAGGGATAGAGAATTGGCTATCCCTTTGCTAAATAGATGGGGCCCTAGAATGGAGAAGTTAAAATTTATGGCAATTGGGGAAAAATAGCATGGGAATAAATATCCTCCAGTCATGACAACATATCAATTTGTTAAGAATATTGTCGAGCAAAAGTTCAAGGGGTCTGCTGCTCCTATGGAGTCCAAAAATAAAGCATTGAAGGATATTTATGATGGAAAGGATTTGACTCCACTATCTCATATTTTGCATAGTTAGGATAGTGTCAAGCCTTTGCAAGCATGGAAGGAGCAAATGAATAATATAATGACTGCCTAGACTCATGAGATATGCAAAAATGTTGATATTCGCATGTTGGAAAACACTTTAGAAAAGTTATCATTTGTCATTAGTTTCCTAGAAAACTTTGATAAGATAGCCACATCATTGATGATAAAGTATTTACCTTATCAAAAAATGGTGGACCAGGTGGTGGTTTTCAACTGGCCATCAGAGGAGGATTTCGAGTCATGGAAAAAGGTTTTCATCGATGAACTTGAATCATAAATAATTGGGATGAGAATTGCAATTTGGTCATGTAAAATATAGGTCTGGCCTTGGATATTATATTTTAAAATGCATTTTCTTTCTGGATTTAGGTGCGAATTGTTCAAATAAAATTAGTGCATAGAACAGTTAAAAGATGCTTTGGTGTCAGGGGAGCAACACTTGGAAGAATGCCTTTCCTTCCTCCACAACAAACTAATGATCATTTTTTTTTTGGCTTTTCTTCTCTTACCAAGAAAATGATGTAAAGTTAGCTAATTAGGGATTAGTAGTCTAGTAAAAGGTAGACATGTGTATTCTTCGGCCTAAAGCTTGTTAGCTCCCTTGTTTTTATAAAAATAAATTCTAGGCCAAGAAAGAGGTCTGTTGAAATTACTCAAGATACGTAAGATAAGAGTCAAGGAGTATAGAGAGAAGAATATATCCAGGTTTTGAAGCTTTGAGTCTTTTTTGAGAATTTAGTAAATCATGGGGTTCTTGAGCATAGTTATGTTAACCTTGTGATTGTTTTGAGTCTATTTTATCTCCTATTGTAATAGTTTGCTTGAATTATTAATGAAGTATCTATCAAAGATGATTTTCGTTAATTTCCATTTGTTATTTATTGTGGATTATGTTTGACTATAGGTCTGGTTCAATGGACCTGTTAAATGTTTCAGTTGTCCAATAAGTTTATGTGAATTAACACATAGGATTTATTAAGGAGTAATAAACTCAAGTATTGATGTATGGATGGTAATGCTATGCATAAATATCATAGATACTTTAGATGAAATTTACCCTATAGTTCAGTTGCTGGTTTGACTCTGTGCTCTAGGATATGGCACTAGAACTCTGATTGCTTCTCATCCTTGTATTTTTTGTTATAGCTTTAGGAAATTTCACTCGAGTAACTCATAACAACACACTTAGGTGTTATTTCAATTCCTTGTTGAGTAGAGCCGAACTCTTCTAAGAAATAGCCGATTTCTTGAAGGTTTATCTCGTTTGACACAGACAGGAATTTATCTATTGTTTATCCACATATGAGCAAATCATTCTTATCATGAATGACAATATATTTTAGGAACACCCTCCTAGATCTCGCAGAGTCTGAAGTGTAGGAGAGATAATAGTTTTACTGTTATCTTCTCATTAAGTTGGCACAGTGCCTTCAAGACTTTAATAATTGAGTATGGCAAGCTCCTAGAAGCTCCTGTGGGTTGTGCTTGGGTTGCTATAAAAAAAAATCCAACAGGATATAGTTAGTGATGGGACACCTGCAACCTTACCTCCAAAGAGAACCATTAGTCATCAGATTGACTTCATACCAGAAGCTTCCTTGCCAAACAAAGCAACTTGCAAGCTTACACCAGATCAGAATGTAGAAGCAGCTAGGCAAGTGCAGGAGTTGTTGGATCAAGGATTAATTAGGAAGAGCACTAGTCCATGTGCAGTACCAGTGGTCTTAGTAACCAAGAAAGGAGGCAAGTGGAGATTATGCACTGATTCTAGAGCTATAAATAGAATCACACTCAAGTATAGGTTCCCTATTCCTAGGATTGAGGACTTGATGGATTTTCTTAGAGGAGCTCAGTACTTCACCAAGTTGGATCTCAAAAGTGGATACCATCATATCAGAATTAAGGATGGAGATGAGTGGAAGACAACATTTAAGAAAACTAATGGGTTGTATTAGTGGAGAGTTATGCCATTTGGCCTCTCTAATGCCCCTAGCACATTCATGAGGCTCGTCAATGAAGTGCTCAAAGACTTTATAGGGATATTTGTGGTGGTATATCTTGATGATATACTCATCTTTAGCAAGCTAGCAAAAGAACACCTAAAGCATGTGGAGTTGGTTCTTAGAAGATTGCAAGAAGAGAAGTTAGCCATCAACTTAGAGAAATGTGAGTTCTTCAAATAGGAGCTTGTGTATTTGGGGTTTGTAGTGTCACAAGGATCATTGAAGATGGATCCAAGCAAGGTGGAAGCTATCCTAAATTGGCATATACCAACCACAGGGACAAAGGTAAGAAGTTTTCGTGGATTGGCTCAATTTTATAGGAAATTCATAAGGAACTTTAGTGGCATATGTGCACCAGTCCTTAATACAATTAAAGGTGGCTTAAAGACTAAGTTCAAGTGGACTGAAGAGGCTAAGAAGGGATTTGAGAAACTAAAACAAGAAGTGGCAACTCAACCTATTCTTTTATTGCCTAGCTTTGATAAGTTGTTTACCATGGAATGTGATGCTAGTGGAGTTCCAGTAGGAGGAGTGCTAAGTCAAGAAGGTAGACCTATAGATTTATTTAGTGAAAATCTCAATGAAGCTAAGAAGAAGTATTCTACCTATGACCTAGAACTTTATACTTTAGTACAGTCACTTAGGAAGTGGAGGCATTATCTTCTACCCAAAGAGTTTGTAGTCTTTACTGACAATCAGGTACTTAGCTATATCAACACTCAAGAGAAGTTGAGCAATAGACATTTGAAATGGATGGAATACATCCAAGATTTCACTTTCACCATCAAGCATAGGGATAGTTGAACAAGGTGGTAGATTCAATAAGTAGAAGATTGCTTACAGTGCAAGAGATACAGATAAAGAGCATTGGAATAGAGAGTTTCAAGGATCTCTATGGGGAAGATGAAGACTTCTCGGAGGCCTACAAGGTTTGTTCTGACTTTGAGAATCAATTTTATAGTCAATACTCAGAGTATACATTTCAAAGTGGATTGTTATTCAAGGGGAATCAATTATGTGTTCCAAGAGGATCAATGAGAGAGAATCTCATCTAGTAGAAGCATAATGGTAGTCTTAGTGGACATTTTGGCATCAACAAGATAATGGAACTAGTGCAAAGATTATCCTATTGGCCTAAGTTTCCAAGGGATGTCAGGAGGTATGTGGAGCAGTGTGTAGTGTGTATGAAATCCAAGGGAGGAGCTAGTAATGCACGTTTATATCAACCCCTACCCATTCCTAACAAATCATGGGAGTGTATTAGAATGGACTTTGTGGTAGGACTCCCTAGGACTAAGACAGGGTTTGATAGTGTCTATGTGGTTGTAGATAGATTCAGTAAGATGAGTCACTTTATCCCTTGTAAAACCACCCATGATGCTAGCTATATTTCTCACCTTTTCTTCAAGGAAATTGTAAGGATCCATGGATTGCCTTCAAGCCTTGTTTCAGACAGGGATGTGAAGTTCATGAGTCATTTTTGGAAGACTCTATGGAGCAGATTAGGTACCAACCTGTCTTTTGGATCAGCCTACCATCCTCAGACCGATGGACAAATAGAGGTGGTTAATAGGGTGTTAGGTAATCTTCTAATATGCCTAACCAAGGAGTATGGATAGACATGGGACTTGGTCATATCACAAGCTGAATATACCTACAATGACAGTGTGAACCGTACCACAGGGAAGAGTCCTTTTGAAATAGTGTATGGAATGCACCCAAGAGGTGTGTGTGAGCTCAGGGATCTAGGAGCTATGGAGCATAAGAGTGGACATGTAGAGGATTTATCTCAGACCATGAAGGAGATTTAGGAGTAGGTGAAGAAGATAGTCACCATGGCTACCCAAAAGTTGAAAAATAAGGTGGATATCTCTAGGAAGGATCTACAATTTGTAGTGGGAGACTATGTCATGGTCCATCTTAACAAATCCAGATTGCAGAAGCGAACATCAACCAAGTTGTAGTGAAGAGAGTGGGACCATGCAAGGTGTTAGCCAAATATGGAAAGAATGCCTACAAGGTGGAGTTACCTACAGATTTAGGCATTTCACCAGTGTTCAATGTAGATGGTTTGATTAGGTATAAGGGATCGGTCATTGATGTGGATCAGACCAGTATGGAGGTCTTGAAGGATGTGAGTAACATAACCTTACCTCCTAGATCCAAGCTACAAGCAGAGAGGATCTTGGAGTCAAGGGTGAAGAAGTTTACCTGACATAAGGAATACATGGAACACCTCATCAAATGCAAGGATAAACTTGAATCTGATGCTACATGGGTGGATGAAGCTCAGTTCAAGAAGCAGGGTATTGATGTATCACTAATCTCACCTCACTTTCCTTAACATCTATGCAAAGGGGGAGAATGGTGTAGGAGCACTCCATAGTTCACCTTAGGAAAGTTTTCTAGAAGGTCATGTTTGGCCAATTTGACTAGGACAACTTATCTTCATAATCTTGTTTCTTCATGTTTGTGCCTTAGTGGCATTTTGTGACCTTCTTAGACCAATTTAGTTGTTAGTTCCCTAAATTTTGAAATAAGGCTAAAGGAAGCCACAAGCGGACAAGGAAGGGTTCAGGCCAAGCTTAACTACTTTTGTGACCATATATAAGGGTGACCTCAACATGGAATTGAGGTTGGGAGATTTTACATTGGTTTGTGATTTTGAATTTAAAGTAAAAACAATGGGTTCTTAATGTGAATTTCTGGTTTTGGTTCAAAATAGATCTTTAATGGATTGAATCTGATTTTGTAGGTGGTGTAGGATGTAATGTGAGTGTTAAATAATCATTGTGTGGTAGTATTTTAGTCTCCTAGTTTTATTTCAAGTTTTGTTTGTAGGTAGTTAGTTCTTTGCATTTGCTGATTTGACAGTTAGTTTATAGGAAATGGAGGTTTAGATCACATTTCCTCTATACATAACGTATGGCCTCTTGGGAATTGTGACTAGACTCGAGGATTGTATATATGGTAGGTGTAGGAGTCTTTAACAATTTAGTAAACACCATGGAAGTCTTCTCCTAGGCGAGCCAGGGAGTGTTCGGCTAGGAAAGACGAGGAGTGCATGGCACGTGATTTGCAGGGGTGATCATTCCCTGTCAAGTCATGATGTGGAGAGGGCAACCAGATGCCTTGAAAATAATTGGCATGAAGGAGGAAGCTTCACCAATCAATTTGGTGAGAGAAACTCATGATAGCGCACTGTGTGGTCAGGGAAAGGGCCCAAAAAGGCCAAATTTGCTAAATTGAAGGTCCAACCTATGTACGGACAGTTGAGGGTTAACACCATCAAAATATTCAAATGGAAGGCATGAGGACCATAAACCCCAAAGAAAGATTCAATTTTATTTGGAATACTTTGGAGTACTAGCTTGATTTCTCAGAGAAGGAGGGCTAATTGGGGCTCCTAGGCTAGTAGCCTTTTTAACCCTAAATGAGGGTTTGGTGGAAGCGATGGGCAAATGAAGTAAGGTGGACCCTCAAGAACCATAATGTGATGGTGAGAACCTATTTGAAATATCTCCACACCCCTACAAAGATGAAATCTAGTATTGGGAGTAGGTTAGCCTTTAGGGTGGATTAAGGGCTAAGGGAAGAATTGCAAAGAAAGCACCAAGGTTGTCTTGGTTGGAAGAATATGTATTGGTATTTGGGTTGGCAAGGAGAACCAGGGGATCCTAGTCAAGAGGTAGGTCCTATAGGTTAAGGTGGTGAAGTGAGACACCATAGGGGTCTTCCAAGTAAGACCTAGAGTAGGAATCATGGAGTGATTCCACCAACCCTCCCTAATAGTTCACCATAGGACATCCGTAATGGAGGTCAACAAGGCCAGCTCCACCGAAGGAGTGATGAACACCTATACCTTTTCGGGTACATCTCTACTCATAGTGGGAGCCAAAAGAGATTCAAAGATGGAAGGAGGGAAAGAGGAGGACACAATAGGAGATGCAGTCTTCTTCTCCTTCTTCTGCAAGGAGGCTTGCTCAACTAGAAGAGATTTTCATTGACGCTTGCACTCATGCGTAAGGTGGTTTCTACAACTCTTTGAACTAGAAGTTAAAACTTGTAGAGGGAAAAAATGATCCTTCTCAGCCATGGGAGTCCGCCATGGCTGTCTCCAGTGGAAAGACAACCTCTTGAATGGGAGAAGGAGGGATAGGTTTGGAAACGGTAGGAGGATTTGAATCTACCACCTTAGAGGTGGGTCCATTTCTGTTCGAGGGAACAAGAATAGGTAGAGGGGTAAGCTCTCTCCGGAAGGCTTTCTTTATACCATAAAAATAATACCAGGGCCTTGGGGACCCATTAGGGAGATACAATATCATAACCTTTGGCTTTCGCCAACTAGGCATTATCAAACTTAGTTGGTATAATCGGAGCCTGTTCATCCAATACTCCTCCCAAGAGAGGGGAGTGGATGAGTCATCTCAAGAGGGAGTGAGCTTCTCCTTTCCTTTTTGGGAGAAGTAGGTAGCTAGAATCTCGGCTATAGGAAGGGTCAATTTTGGCTATCCATTGCCCCTAGTTTTGTACTTCACATAGTTCTTGTAAAGTAGGTATATTCTCTGTGGGAGTGGACCGATGGGAGAGGTCCAAAAGAGATCCAACGAATTTCCTCCAAGGAATACCACAAGCTCATATCCAATTTCATGCACTACATGAACAACACCTTCATGGGAAAACTTAAGGCACTTATGAATCATAGAGGTAACCCCATTCATGGAAGCTAGCCATGGTATGCCTAGCTTCACTCTTAATAGGTTTGACTTAGGGATGACATCGAAGACCATGTCTACACTGCTAGGTCCAACTAGGATGGACAATGTTATCGATCCATAGGGTTTAAGAGAAATTCCATCATGTGTACGAATGATGGAGATTGTTTTTTCATATTCCTCCCTCTGTAGGGAGTTTAAGAGTAACGTCTCCTTCATCATGACATTCATTCTACTTGAAGGGGTCAACCAAGATCCCTATCACAATATTTCTATTGAGGCAAGTGGGAATATAAAATGAAGAAGGATTTAATATTTTTTGGAACATCTTGTGAGGTAAATGTCACATCTGGTGAGCTAGTCTTAAGATGAGGAGAGGGAGTAACAATGACCATGATAAAATACGCCTCTAGGTGAGAATTAGAATCAGTGGGATTGATAATAATGTTAGTAGAATTTGACGTAAATGGGTCCTTGTATATCTCCGATTCACTATTATCTTTCACCATTGATTTTAAAAAAAAAAATTTCCTCGATCAAGATGGATACTATTGTCCTTGATGCAATCCTATATCTCATAATGCAGGTGCATACAACATTTGGTATTGTATTCGTTAACTCAATGGTACTGAAAATAAGTATTTTCTTCATACCAGCTAGGTTATAGTTCTCTAACTAGTTTAGGAGGTGGAAAGGTAAGGATCTTATCCTTCACTAACTTCTGCAAGATGGAAGAATAATATTTTGATAGCTTTCTAAACTTCCAGTCACATTTGAGGTCATTGTTATCCATAGTGGATACTACATTCGCAATAATTTTACCTCTTCTCAAGATCGATACGATAGATCTTCCTTTAGAATGGGAACACAAGGGAGGACTCCCAAATTGAACCACCATTTGTTAGTACTCTTGTAGATCTGCAAAAAAGTGTGCAAAATAAGGATACTTCATGAGAGAAAACTTATCTTGCCAAGAACTTTATAATTTCCCTATGAAGACTTTCTTTACATCAGAATCGGGTAGTGGGTAAGCGATTTCTGAGAAGAGTGCTTGGTACCATGCTATAAAGTTTGCAATTTTTCATTGTCCCCTTGTTTTCACCGAACAACATCCGGGAAGGTCATCTTCAGTCTGATGTTGGCTTGGAATTGTCACAAGAACTTGTTCACAAGATGATCGAATGTGAAGATAGAATTATCAAGAAAAGAACAGTACCAATCCAATGTTGTATCTTTGAGGGATCAGGGGAACAGTTTATCCATCAACGCATCGTGATGAAAAATCCTATGCATAAGGTGTTAAAGGTGGACACATGTGTCTATGTATCCCCCTTACCACCATATTTCTTGAATTTTGGAATCTCTATCCCTTGCAGGAAATTAGTGTTTAGAATAGCAACCAAAAATTGGCTATGTTGGAGAAGGGCTGCAAGATAGGCTAGTTTGAGGCTTGGAAAAGGTTTACCAACTAGTTCTGCATCTTCCCCATATTCTAAAGAAGGGTATTCAGAATAGGGTCATTAGAAGACATAGGACCACCAGAACCATTGCCAGAGACACCACCATGACTACCGCTACAACCACCACCAATACCACTGCCACCACTCTGGCCACTACCAAAGCCACCACTAGTGTGACTTCTACTAGAGCCACCTCTAGAGATGAATCCACTACCATGATTTCCACCACCACCACCTACGTCAATGCCACCCTAAATTTTGAAGTTTCTGCCACCAAATCCTCCACCACTAAAGGTGATAGAAGGGGTGAAGTGGAAACCCAAAGGGTTCCTGTTTACTTTGACAATCTCCAAACTTTCAAAAGTAGAGGGTATATTGGTGGGGACCGTATTAGCCATATATACGGATATAGGAGGCATCAACATTTCCAGCTTCCTCTCACATTACTTAAAGAGGACACCTCATATCATGCGACCAAGGCTCTAGGGGGCACATGCTTCGACTAGATAAATGATATTAGCCAAGATTTCTACACCTGTCCGGTCCTTTTGCACCATGTATCTTATTTCACCGATCACCTTAGTAGCCCTAGCCAACTTTGAGTTGCCTTCTAGGTGATTTTCCAATGCACCTAACCCTTTACCGAGACTAAGGACATAATCGGAAGGGATACACATGAACTCATGCTCATCTATGGATGAAGAGATTGGTGACATAGGAGAAGTAGGGACGTGATCGGTTTCATTAGGAAACCTAGGTTTGCCTTGCAATACGTGCTCCTATGTAGAAAGCCCAACTGCAAAACTAGAGAAAAGGTCGGTAGTGAAGCTAACGGAGACCTTCGTCTTGTCCATTGAAAGGTGTTCCAGACTTCTTCTAACAATATTCCCAATGGTCATAGACTAGGTCATGAAGCTCATAAACTTTCACAACACAGTAGGGTAAAATGACCAAGAGTTATATGAGAAAAAGTTTAGGATACTGATAAATGGATAGACATTGGTTCACGTTGAGTTCACCAAAAATGTGAGGGGGACCAGCCACTACAAGGCCCCAGGTCACAAAACAAAAGGCCAAGAGTGGAAAGGCTATCCTAACTTAGCTTAGTTCAAAGGAAGGGTAGGATGAAAAGGATGAGAATGATGAGGATTATATGTCCTTCAATTACTCTATGATCCAAGAGTTGCAAGAAGATTAGATGAGTCTCTTTTCTAGAGTCAACTCTACATATCATGAAGTTCTTTGTCTGAGGACAAAAGCGTGGTTCTGGGACGACAGTGTGGTGTGATAGCACCTCATAGGTGCGATTCCATCTGTACAAGTCGAGAACTAGAAATACAAGGTTGGAACCCCGAGAAAGGACTGCTAGTCGAGTCTAAAAATTTCAAGAAGCAAAGAACGAGACTAAGAAGAGAGAAAAGTAAATATGAAAGTGACAAAGATGATCTCATAAAATATCCTCCTCACCAGATTTATTCAAACTCTCTTCACCTACACAAAACAAAGGGAGAAATTGTTGGGGCTATATAAGGGCTTGCCTTAGTCAGGCCCCTATCTTAGTGTTTCCACCTCCATAGATAGCCAAGTTTGGAATGATAGGAATAAAGATAAAGAGAGGTCCTACAAGCTATGTAAACACAAAACACTACAAGAAGTATGTGCTTACTCAACTGAAAACAATAGGAGAGATTAGAGGAGATTACCACCTCCATCCAAAGCACTCAAGGCTTGTGGATGAGAGAACAAGAGGTAATCAAGCCTCTATTTCTGCGATGTATGTCCAATGCTCACCTTGTCAGAGTGATGGAGTAGTGGATTTCTGCAATGGAGTGAAGGGTGTTGTTATAGAGCCTATGAATGATTGAAAAATGGTGGAGAAAATATTGAGGTATGGATTCAATATCTTTCCAAACTCCATCCAAAATTGCAAATGGATGAGAGAGTGAAGATTATGAAGGAGAATGTGAAAAAAAACCATATTCTGGTCGGCCACCCGAAGGGGGATGTTAGTCTTTGAATTCCAATCGAAGATATAATGCCTCTGTAGTCTCTAGCCATAGGAATCTACTAGGGACATAAGAATGCCATGCGGATGTCTACATGTCACGCGGGCATCCCCGAAAAAAATGCCCCCCACCAATACACAAATAAGGCACCAAATGGAATGCAAGCAATGGGCTTAAGTGGAATTAAACCTCCACTTTCAGTTTTCTAATGTGTAAGGGGGTAAAAAGGGAATTTGTGTTAGGGGTGAAAATTCACATTCATACACTATGATAAGTAGAACACAAAGGTGACACAATTTTACTATCAAGTGAAATAGTCAATAACCAAATCTTTCCATCCATATTTGCATCGAATTATTCCATGTTAAGTATAGAGTCATAAACTAGATTTATTTAGAAAAAGTCAATGCTTGTTTGGAGTTTTCAACAACTATTTGATTAATCAAAACAACTCATGGTAAAAAATTTTTACCAAGTCCAAGATGAATAAAGTCTTCGACCTCTCCCATATCAACTTAAATCTTAAAGTAGTATATAGATTTAAGAATGATAATAAATACAAAAATTGACCCATTAATATAGTCTTATTCAGTTAAAAGTTTCAACAATTTAGGTCACCCATGATTATTGACTTCTAAGCCAGTATGTTAAGCATTATAATCAGCTGCTATTTATTGTTTGAAATAGTCAATTTCAAAGGAGATGGAAAAAGAAGTACAATATGATTCCAAAAAAAGTGAAAAAAAATATATTTATAATCTACAAAAAAAATGTCATAAATCACTAGTTTTCATCGTCTTCAAATTCCTCATTGTTTAGCCACTATAGGTGTCCAAAAGTGAAGATTTAGTTGGAAAAGATCAGTTCAATGTCTACTTTGGCCAAAAATTGTAAACCATATTGTGAGATCACCCCATGTATACATATATATATACTTATGTATATATATATATATATATATATATATATATATATATATATATATATATATATATATAACTCAATCATATATATATATATGTATACATGTATATGTATATGTTAACATATATATATATATATTATCATAAAGCAATAACGGGTGTATATATAATCAGTATACAAATGTATATCAACAAGACTAGATCAATCAATCAATTCACAATAATAATATATATTATCTATTTGTATATATATGTATACACAACCATCTATTTAAGCATTTATTCTTACATTTTTATTTACTTATATATACAGACATATACATATTATCTATCAACACGATAGTTAATGATCCATTCAATATTTGAATGATCATGTCCTATGTGACAATGTAATCATAACACCCACTCTTAAACATATATTTATATCTATACATATGTCATCGTACTTGTATGGACATCCCATTATGTCAATTGTACACGTATGTCATCATATCCATATATATGTATTCATTTATACATATATCAAAATACTCATTCAACCAAACAAATAAACATAGTAGGATAAGGAAGGACTCAAAAGATCAAGCAAATAAACATCATCCAAGCATACATTGAATAGTAATCAAGGCCCTTACTAATGTAAACACATTATGCTAAGGATGACTTACCTATTTGCCACATGATAAATCAACTCAATTATTCTATTGTGGTGTGTGTAAGCTCAGATAGGTTATCTTACTAGTTACCTAGCCAAGACAATCTCTTGCATGATAATTTCCCTCTGTCTAGAGGAAAAAACATGTACCTACATCCACATTCTCAAAATATGTCCAAGATAGTTAGCTATTCAGTAAAATACGCATTACACATAATACATCTGCATAGTTAGAACATTAGTTCAATAACTATCCAATCACATAAATGCATTCCTTCATATAATATAAAATGAGATGACATTCATTCATAATTAAGTGATCACAAAGTGCAGACACCATTTATTCATCTATTGAATTCACATTTTACCATATATATATAGTAATAGTAAATAGTAATAACACAATTTGGGGTGTAACATACTTCCTTACTTGTGAATCATTGTCCTGATGATCTATAGTATTTTATCATATAGATAAATTGAAATAAATTGTTAATTACTATTCTCAAAATATGTAATACTTATAAAGAATTCATGATATGTAGCATCACTCCTTTCAACCTTTTCCCCCTTGGGCTTTGCATAGAATGACCTTTTTATCACATAGGGAAAACTTGTATGTCTCACACATACCTAATCTCTTAAGAGATTATGTGTTGTATTAATAATATTTCATATGTACATCCCATGTACAATAATATCTAAATGACACATGGCACCTATACTATAGTGACTAGAAATCACATTCTCATTGGATTACAAATTTATCCTTTGTATAATACAAATAGAAAGGAATAATGCTACATTATGCACTACACCATGGGCCCCATCCTTCCCTTTGGTATTTAACCTTTGGACATCTCAAAAGCTAAGACCGTCCATCTTGAGCATAATATTTCTCTTGGTTATCTATCAATTCTGATACTGCTTCATACTTAAGCTTTCTATCGACAAAGTTTCATTGATCTCTTTGACCTATTTCTCCTTTTTTTTTAACTATCAAGTCTAAGGTAAACCCTATTCCTTAGCCTATTTCAGCCTAATAGATTTTACAACCTTCCTTCCATATAATGGATCAAACCTCAACATTAGAAGCTTACAAGTACTCAATAAATCACTCAATATTTGGTCTTCCTCTTTGCCTAATCGAATATAACAATATATTACACATTCATTCACTTGAATGTTTCATAGTAGGATAATACTCCACACAACCATATCATTATTTTCTCATTCACAACTGAGACTACCTTCCTACAAATTCTAAGCAACTACCTCACAATATATTACTTAGGACTAAAATCCAAAAATTCAAGATTCCAACCACATTGATTACCTTGGTGATTTTGTCCACCACAATATTATGTCAGTTTCACTAACATAAAAAAGTTAAAATATCTTGCATTCTACTAATCCCCCTCTGTAATCTCAAAAGAGTACATATATCCTACAAATGACGACATCCTGTCTTCATTTTCTGGCACACTAGACATGTTTTTCTTTATACTCAACAACATATTACTCCATATTTTTGAGTTTTTAGTGGTTCCTCACCAAAAAATTTACTTTGTCACCCCAATTTCCTACCTCTAACATCAATTTTATCATTTCATCCCTTAATTTTCCAAAAAAAATGGTACTTAGGCTCTTCATATTCATATTAGTATATTCTTTGACTGAATAAAAACCTATTTTATGGTCTCATTCCAAATTTTAATTCTCAAGAATAATGGTTAGGGGTTTTCTAGAGATAAACTCCATTTATCTTTAATACATCCATACCATGAATTTTTTCTATTCTTTGATTATTTTAAAAGATGCAATCCATCTTTCAACTCAATCTAATTTTCCTAAAAAGAATTGGTATTAATTTTGAGTATTAATCCTAATTCAATCATGTTGGTTCCTAGAAGATATCAATTTTCATTACATACCTTATTACCAAACATGAACATTTCTTGTTAGCTCAAGTTATTTACTTAATCACATAGGTGATTCTAAATTTCAATATACCCCAATCTTTAGATTAAGTATTCAACCATCGGCTAGTCTAATTATATAGGTAACTCTAACCTTATATGTTCACATCAAGACCAAATGTACAACTCAAAAATATAAGTTATTCTCAACCTATAGGTGTTAATTAGTAGTCTCGTACATATTCCAACCCTATAGGTCAACTTAACCTAAGTTTTCCCTCTCTATTCGAATGGACTTCTCATCCCAATTAGGTTATTCCAAACCTAGGGTTTCATTCGAGTATAAGGTATGATCGAATAATCATTCTAATAAATATATTCTGATGGGGTTGACATAATGTCACATTGTATATTTCATACCATTACTATTTTTAAATAGCTAAACCTTATCTTCCCCAAGGTTTTCTATCATAGTTTAAGATAATAGTGCCAAGTCGCTTCACAACATTAACATATCTCACACTATACACATAGTGTTGGAAAAACAAGAATAGAAAAATGAGAGGGGAGGGGGTGGGGAAATCGGTTGTCACAAATTTAACACTTATTTATCCTTATGAGCCTTTAATCTTAGATTTGATAAATAATAGTGAATGAATGAATCAAGAACACATCAAAAACTCAAGAACACCAAGATTTAATACGTGGAAACCCTATTAGGGGAAAAACCATGGTGGATGTTAGTCCACAAGATTATACCCTATTAGAAGTATAATGAAAATGAATATGGAATGCAAAGGCATTCAAACACACTACCTAGAGCTCACTTCTTCAGAAAAAAATTCAGATTAAATCCATCTGAAGAGGTTGAACTAAGGAATTAGTTTCTTCAAAAGCCTAATGATAGTTTTGATTAGGCACATAAACACTTCTTCACACTTCACTCAATCTTCTTCTCACTCTACTTTGAAATTGAATGATCTGATCTTTATTCGAATATTTTGCATAAACACTTCACGCTCGCATCTTTGAAATGAAGAAAAACATTGCTCTTATATATCCACTTCATGGAATTATGTCAAAAATCTTTGTCAGCCAAAAATAAAGAATAAATGAATTACAAACTGTCAGCCAAATTCATGAGAAAATGTCAATGCGTACCAACCAAAGTCTCTCACAACATAATGAAGACCTAAATGAACTTCCTCAAACATTCCAAACATTAAAATATTAATCCACAAGGATCTACAACATGCCTCAACCATCATGTCGGCCAAGAACATGAAAAATTGAACACACAACAAAAAAATATTCAATCACAATCACACCAATCAATGCAGACATGCAACAAGGATAGAGCACGATACAGAAAAATAAATGAACATCACCTAAGCATACACAACAACTAAAATTTCTAGAATCACGTTCTCTTCTTTCAGAAACATCAACTATAGTAACAAAATAGTTATAGGAACACAAAAACACAAAAATTTCACAAATCTTGATACACACCTATGAAAATTTAGAGTATAAACTAGATAGGATTAGAAACAAACCCTTTAAAATGAAACACCTGAATAAAAACATACAAAATTTTCCACCATGCTGAACTTCATAATACTTCATAGTTTTGCAGATAGCCTTCAACATATTTATTTTATTTTTCTCAATATCCTCGACATATAAAACCTTCAGATTCATCAATACTGATAGTGTTAACATCAATGACAACCACATATCAGCAATTCAAACACACCATCCAACAATCTCCCCCTTTGGTATTGATGGCAACACATGATGTGAAAAATACCATCAACACAACTAACTCTTTACACATTGTTCTTCTCCTCATTACTTTAGGCTCTTCCATCTTAGTACTTATTACTCTTCTCCCCCTTTCTTCTACAATTGTTTTTCACATTACTTTTCTCCCTATTTGACATCAATGGAAAAGGTACACAAGCTTTGAACCACATATTTGAATCATCTGAATACTCCCCCTAAGTAGCAACCACCACAACATCAATCTGAAACAAGATATAATTGTAAGTGCACGAATTGATGCAAGGAATTGCATCTTAGTTCTGATTAGGAGGGGAAATCACCCCTAACTTCCCTCTGAGATAATCAAACTTATCCTTAGGCAATGACTTAGTGAAGATGTCTTCAATTTGTTCTTTAGTGGGTACATACTCCAACCCGACTTCTTTGTCACTCACTTTGTCTCTCAAAACATGATATTTGATAGATATGTGTTTTATCTTTGAATTCAACAACAAATTCTTCAAAATGTTTATGGCACTTGATTTGCCACAAAATATAGAAATAAGCTCATCATACTCAATTATGATATCTCTCAACATCTTCTTCATCCATATTACTTGAGTAAAATTGTTTGCTACAACAATATATTTTTCCTCAATAGTAGATAAGGAAATGAAATTTTTCTTTTTACATAACCAAGATACCAACTTCTCCCCCAAGAAGAAGGTACCACCACTAGTAATTTTTAATATCATCCACATATCCTACCTAGTCTGCATCTATAAAGGCACTCAAATTCAGATCATCATCTTTACGATACCAAAGACCAAAGCCAATTGTCCATTTCAAGTATCTGAAAGTTCTCTTTACAATAGTTACATGTGATTCCTTCACACCAGCTTGATATCTAGCAACCATACATACAACATTCATGATGTCTGGTCTAGTCTAAGTCAAATAAATTAATCCATTGATCATTGACCTATATCTTATTTGATTTTCCTTGGGAGAATCATCATTCTGTGTTAACTTGCATTCGGTTACCATGGGTGTACCATCCTGTTTTGAGTCTTCCATGCCAAACTTTTTTAGTAACTCTCTTACATGTTTGGACTAAGATATAAAAATTCCATCCTCTAACTGAGTAATTTGCAATCCCAAAAATAATTTCAGCTCTGCAATCATTGACATCTCAAACTCACTTTTCATTTCATCAACAAAATTCATACATAAGTCATCATCACCTTCAAAAATGATGTCATCAAAAAAGACTTCAATAATCAATTCTTTATCTTGATCCACCTTGAAATACAAATTACTATTAGTAGTACCTTTATTCTATCAAAGCTTCAACAAGTATTTATCCAATCTAACATACCAGGCTCTAGGGGTTTGTTTGATTCCATATAGTTCTTTCTTCAATAAGAAAACCATATCTCCTTCATTAGTGAGTTTGAATCCATCTGATTGCTCAACATACACTTCTTCTAACTCACCATTCAAAAATTCTAACTTTACATCCATTTGATAGACTTTCTAGTTTTTTAAAGCAACATAATCAAGAAATAATCTTACAACTTCAATTCTAACAACAAGGGAAAAGGTTTCTTCAAAATAAATATCTTCCATCTGTGAGTACCCTTTACATACTAGTATTGCTTAATTTCTACCCACTTCACCTTGTTCATTCAACTTATTCTGAAAGATCCATTTGGTTCTAATCACATTTTTATCTTAAGGTTTGGGAACAACAATCCACATATCATTTTTCTCTATCTATATCAATTCTTCCTTCATCGATTCCATCCAATATTCATATTTACATGCTTTATTAACATTGTTGGGCTCAGTCATAGAAATTAGACAATACTCTTCTACAATTCTTCTTCTATTCTTCACACCTTTTCTCTTGTCTCCTATAATTTGATCTTCAGAATGATTTAGCTTTACATATTTGGGAGTTTTGGGATTCTCTCAAACTTTTTGTTCTTTCTTGTGCACTTCCACTAGCTTCTCCTTCTTGATTCTCTTGATTTACTAAAACAATTTGAACTTGATTCTATGTATGAGAATTCTTTCCATTATCAGTACTATCAAGCTGGTCATTTGAATCATATCCACAATATCTGGATGATCTAGCAGTGTCTTCATCAACTATGACATTTGGAATTTCAACCATTTTCTTCAATCTTCTATTATAGCACTGGTAGGCCTTACTCTTAGTGGAGTAACCCATAAAGATTCCTTCATCACTCCTAGCATCAAAATTTACAATATATTCATCTATCTTGATATAACATCTGCTTCCAAATAATTTGAAATATTTAATAGTAGGCTTATAACCAAACAATAGCTCAAAAGGAGTCTTACCAGAATTACCATTAACATTTATCTGATTGATAGTATATACAATAGTGCTTACAACTTCTCTCTAGTAGATATGAGGAACACTACCTTCCAACATCATAGTTCTAGCAACATCTAGAATTGTTCTATTCTTTCTCTCAACAACTCCATTATGTTGAGGAGTTTAGGGAGAAGATAGTTTTATTTTGATTTCATGCTCTTCATAGAAAGAGTTGAACTCTCGGGAAGTGAATTCACCACCTATGTCTGACCTTAAGCATTTAATCTTCAAACATGTCTCATTCTTGGCCATAGCTTTGAAGATTTTGAACTTTTCTATTGCTTCATATTTTTCTATCAAGAAAGCAACTAATATCATTCTAGAGTAATCATCAATAAGCAACATAAATTACCTTTCTCCTTGTAGACTTCTAATTCTGGAGGGACCACATATATCAATATGCACTAGCTCCAGTACTCCATTAGAATGATGTTGTTTTCTCTAAAAAGAAGTTCTTGTCTACTTTCCCATCCAACATTCCTTGCATATAGTGTTAGTAGGCATCACTAACTTAGGAAGATCTATAACTGCTTGAGTCAAGCTTACTTTGAAAATTTTATCAAAATTCACATGACACAACCTCCTATTCCATAACCAACTTCCATCAACTTGAGCAATTAAACAACTCTCACTAGTAGCACTTAGGTGAAAATTGTTACCTCTAGTCTTTTTACCTGAAGCAATTACTTTTCCAAAACTTCCCAGTATCCTCAATTTTCCATCCTTGAACTGAAAATTGTATCCCTTATCGACTATCTATCCAACACTCAACATATTATGCTTCAATCCTTCAACATAAAGGACGTCATCAGTATTATATTTACCACCAAGAGAAATAGTGCCTCTGCCAAAAATCACACCAACATTGTTATCTCCAAATCTTACAACACCACCATCATATTTTTCCAATCTTAGAAACTTTCTTTTTTCATGAGTCATATGATGTGAGCATCCACTATCAGTCACCCACTCATCCTTTTCATCAGTTCTGGCTGCAAGATATTTCTCAATATTTTGATTACTAGAAGATTCATTAGACACCGGACCATTTTCCTTGATAGCAATGAATACCCATCTATATTCATTTCCATTCTCTTTATTAGATTTGTCATCAATAACACCTTATTCAGCATAATAACATTTCTTTTGGAATCTAGACTTGCCAGGTTTGTACTTAGGAACTCTTTTAGGACATGTTCACGTAAAATGACCTATCTTACTACAAGAGAAACATTTAATAGGAAAATTTCCTTTATACTTACTTACCTTTTCTTTTGGCTTATCTTTTCAAAACCAATGCTTCCAGCTATTCTAACTCTCATTCTTCATCTTCAATCAATTTCATCTTATCTTCATACTTGAGTATCTTTCTGGAAATTTCTCTTGGATCATATCTCTGTTGGTTTCTTCTAGATATAGTAGCCTTGAATACAGATTTTTTCTTAGGAGTCAATTCACCAAATTCACTCAATTCAAAGGCAACAAGTTTTCCAATCAACATATATCTTGTCACATTTGTTACTATCTTGAGCTCTTCAATAGCATGAGCTTTCATTTTGTAAGAAGTAGGCAATGATCTAAGTATTTTAGCCACAATCTCATCTTCTTCCAAGGTTCCACCGACACATCTAATACCCAAAACTAGTTCATTTAATTTTTCCATGAAAACAATAATGTTTTCATCTTTATTCATCTTCAAGTGTTCCCACTTGCCTTTTAGAATTTGTAGCTTAGAAACTTTCACTTGTGTATCTCCTTCATACATTGTTTCCAATTTCTTCTAGATCTTATGTGTTGTCTATAGACCCATCATATTTGTCATCTTTGAATCTGTCAGAGCACTTAGTAATGCTTCTATTATTTTCAGCTTCCTTGATCTCATCTAGAGTAGAGGTACCATTCCAAGGAATAGTATATGTGTTCTTTGTAATCTTCCAGAGGGGTTCACCAATGCACTTCGAATGACACTCAATTCTAACCTTCCACAAAGAGTAGTTTGTTCCATCAAATCTAAGACTATCCTTCTTGTATGATTCCATCTCGAATCACCTCAAGCTATTAAAATTCTTTAGAGGAACCTACTCTGATACCAATTGTTGGAAAAATAAGAATAGACAATTGAGAGCGGGTTGAATCAGTTGTCATAGAATTTAACACTTATTTATCCTTATGAACCTTTAATATGAGATTTGATAATTAACAGTGAAATCATGAATCAATAACACATCAGAAACATAAGAACACCAAGATTTTATACGTGGAAACCCTGTTAGGGGAAAAAAAATGGTGGATGTTAGTCCATAAGATTATAACCTATTAGAAGTATAGTGAAAATGAATAAAGAATGCACTTGCATTCAAGCACACTACCTAAAGCTCACTTCTCAAATGGGAAGGCTCATTGAATTACATAAACATTCAGATTAAATCCATCTGAAGAGGTTGAACTGAGGTATTAGCTTCTTCGAAAGCCTAATGACAGTTCCAGTAAGGCACAAACACACTTCTTCACACTTCGCTCAATCTTCTTCACACTCTTCTATGAAATAAAATGATCTAATCTTTATTCACACATTTCACATACACAATTCATGCTCGCATCTTCTAAATGAAGAAAAAAATCACTCTTATATATCCGCTTCATGTAATTACATCAACAACTTTTTGTACCAAAATAAAGAATAAATGAATTACAAACTGTCAGCCGAATTAATGAAAAAATATCAATGTGCACCAACCAAAGTTAGTCACAACATAATAAAGACCTAAAAAAACTTCCTCGAACATTCCAAACATTAAAATATTAATCCACAAGGATCTACAACACGCTACAACCATCATGTCGACCAAGAACATGAAAAATTGAACACACAATAGAAAAATCATCGATCAATCACACTAATCAACATGGATGTGGAACAAGGATATAGCATGATCTAGAAACATCAATAGGTATCACATGAGTATCCACAACAACTGAAATTTACAACATCATGTTTTCTTCTTCCGGAAACATCAACTACATTAATAGAATAACTATAGGAACATAGAAACACACAACTTGCACAAATCTTGATGCATACCTCTGAAACTTCAAGAGTATAAACTAGATAGGATTAGAAACAAACCCTTTAAAATGCAACACCTGAATAGAAACATACTGAATTTTCCACCATGCTGAACTTCACAGTACTTCACAATTTCATAGACAACCTTCAAGATATTTATTTTAATTTTCTCAATATCCTCAATATATACAACCTTCAGAATCATCAATGCGAATAGTGTTGACATCAATGAAAACCACATATCAGCAACACAACCACAACATCAAACACATAATCTATCTAAGAATAGATCAACAATAAATATTTCTTGTAAGGAAATAGGAGTAGTAAGACACTTTCATACAAATCGTAATTTATCTAGATCATCCTTTAAATAGACAATGATATTCCTTTTCATGACCAAGTTATCTATCTATCCTTTCCTTAAGGCATCTATGATAACAAAAATCAATTTAATAATCAATACAAATGCAGGGTATGGTGTGACAATAGCTCATAAATCTTGACCTTTCTCACTATTTTCCTCCAAAAATTCCAATACCTTATCCTCGTGGTCATGAAGTACATGGCTTAATTGTCATGATGACTTACTAAGAAGTCAACTTTCTTCGAAATTGAAAGAATATTCATGTTTTTCATTGGGTGGGGTGATTAATTGGAGTAAATTCACTCTCTTCCTTCCCCCTTATTATTTCCACAATATCTGTTCGACTCAAAGTTGAGCTCCTAGCACATATTTGCTTTCGTGAAATAATTTTTCATTCCTTATTGGCTTTCTATGGATTTTTCTTACCTTAATGGCATACCTTTAATATAATTTTTTCCAAAGTTAGATTCATCATTTATTTCTATCTCATAGATTCAACATTTGGATCATCCAAAAGGAGATCTAATGAATAATCAACAATTTCACAGGTTAAGAGACACTCTATTATTCCATTACTCTTTTCAATATCATTACTGTGTAGGAATATTCATACACACAAGCCTCTTTTTGTTGATGTACCATTCAACTTAAAGAGCTGTTTCCTTATAACTTCTATTGATTTGACACAAAGTGTTATACTGCATTCAATTTCCTTTTGGAACCTCTAACATATGTTGGTTTTTATTGATACATTAGTGAGTTCTACTAATACTCCAACCCATCTATGTACTATCCAAAAATTTCTCAAATCAATATGTTTTACCTTTCAAGGATTCTCTTACACACTCACCCTTGTGACTTTGTTCCACCTTTTCATAACTTATTCTCTCATAAACCTTAGCCAAATTTTATTGGTTCCCTTTTCCTTATTTAATCGAAAATCCAAATTGTTCTCATCAATTTTGGTTGGTGGAAACATATGTAATTCATTTATTATTAATTTTCTACCCATTCTAGTCATTTCCCTTATTCCTATGGTACTATCTCTTTTCTTACAAGTTCTTAGCCTTGCTTAGAAGTTAGATTCAATTCAAGAGTTCTACAACCTCTTGGATACCTCCTTCATTGAATTTCTACTTTGATCCATATTATTCCAATTAACGCATACTCATAGATTCATAGTATTCTTCCTAAATCCAAGAATTTATGACTCTTTTTCTATAGCTTGCTATCAATAAGGGAGATTCTCTCAATCTTATTTATCCCTAAGAGTTTTATATCTATCAAGCAGGATGATGGTATACATTGGTTCTACTTCCTAACCCTCGTACATAACCTAATTATCTAATATTTCACAATCTAAGGGAATATGATAAAAAAATGTTGGTTTAGGAGTACCTAACTCTAGGGATGATTCTTACCTAGTCCCAAACTCAAACAAGTTTCTAGGAATTTCACCATCCTATTAATTTCTCCATGTTCTTTTCTCTTTCCATCTTCACATAAGAACATTTCACCCATTATCTTCTGATAAGGTCTACGTAACACTTAAATAATGAGCTCATAGGTTCTAGTGTTGAACCTAGATCTGATACCACATGTAACAACCCTAGTGTTCTTCACATTAAAATTTATAATATTTTCA
This sequence comes from Sequoiadendron giganteum, assembly GCA_007115665.2. NCBI lineage: Eukaryota > Viridiplantae > Streptophyta > Pinopsida > Cupressales > Cupressaceae > Sequoiadendron > Sequoiadendron giganteum. The sequence goes on from CM021105.1 coordinate 206,606,481, forward strand.
CCTCAAGCGATAAAACCACGATGCCATGACATAGCAAATTTTTTTTTTCTTCCAATAATATAAATTACATGCATAATTGAAATAATACAAATTTTGATATGTTATTGCATTCCAAATTACTTACACAAATCTTCCAATATAATAAGTTTACAAATTACAATATTCCAAGAATGTATAGTATTACAACAATAGATCCACTAAGCTTTAGAGCAAAAGATATAGATGGTACAAGAATCCGCCTTTCAAAAACTTGGTCATTTGTCACCTAATGAGGAGGTGAAGCATCACTGAAGCTCTCTTTTTCCAACCACAACCTCATATGCATTCCCACACACATATATCAATGATAGATGGCCCTACCCTTTAACGAAGGTATTGGTTGGGTAACCCCATATGACATACCACCATGAGCTTAGTGTTGTATCCAACATTATTGGGATTTATAATCTACACTAGGTAACCCTCATTCATTTAAGTAGACACAATGAGCTTATAGTGGAGTATCAACTTACACACTATTCACGGTGGAGTTAGTGGATGCCCCCATAGTTTGGCCAAATTGTTTTCACTCAGTATAATCGAGCGATGGCCTACTATTCACTTACACTATGGAAAGCTCATTTTGACTTAAGCTCATTATATATATGCCTAGGAAATCCCTATCCATAGGAAAGATACTCCCCAAGATAACCTATATCTTAAAAACAACCTAAGGTAACACAACTCAATAATAAAATTACAAGTTCCCTCCCTTCACTACACAAAATTCCCAAGAGTAACCTATTAGCCATCTAGCATAATAAAATATCTAGCTATGAGTGTTTCTTAAGCTTGTCCATGTTTAGTCATATCTAGTATAATAAAAATACCCATGACAACATTCTCTCTTACCCATTTCTAATCATATGAATTATAATTTTAATACCTATGATAAACATCCCTCCAATCATGGACAAAATACAAACACAAAGCATGGCCTTAATCGAGGATTTTTAATAGCAATAAAGGAATCCATTTGAGAGTATCACCTCTTTCAATAATAGGGGTTAAAGATATGAATAATCCTTATGCATCCCATGTATATTCATATCTAGTAAGTAAAACTTATGATATCATAATTCTCCTATTATAGGGTATTTACAAGCAATACTTAAAAAGAGTAAACACCTTCTAATTTTTTCTCAAAGCAAGCATTAATTTTCCCTAATTGCAAGTAACCATAATAAACTAGTTTAAATAGTCATGATGAAAATCATTCAATATGAATGAAAATAAGGGAAGAATATAGCCATGCCTATTTTATAGCTTCCCAATTTGACTGGTTGTAGTAACATCACCTTTAGAACAACAACTCTTTCCAACAAAGTCTCTCAAGTTGGAAATTGCTTCTTCTCAAAATATAATTAAAACTCTCTTAATTCTCAAGGCTCTCCCTCACTATTTGATAGAACATTGAAGATAGAGAAGCACAATAAAAGGAAAAATTGTTGCACATAAAATAACTCATAAAAGAGAGACAATGAGGCATTCCAAACAATGAACTCCTTGCTGCTATTTATACAACAAGCAAGAAACTATACTACCTATAGTTTAGGGATGATAATGACAGCAGGAAACATGCAAAGAAACACATCAAACATAGCTTAGAATGGTGGCGAATATGTAAGTTAAGAATCAACTTCATTACTAAAAGATTGACCCACTTATTGATAGAAATTTCAGAATAAATAAAATCTCCATGCAATAGAATTTGACTATAGACTTTTGATGGGGCTTTTAAATTTTTTCAAAATTTTGCCTAATTTGGGCATGACTAGTTACTTTTTTAGGCTGGAGGTCTAATGCTTAGGGTTTAGGGTGTTGGTCACCCATGGTGAAATTGATTGGTACCCTTTTAACCGTCATGTTATATTTTAGCATTGATTTTTTTTTTAGGGTTACCGGTCACTTAAGTCATCTGACTGAGCCTTTCCTTCATGCTCTTACCGACCCCTTTTCACCTGACCTATCGGTCTTCTCTTTGCCCCTTAGGCCTAAATGTTTGTGCTGTCGAGGGTTTTTCTAGCTGGCCCCACCGTTATATTATATTTGTTTCTATGCACCTTGGTGGATTATCTGATCACGAGTTTTCATCTAGACCGTTCCTTGTGAACCTCACAAGTTTTTCTATTGATGTGACCAAATTGGTGTGAGGTTTGCAAGATGCTACCATTTTTCAACTACGAAGTTGGGGCCCTCTCTTGATGTGCGAATAGTGACAGGTGAATGTATTTTCATCGATGTAAATTAAATGACAGTGATTAATGATGACTGCCCCTTGCAGGGGTCACACGATCGGATTACTGTTCTCAAAGGTACCATGAGGTTTGTGAAATCATGACACATGGCTTGGTTCTCAGAACAACACGGGCTAGGTCGGGCATGTCCCCCATTCGTGGCTCCCTATTTTTGAGTGGTGTGATTGGCTGTTGTTTTTCCTAGGCAGTGATGTGGAGTTTCAACAATCATTGACTCAATTTGAGTCATCTGACTTGCCTGGTCCTTTTCACATCAACGATTTGTTTTCAAAAGGTTACTATTCACCCATGTGAGAAGTTTTTCCACTCTGAAGGTTATTAATGGCAAGGGTTTTTTAGTGGATTCCGTCCTGATCTCCTTGTGTGCGAGCGATATCCTCCTGGTAAATGCAATGATGGGTTGTACGTCATTGTTCCATAAGCCTAGGATAATTTTTTGGTGGCGACATTAGCCACTAAGCGCTCGCATGCTATACATCATTTGGGCAATTAATTTTCCCTGCACTAGTTTTCTCTATAAATGCCTGCTAAATTGCTCAGTGTTATCATCGCATTTTGAGTTGGTCTATTTTAAGGAGTTTGATTTGTTTGTGTTTTCAAGCTACTCATTTTCAATAGATATGTCTTTAGTGCAAAAAAGTGCTAGAGTGGGCACAAGGAATTTGTAGCGCAAAGAGGAACAACTTGTTCTTGGTGCTCCTCAAGTGTTTGTTCGAGGTGTGGGCAAGCAGTCTGGGTGTTGCAGTTCCCCTGTTGTGCTCTCTTCAAGCTCTGGTGACGATGGGTCTGAGACTAACTCAAACTATCATTGTTTTCACATAGCCATGACTTATCTCATGGGGGTCAACGAGGGGGTCCTTGTGGTTTCCCCACTTACTACAATAGCATCGTGCCACATTGTTGGGACTAGTGCTAGTATGGACAAGAAAAATAGAATGGTCTTGCTTCACACTGAAGTGAGAACCAGGAGCGGCCGCTTGTACCGGGGTTGTGTGTTGGCTAAGTGATGCTGGTGGGTCATGTGTGCTCCTAGGGTTGTGCTCTTTTTCTATCTGATGTTGTTTTGATTTTTTATTTTGATGTGGACATGTGCATGTTTGGCACGGTCTTTTGTTTTCTCCTCTGACTGGTTACTGGGGTGTAACCATTTTGATTCCTCAGATCGTTTATTGTTACTTCTAATGATGAGGAATATTTTTTGGAATGTGAATTCAAATTTAATTTCATTAGAATAAAATTCATTTTGAAATTAACAATGGAGCCCAATGCTTTTTGCTCTCTTGTTCTATAAAGGATATTTTATGGCTCATTGTTATGGTCAGATTTCGGTGTCTTGAAGCTTAGTGTATGTACAGTCAGTTTTTAGTGTGGATTTTTTGAAGGTATTAACTAGTAAATCTTTCTAGGTCTAATATTACGAAACAAGCAAGCTTTGCTTATGTAATAACAGATATTGAAGAAAATAAAAATCTATTAGAACAATTTCTCTCCTGGTTACATGTCATGGATTGTGAATGAGTTTATCAATGGTTTATTCATTCAGCTTCAATGCTATATTTGAATGTGTACTTCATTTTCATTCTTTAACTTAATGAGTTAATCAAATGCTTGAAAATGAGTTACAGATTTGTGATGATATATTCATGATTCATTAAGGAGTACTGTTTTTAAAAAAGAAACTGAAAAGCTCATAGTGTAAATCATTATGGTGATAATTTCAGGATGGTTGGGTTATGTTTTGTATGATTGCTACCCAATGGATGAGACACTAGGTAATTTCTTCAAGATTTTTTGAGGCACAAGGATGTAGTTCTGAGTATGATGGTTCGAGATCTGAACAATTTAAACTATCCAACCCTATCTCTTTTGAGATACAAATCTTACATTAATTTTCAATCTCATTCCTTTAAGACAATTTTTATTATTCTTTGGTTTGCCACAACTAGGGTAATTGGTATCTAAATGCATTGGTGGGGACTGTATTTGTATGAAGAAGAGTTCTTAAAATCATTAAACATTTTTATGAACATAGTTTGGAAAACCCTCCTTAGTTTCACAGAGCCAAAAGTATAGGAGATCTTGGTCTTTGACTAAATCTCATTAAGTTGGCCACTAACATTGTTAGTTCTTGAATATAGAGGTTGGCTACCTCTTAGAGAATTACAAAGCCTTATATGGGAAAATAAAACACCAACAAAATGGTGACTCTACTGGGGATGAACTCAGAGTTTTTGGTTGTAGACGGTGCTGTTATAGATTCATTAAATTTTTTAATTATTTCTATAATCAGAGGTTGAGAATCTGTGAAAATTTTGATTGCAGAATTTAGCTTTAAGAGTCATTACATAGAGTCAAATGATTTTCCATTCTGAACTTAGTTCAAATAGTGAAATTTTTCATCCCAGGAGGAAGAAGTTGTTGAAGTTAAAAAAATCCTATGATCTATGGTGTTTCACTGGAGAAAGACTCAGTGGTTTTGGTTGCAAACAGTACTACTATAAATTTCATTATAATAACTGACATATTACTTGTAACCATAAATGTTAAGCCTAGTGAAATAAGCGCTCTGCCTAAATCATTAGTTGAATGATGGTTTTATTGGGGAGAAATTTTGAGAAATTTAAGATAGAAAAAAGAGAAAAGAGAAACCACAATAGTTGGAGGGAGCTATCCAAAATAATTTGCTTAATGGAGCTGAATGTTAAGGTTGGATGGTGATAGGTTATGGATTTGGAAGAGATTCATAGCAACATGATTTCAGAATATCTGAGGTATGAATCTATTGTGGAAAAAGACCTAGGATGTAACAAGCTCTGAAAGGAATTTAATATTCTTTTGAAATTTTGTCCTTTGTTAAAGAGGTGGTGACTCTGTCTAAAGAACCAATTGATATACGAAGGAAAAGTCCTAGATCTGTGATATTTACAATCAAGGAAATAAGATTAACAACTGCTGCCAAAATTTCTAGGTATTCTTATTAAATCTAAACAAGTCACTATTCTGATTGTGAGGAATGTTTGTAATTAAGGATGATAAATGGTTCGAAATTAGATTTTTTAGCATCAAGAAAGGAAAAATGATTATATTTTTCATACTTCTAATGATGCAATATGTAAAAGGACTTGTGAAACATGTTTCTGTTGTATCATACTTCTAAAAGCAAGGTATAATAATTTCAAGCATTGATGGAATCATGGTTGAAATTGTAAATGATATGTTTAATAAACATCTATTTCTTTGACAATAATTAAATGGGTATAAGAGGTTTCCCGTATGAGAAGTCAGACATAAATATGCAAAGGGAACAAGTCTCATTAATCCCTTCAAGGGGTTTTGTGACTCAATGGTATATGCCTTTTATTTTTAGTAATATCAATGGTTTCCCTAATCTAATTCCTATGAAGATTAGGAAGTATTTTACTAAATACATAGGGCAAAGTGCAGAATCCACCTCTAAGCATCTATAGGATTTTGTAGATGTAATGGGGGACTTTGAAGTCAATCATGAAGATGTTGTTATGAAGTTGTTTGTGCAATCCTTGAGGGGTGATGTCAGGGATTGGTTTTCATATCTTCTTGCATGTTCTATTAACTCATGGAATTAGTTGGTGATAGTTTTTATTGAACAATTTGGTGAAAGAGTCAATCACAACATATTAAGAAAAGGTTTTATGGGAATCCACATAAAAAAAGATGAGCTAGTCCCATTTTTTAATCTCAGATTTTCAAAAAATTTAAGAGAGATTCCTAGAGAAATAAGACCAAATGAGGATGAGTGCCTGATTGTATATCCTAGTGCTTTTGACAAAATGATGGGTTACTTATTAAGCGATAAAGAACCTACAACCCTACACCAGGCATATCAAATGGCCATGAATATTGAGAACAACATGAAATACTCAATGATGAAAGGGTATCTGGCTATAAGTATTGATTACCCTGACATAACTCATACTAGTAAAATTCTAGAGTTGGCTGCACATAACACTCATTATGATAGGAATGCTTTGACAATTGTAATATATCCACCATTACAATGTGATGATAATGAGATCCAAGTTGAAATCCAATTAAATTTGAGTGGTGATGATTAGACTTCTTTTGTGCCATAATTGTATGAGATGAAGAGACAAGAGGAAGAATCACCATCTAAGTTTTTATTGAGATTTTTGGATGCTTTCGTAAAAATTCCTAGAGGTCTCAGACCTAATGATTTTGAATGCATTGAATTTTTTTGTGAACTTTATGAACTGGGATTGAGTTCTTTACTAGATGATTTGAAACCTGCTAACTTGACACAAGTCCTTAAATGGATAGAGATTGCAGAATCGACCAAGGGTATAGTTTCACAAAATGAAGATAATGCTTGCCATTTTGAATAAAGTTGGACAATTTTGCAAGAGCTTGACGGTAAAAGTGATGAAGTATTAGCTGAGACACTAATTGTTTTTCCCTATCATGATTGTAATGCACATATCACTAAGATTTTGTTACAGGCTAGTGATTGTGATTTTAGAAGTGATGATTGCATTACCAAGGATGAAGTGGAGCCTCTCCCTTTACCAGAGTTGCATGGTAATATGAAGCCTCATGATTTTACTTGTTTCCAAATGGGTGGACAAATTTCAAATGATGAATGTTTAGAGTATATCCCATGTGTATTGGCACTAGAACAAGTTTGTTATAAAAATGTTGAAAATTTTGAAGACAATGAGGTGCGTGATCAAAAGAATAATACTAGAGATAACCAACATATTGATGAACACATTGTTACTATTGATTTTCTTGACTATTTGTATGAAGCTGAGATTGATTTGTTGTTACCTTCTGACATTGATATTGTTGGTGAAAAGTTTCCAGCTTGTGCTGAAATTTTCACTTATAAATTAAAGCATACAGTAGGTTACCTTCTGACATTGATATTGTTGGTGAAAAGTTTCCAGCTTGTGCTGAAATTTTCACTTATAAATTAACACGTACAATAGGTGGTGCTTAGCACAAGGAGGTTAGTGCATACTGCTATTTCTCTATTTCCCATGTTGAGATTGATGTGTTTGAATCTATTTTTGAGGTTTTTCATTTGGGAAAGAATCAAGGAATGCAAGAGGAGATGTATACTAAGGGGCCTGAGATGAATGTGTTTATGCATTCCCTAGAGAAAGATGTAACTTATATTTCCCACCTCTGTAGTATCAAGATGTGTTCCAAAATGTCTGAAAATAGGTGCTGGCAGCCAATCTTATGTGAAAAGCACTAGGGTGAGGATTCCTTGAGTCATATATCTTCCTTTTTGTGTAATGAGGGTTTGTGTAACATGCACATAGTTTTCTATGACAGTTTTCAGTTTGATGTGCGACCTGATGTTGATGCTAAGATGTGTTATGTCAAGGACCAAATATATTATAAATGTTTCTATTTCTCAACACAATTAAGTAAGCATTCAATGAAGCATGATTGGAAGCAGGGCAAGGAAAAATGCTAATATGGTCATATGTTATAGTTAATGTTTGGATACAGTGTGTTGAATAATCAAATGCACAAGAGTATTAGAAAAAATTATGATACTTCAAGGCATGCTAACTACTCCAGTAACTTAGAAGCATCAAGAGGTAAAATTTAAAAACTTGGTTTACTCTAGGTAATAGAGAATTTTGTTTTTGATAGGGGTAAAATTTGATTTCTCTTGTTTGGTGGCCTGGGGCCACCAAGTTGGATATAAATAAGTTCCAATTGACAAGCATGGTAGAACATTCATCAAGGTACTTGTGTGATTCGGTGATCTGGTCTGCGAAACCAAATTCTACAATCTTACTATGCCCATAGGGGGCATACATCCCCAGTTAGAGCCACTGATGGGACTTTTAAAAATTTTCAAAATTTTGCCTAATTTGGACATTACTTGTTACTTTTCAAGGCTAGAGGTCTAATGCTTAGGGTTCAGGGTTTTGGTCACCCATGGTGAAATTGATTGGTACCTTTTTAACCCTCATGTTATATTTTAGCATTGACTTATTTTTGAGGGTTACCAGTCACTTAAGTCATTTGACTGAGCCTTTCCTTCATGCTCTTACCGAACCCTTTTCACCCAACCTATCGATCTTCTCTTTGCCACTTAGGCCTAAATTTGTGTGCCACCGAGGGTTTTTTCGACCAGCCCCACCATTATATCATATTTATTTCTATGCATCTTGGTGGAGCATCTGATGAGGAATTTTGATCTAGACCGTTCCTTATGAATGTCAAACGTTTTTCTACTCATGTCACCAAAATGGTGCGAGGTGTGTGAGATATTGCCATCTGTTAAGTACGAAGGAGGGACCCTCTCCTGATGCACCAGTAGTGACAGGTGGATGTCTTTTCATCAATGGAAATTAAATGATGGGAATTAATGATGACCTCCCCTCACAAGATTCACACAATTGGATTAATATTCTCAAAGGTACTGTGAGGTTTGCAAAACATTGACACGTGGGTTGGATCTTAGAACAACAGGGGCTAGGTGGGGCCTGTCGCCTATTCACAGCTTCCTATTTTCGAGGGGTGTGATTGGCTGTTGTTTTTACCAGGTAGTCATGTAGATTTTCAATGATCATTGACTCAATCTGAGTCGTCTGACATGCTAGGTCCTTTTCACATCAATAATTTGTTTTCAAAAGGTTACTTTTCACCCGTGTGAGAAGTTTTTGTGGTCTGAAGGTTATTAATGGCACAGGTTTTTCAGTGGATTTCCTCCTAGTCCCCTTGTGTTTGAGTGGTATCCTCTTGATAAATGCAATGATGGGATCTATGTCGTTGTTCCATAAGTCAGGAATAATTTTGTGGTGGTGACATCAACCACTAATCACTCACATGCTCGTACAACATTTGGGCAATTAATATTCCCTATACCAATTTTCTCTATCAATGCCTACTAAATTGCTTAGTGATATCATCACATTTTGAAATGGTCTATTTGCATGCGGTTGATTTGTTTGTGGTTTCAAACTACACATTTTCAATGGATATATTTGTAGTACGAAAAAGTGCTAGATAGGGCACGAGGAATTCACAACACAAAGAGGAAAAACCTATTCTTGGTGCTCCTGAAGCGATTGCCCAAGGTGTGGGCAAGTGGTCTGTGTGCTACAATTCCCGTGTTCTAATCTCTTTGAGCTTTGTTGATGATGGGTTTGAGATTGACTTAGACTATCATTATTTTCTCATGGCCATGACTGAGCTCATGGGGGTCCATGAGGAGGTTCTTATGGTTTCCCCAATTAATGCAATGGCACCATGTCATGTTGTTGGGACTAGTGCTAATATGGACAAGAAAAAGAGAATGGTTTCACTTCACATTGAAGCAAGAACCAGGAGCGGCCGCCTATACCGGGGCCGTGTGTTGGCTAAGTGATGCTGGTGGGTCATGTGTGTTGCTAGGGTGGTGTTATTTTATTGTCTGATATTGTTTCAATGCTTTGTTTTGATGTGGACATGCATGTGTGTGGCACATTTTTTTTTTTTTCCTCTGACTGGTTACTAGGGTGTAACCGTTTTCATTCCTCGGATAGTTTATTGTTACTTCTAATGATGAGGAATGTGAATTTGGAATATGAATTTGAATTTTATTTCATTAGAATGAAATTCATTTTGAAATTAACAATGGAGCCCGATGCTTGTTTCTCTCCTGTTCTATAAAGGAGATTTTACGGCTCATTGTTATGGTAAGATTTTGGTGTCTTGAAGGTTAGTGAATGTATAGTAAATTTTTATTGTGGGTTTTTTAAGGTATTAACTAGTAAATCTTTTCAGGTCAGGAATATTATGAAACAAGCAATCTTTTCTTATGTAATAATAGATATTGAAGAAAATAAAAATCTATTAGAACAATTTCTCTCCTAGTTACATGTGATGGATTGTGAATGAGTTTATTAATGGTTTATTCATTCCATTTCAATGGTATATTTGAATGTGTACTTCATTTTATTTCTTTAACATAATGAGTTAATCAAATGCTTAAACATGAGTTACAGATTTGTGATGATATATTCAAGATTCATTAAGGAGTATTATTTAAAAAAAAGAAACTGAAAATCTTATAGTGTAAATCATTATGGTGATAAGTTCATGATATCTTGGTTATGTTTTGTATGAATCCCGCCAAATGGATGAGACATTGGGTAATTTCTTCAAGATTTTTTGAGGCGCAAGGTTGTAGTTCTGAGTATGATGGTTCAAGATTTGAACAATTTAAAATATCAAACCCTATCTCTTTTGAGATATAAATCTTACGTTAATTTTTAGTCTCATTGCTTTAAGATAATTTTTATTATTCTTTGGTTTGCCACAACCACGGTAATTTATATCTAAATGAATTGGTGGGGACTGTATTTGTATGAAGAAGTGTTCTTACAGTCATAAAACATTTTCATGAACACACTTAGTAAAACCCTCCTTGGTTTCACAAAGCCAAAAGTGTAGGAGATCTCGAGCTTTGACAAAATCTCATTAAGTTGGCCACTAACTTTGTTAGTTCTTGAATATAGAGGTTGGCTACCTCTTATGGAATTAGAAAGCCTTAGCTGTAAAAATAAAACACCAACAACTTCTATGATAAGAAGAACAAAAAAGTGGAAAATGTTTGCTATCAAGTGAAATATTCAAGAACCAAATATTGCCACCCATATTTGCATCAAATTATTTCATATTGAGTATATACTCATAAACTCAATTGATTGAGACAAATTCATTGGTTGTTTGGAGTATTCAACAACTATTTGATTAATCACTGCAATTCATGGTAATGTTGTTTTACCAAATCCAAGATGAATAAAAGCATCAACCTCTCCCATATCAACTTAAATGTTAAAGTAGTTTTCAGATTTAATAATGACAATAAAGACATAATAATTGGCCCATGAATACAGTCGTATTCACTTCAAAGTTTCAGCCATTTAATTCACCCATGATTATCGACTTCTAAGCCAATCTATTTGGCATTAAAATCAATTGCTATTTATTGTTTAAAATAGCCAATTTAAAAGTAAATGGTGTTTAAATGAAATCACTACGGGGTGATCCGACAATGTTAGTTTATAATTTCTCAGAGATTATGATTTTGTTGAAATCACATATTTTATGAAAATATAATGTTTAACCCTTTAAAATTTTCATTTTAAGGATTCCAATTGAAGAGGATTTGATCGAACCACCTTAGATCAAACCCCCTTTTATAGAACCCCGGTAGTATTAAACCATACCTATAACAGAGTCTCCTTTACACCTATCAAAATGTTGATAAAAAACCACTTTTGATTTACCTTTTTGGGGATCAAATGAATTCATTTAAAATTTATTTTTTCTAAGTATGTATTCCTTATTATAAGCTTCCCAAAAAGTATAATTTTAAATAAATTTAATTTAATTATTGTATTTATTTTTTATTTCTTGTGAATGTAGGTTTTTCACCAAAAAATAAGCTCTCTATTCTCCACATGTGGAAATATAGAAAATTATATAAAAATTTGAAAAATATGTAAGCACTCGATATTGAAGTCCTTGATCCAACAAAAAAAATTTGAATTTTGATACATAAAAAAAATTATGTGTTATACACTCCGCCTATGTCTGAGTTGTAATTGGTCTATCTTAAAAACTTGATTTAGGAAAAAATATTCAATCAAACACTATGAAAAAAATCAAAAGCACTAGATATTGTAGTTACAAATTGGACTTTGAAAAAATTATAATTTTATCCTTGATGGAAAAAAAATTATGTGTTATACGGTGAGTGCCACTCCTTAAAATTGGTGTTTATTGAAAAAACCTAGTTTTCAAAGGAGATGGAAAAAGAAGTGCAATCTGATTCCAAAAAAAATGAAAAAAATATATTTAGAATCTACAGATAAAATGTTACAAATCACTAGTTTTCATCATCTTGAAATTTCTCAATGTTTAGCCACTATAGGTGTCCGAAAGTGAATATTTAGTTAGAAAAGATCAGTTCAGTGTCTAGTTTGGCCAAAAATTGTAAACCATATTGTGGGATCACCCCATGTATACATATATATATACTTATTTATATATATATAATTCAATCATATATATATATATATATATATATATATACGTATAAATGTATATGTATATGTTAACATATATATTTATATTATCATAAAGCAATAAAGCATGTATATATAATCGATATTAAAAAGAGTATATCAATAAGACTAGATCAATAAATCAAGACACAATAATAATATATATTATCTATTTGTATATATATGTATACACATCCCTCTATTTAATCATTTACGCTTATGTGTGTATTTACTTATATATACAAACATATATATATTATCTATCAACACGATAGTCAATGATCCATTCAATATCTGAATGGTCAATGTGACTATGGCATCATATTACTTGCTCTTAAACATATATGCATATCTATACATTGGTCGCCATACTCTTATGGACAACCCATTATCTCCATCATACGCGTATACCATCATATGCATATATATACATAAATGCATATATCCAAACAATCATTCAACCACACAAATAAATACAGTATGATAAGGAAGGACTCACAATCTCAAATAGATAAACATCATAAAGGCATGCATTCAGTAGTAATCAAGACCCTTACTAATGCAGACACATTACACTAAGGATGACTTACCTAATTTACACATGATAACTCAACTCAATTGTTCTATTGTGGTGTGTGTAAGCTCAAATAGGTTAAATTATTGGTTACTCAGCCAAGACCCTCTCTTGAGTGATATTTCCCCTCTACTTGGAGGAATGAACATGTACCTGTATCCATATTCTCAAAATATATCAAAGGTAGTTAGCTATTCAACAAAATATGCATTATACATAATACATCTGCATAGTTAGAACATTAGTTCAATAACCATCCAATCACATAAATGCATTCCTTTATATAATATAAAATGAGATGATATTAATTCATAAAGTAGTGATAAAAAATTACACACACCATTTATTCATCTATTGAATTTACATTGCATTCACATTTTACCGCATAGAGTAATAGTAAATATTAATAACACAATTTTGGGTGTAATAGACAATACCCCAAACGAATTTTTGTTTCTTGTGTGTTATGCTCTATAGGAACATGGATTCCTTGTTATTTTCTTCCACATCATTTTCCACTATAACCAAGTTGTTTTATGAGCTCATAACCTCTGCCATAAAGTTTCTCTAGCTCTTTCAAGTTTGGTGGTTGTTTGTAGTCTATTTCATCAAAGTTTGTTGTATAGCACGTGTGTTCTTCTAGATTAGATGAAGTAGATGCTTGTGATTTTTCTTTTAAATTGTTCATTGACATTACCATTGGTTTTTTTTTTCTTTTCCGTTTCTCCTGTTATAATTTTACATTCTCCCATAAATTTTGGTGTGAAATCTAAGGAACCGCAATCATCTTATAACAACTTAGTGACTTCATCAATGTTATTCTCATGTTCTTCTTCGTTCATGACTTGAACTTTTTTAGTTAGGTTTAATTATTTCAAAGGATGTCATCCTTATTTCTCAACAATCAAACAACTTACAGTTTTAGGATCAGACTTGAGTGTGGGTATGTTCAAGATCATCATGGAAAAAATAGGCCCTTAAGTGATCAGAGTTAGGCAACTTGACATCAAAATTTGAATAAGTTATCTATATTATTTCAAAAATAAGTAAGAATAGAATTTGTAACAAATTGAATGTAGTTTCTAAAATACTAGGTTGATTTAAAAAATAAATAAATCTATTTGGTAAAAATTTGAAATCTCAATGCAGTAGTACTTATATTTCAGGGAAAAAATAAGGAGGTGTTTGCCTAACCACCCTAACCACAATAAAATGATAATTATTTTTTATAATATTTTAGATATAAGTAGAGGACTTATGTCCCAATGTGATGCATATTTTTTTGTAATTTTTTTCTAAGTAAATAATTAATTATGAATTTTTTATTACTTTAAAAAAATATAAAAAACTCTTATGTCTGACCACCTTAACTTGGTCAAAACTTCATGAAATTCAATTTTTTTTCTTTTTAATCCTATAGTGTGTAAAGCATAGAATGTGACACATGTTTCAGATTCAAAATATGTGATATCCTTTGAAATCTATAGATGTTTTTCAATCAACCTATCAATCAAGACCTTAGTCATAATTCAAATAGAAAATGAATAATAATTATTTATTAAATTCAAATTAAAGAATAATTTATATTGGTGGAAAGATGAGAATCTCCTTTAAAAACTCTTTTTGTTTCATCAATTTTGGGTTAAAAAAAAGTCGTCAGCCACGTGGGCTATCATATCACTTACATATCGCCACTTTTTGACCCATCATGATCCTGCACATACCCATGTGTAAAATTTGTTTTCATAGACATACTTCATTACATGGTGAAGGGTAGAAGACACTCCATTAATTTCATGAATCCAAGGTCTCCCAAAGAAAAGGTTGTAAGAAAGATCATGACACATAACATGCACTGAAGTGTGTAATATGACCTTTCCAACTTTAATAGGTAATGTGATGACTCCAAGCGATTTTTTTCCTATATTATCAAATCCATGAATAGACAAAGAATCAAGGAAAATTCCACTCTTATCCATATCAATATTCTCCAAGAATCTCACATTACACACATTAAGGTTTGAACCATTGTCAATAAAGGTTCTCTTTATCATGGTTTGATTAACATGGGCCATTACCATGAATGCATCATGTCATTTTTGAACTTCGAATGAGGGTAATTCTATTTGGTGAAAAATAATATCAAAATTAACCTTAATCATCCCTTGAACTAACACTACCACATCATTTGAATTTGTATTAGGAGGAACCATAACTTGTTGCAAGGCTTTTTGAAGCATACAATGTTATTTTGGTGAATCTTGAATAAGATCCCATAGGAATACCTTAACAGGTGTATTATGAAGTTGTTGAACAAGATCATATTCCTTTCCACTATTTGAAGGTAAATAAGGAGCACTAGCTAAAATAGGTTAAGGAAAATGTAATGAAACATGAGTTGTTTGTTGTTTCCTATTGTTCCTCGTACTGTATGTGTGAGAAAATTTATTGTAACACATTTTTGTGAAGCATTGTTGTTATAAAGTGAAGGCCTGTTGTTAGGTTGTTCTAGGATAAGCATGTCGGTGTTGCCACAATAGTGGTTTACACTTTCTAGGAGATCTTGATTTTTGCTGAAATCACATATTTTTAGAAAATATAATGAATTTAACCCTTGAAAAGTTTCATTTAAAGGATTTCAATTGAAGAGGGTTTGATCCAACCACCTTAGACCAATCCCCCTTGGATAGAACCTCACTAATTTAAAACCATACCTATAACAGAGTCTCCTTTACACCTATCAAAATGTTGATAAAAAACCATTTTTGATTTACATTTTGGGGGATCAAATGAATTCATTTAATTTAACTTTTTTGTAAGTATATATTGCTTATTATAAGCTTCCAAAAAAGTATAATTTTAATTAAATTAAATTTGATTAATATATTTATTTTTTATTTTTTGTGAATGTAGGTTTTTCATCAAAAATCAAGCTCTCTTTTTTGCACATGTTGAAAAATAGAATAATATAAAAAAAAAAATTAAAAATATGTTCAGGATGGGTATTGATGCCTCTGATCCATTAAAAATATAAATTGAATTTCGATACATACATAAAAATTTATGTTGTATACAATCCACCTATGTCTGAATTGTAATTGGTTTGACTTCGAAACTTGATTAAGGAAAAAATATTTAATAAAACACTATGAAACCAAATGAACTAGTTAGATATCATAGTTACAAATTTAAATTTTGAAAAAATAGAATTTTATCCTTCATACAAACAAATTTATGTTGTATATGGTGAGCATCACTCCTTAAAAATGTTGTTTACTGATAAAAACTATTTTTTGAAGGAGATTAAAAAAAGTGCAATCTAATTCCAAATTTTTTGAAAAAAATATATTTAGAATCTATAGAAAAAACTTCACAAATCACTATTTTGCATCATCTTCATATTCCTCATGGTTTAGCCGCTATAGGAGCCTAAAAGTGAAGATTTAGTTTAAAAAAATCATTTCAATATCTAGTTTGCCCAAAAATTGTAAACCAGTATTGTGGGATCACCCATGAATTTTTTTTGAACTTGAGGTTTTTGTGAGGGAGGTTAAATGATAAGTTGAGGTATGATTGTATTAACATCTTTGTGTTTCAATTTGTCATGAAAAGCCTTAATGGATGATCCTTGTGAGATTAAGTCCTAAAGAGCTTCATCTAACATATCAAAGTCATCACTAGTAAAGCACTTGAGGGATAAGCTAACTTTAAATAAGAGATTTGACATAATTAAATAAGTATGCTTTATCTAAGGTTCTTTTTGATGTTTTTGGTTTTTTTTTTTTCTAATGATTACAAAAATGTAAATTAATGTATCTAATGATGAAATAATGTTGTAAATGAAATAAAATTGTAGAAATCTAATGCTAATTTTAACTGAAATATGCAAGAAATTACTTTCCTAATGTCTTAAAATCTAAGTAAATGAATTATAAATCAAAAGCAAATACAAATCGTTCCAAAAAACTACTTTTCAAATCTAACATCAGAAACATAAATGCATATAAAAAATTGAAAATCACTAAAAAGTTTTTCTACTAAAATTTGTACAAGGACTCATTTTCCCTATGGTGAATAGGTCCCAAATTAAAGTTCGATAATACGGACAAAAATACAAATCAAGCACCAAAAATCATTCAAAATTTTAGGTGAATAGGTGTGTACAGGGATTCACTTGCCCTATATCAAATGGGTACTAGATTAAGGTTTGTTAAATTTGACTTTTATTTTTCTAAGTTGATCCTATCTGTTTTATTGTTTCAATTATGTAGCAGTCAATTCTATAACATATTTTCCAGATTTTAGGTCTCTAAATGCAATGTTGACTAAGTTTGAATGATGAAAAAGGTGACTAAATTTAATGTGCAATATGAATCTAAATGATTGAATGATTATTTCAATGTTAAAACTATGCAAAACAAAATCAGATCTAATGTAATCTTTCTCATTATTAGTGATTTTAAGAAATGTAAACATGAAAATTTATCCTAAATGAAATTTTCAGTAATGCAAGATGAAAGAACCCTAAATGCAATGAAAAATATTGCAAAGCTAAGGTCTAGGATTGAAAAGAATCCAATTGTCAAAAAAATTGTTGTACAAGGTCAGGTTCACCAAAATGAAATATAGGAAAAGGAGAGCTATGATACAACCCTATTCTCAACTATTGCATTCAAGAAATGAGAACCAACCATGAAATAAATATCAATCCAAAAGGTGAATCAAATCAAGGTTTGAATCTTACAATTTCTCTTTATGCTAGGACATGGGTCTAGGTCAAGTAGTGTTTTCGGGAGAAAAAATTGAAGTAGAAAAACAACTCTAAACCTAGATCTAAAAAGTGCAATGAAGAGATTTACAAAAAAGTAGAAGGAAATAGTTAACTTGCTAGAAAAAATGAAAGGAATATTACATGCATCTAGTCAAAACTTGTTTTTTCAAACCTAATAGGAACTCATTCATGCTATGGTGAATGGGTCCTAGTAGAATTTTTCAGGAGAATCTGAATTAGGAATTGTAGCTTGTAAACTTTGAAAACCTGTTGCCCTAGAAACCCTAAGAGGGACTCATTCGCTAGGTGGTGAATAGGTCCTAGTAAGCTCTACCAAAAAACTCTAAATCTGAATGTGAAGTTCCATACTTGTAATTCCTTCTCATAACATGAAATCCCCACTTTTGGATCTAGATATGTCAATAATTTACAAAAAAAAATTTAATGTTTATCTATGGGTAAGGGTTTACCTCAATCAAACCCCAAGTTTGGTAATTAAACCTTGATGATAAATGGAAATTTGAAACATTAAATGTGTGTGAAATCCTGACCTTAAGTGTTTCTAAGATTAATATCTCTAATGATTCAAATAATCCCTACTCAATTGTGTTAGAAAAGGATCTTAGAATGAAACATGAACACTACAAAAGACCTACTTTAGGAGATCCCAAATCCCCATAATAAGTCACAAATCTTAATATACTGCTCTCTAGGCTGAAAATATAATGATCATGGGTATGTGCAAGATCATGATGGGCCAAAAAGTGGCAATATGATGGGTATGTGGCTGGCGAATTTTTTTTACCCAAAATTGATGAAATGAAAAGGGTTTTTAAAGGAGATTTTCTACTTTCTACCAATATAAATTATGCTTTACTTTGAATTTAATAAATAATTATTATTCATTTTCTATTGAATTGCGACTAAAGTCTTGATTTCCAGGCTGATTAAAACACATCTATAGCTTTCAAACGATATCATATTTTTTGAATCCAAAACATGTGTCACATTCTATGCTTCCCATAATATAAGATTAAAAAAGAAAAAAATGAATTTCATGAATTTTTGACCAAGTTAAGGTGGTTAGGCATATGAGTCTTTATATTTTTTAATAGTTGTGATAAAAAAATTATAATTATTTATTTACTTGGAAAAAAATTACAAAACAAATATTCATCACATCGGGACATGAGTCCTCTATTTATACCTAAAATTTTATAAAAAAATATTATCATTTTAGTGTGGTTAGGGTGGCCAGATAGACACCTACTTCTTATTTTTTCCCTGAAATTTAAGAACTACTGTATTGAAATTTCAATTTTTCACCAAATAGATTTATTTTTTTTGTAAATAAACCTAGTAATTTAGAAACTAAATTCAATTCTCTACAAATTCTATTCTTACATATTTTTGAAATAATATAGATAACTTATTCAAATTTTTATGTCAAGTTGCCTAACTCTGATTTTTTTGAATTTTTTGCCACTTAAGGGCCTATTTTTTCCATGATGATCCTGCACATATCCTCATAGAAGATGGAATCACTTCTAGGAAACAAGTCATTAGACTTGGTTGAATCTCATGGTTCTTCTCCCAAAACCCAAAATCCATTATGATTCTCCATGGGCATCTATCAACACTTCTTCAATAATGCTTGATATTTGACAACAAAATGAGCTTGAATACCTACAAAAACACTATAATTTTGCTCCAAGACTTCAATCTTGCTTGGTTATTGAATATGAATTCTTGGAATTTCTCAGATTCTTTTCTTTTCTGTAGTTCTAGTTGAAACATAGTGAAATAACATTATATTTATACATAACTTAAGATTAATTTTAGAAATTAAAATATCACAAGCCGACATCAAATCTTCGATTTTAACTTATTGAAATATCAGCAAAAATATATTTCAAAGAGGGCTCTTATGTCTAAGTGGGGACCCATTTTCCATGTGGCGAATGGGTCCTAGTTCACTTAGCTAGGACACACTTTAGACAATGTGAAAGATCATGTGAAAATAGGGTCCTAGAACCTAGTGGGGATCCATTTACTAGGTGGTGAATGGGTCCTAGGTCACTAACCTAACACACACACCTTCAAAAATTAGCTATTGTGTAATATCATTTATGAATGTCAATTTTTATCTCTTGAAATTTGTAATTAATTAGGCTTGGATTTGAATTAAAGGGGCCAATTAAGGAAAATTAACTTCAATTAATGAATAAAGCCCTAGATTAGTGTGAAAGTGTAAAGATACACTTTACAACAACCTAAGTAAGGAACCATTAAGTCCATTTAGTTTAAAAGGGCCCTAAACTTAAATTGAATGTGTAAAACACTTTACAACATTAAATCAAGACAACATTAGGCTCATTTTATTCATTAATTATTTCCAAATTAAGTGTGAAAAAGGAATAATTTTTCTAAAAATACACTCTCATATCTTTGTTATTGTTATCATTTATCTTTTTCTACTTTAAATTAATTGCTCACAACGTGGCATTAGCAATTTCTTTAAAGTGGGGGCATACATTGGCATTATTATTCTTGGAGATCTTTGACTTTCCTCATGTTTCATTGCATGGTCTTCTTACTTCTTGCGATGTGTTTCCTTCTTGGTGGTGTCATTGGGTTTGATGTCCTCCAAGAGTGTGACCTTTCTTGGCATATGATTTTCCTCTTAGTGGTGATGCTACACATTGCATTCCCTAATTTGTGAATATTTTATCCTAGAATTGTCCTCTCTTGGAGACATTAGGCATGATGTTCCCTAAGAGGATACCTTACATGAACTAAGAAAAATCCCTTTGAACATGTCTTATCCTATTTGTATTTTGTTCATAAGTTTTTACCATAATGCAACTTGCTAACCTTATTTTAAAAGCTTCAAGTAACAACCCCTTTTCATGGCCAACAAGCATAAAACACTTTTCCTACCTATGGTGCCTTGTTTGTTCATAATTGTTTAGCGTAATGCAACTTCCTAAGCTTTATAGAGCTCAAATTTTAAATTGTGTGGTGTCATATTAAAGTTATCAAAGGTATAAATTTTCAATGGTATGGGAGCCCACTAATATTCTCTCATTTTACACCCTTGGGGGCTCAACTAGTGGACAACGAATTTGACTAGCATTGTGAGTGTGCATTGTTCTTTATATAGTGGACAACGAGTTCCACTTGTAAACATTTTGGACAAACATATAATGTCTATTCGACATCGCATTGGTAAGTCGAGGCTTGATCCATCCCTTTTTTATTTTCCTTTTCTTTCTCTTTCTTTGATTATTTGTAATTGTATGATTGTGTACCTTATCATTGTTTCATATATATATATATATGTGTGTGTGTGTGTGCGTGTGTTTAACATAGGCATGTGTCTCCTTGTTTCTTTATTGGTTTTTCCATGAGATCTTAGATGTTGAAGGCTTGATCACCTTCCTTGATCTATGTAATCTTATCCTTCCAACAATTGTATGATTAGACCTCTCTTGATTGTCTACTTCAATGTGTGTTTGATGCAGGGTCATCCTATCACTAAAGTGGGGGCTAAACATAGTGTAGAAAAATGTAACCCTTTACATTTCCTCACTTGTTTGGGCCCTCCTAATTGATACTAGACTTAATAATACCTTAATTGAGTGTTGTTAAATGTATACCTATTTACATTTAAAAACTTATTTGATCTCTCTTAATTAATTGAGCTTAATTATTCCTTAATTGGCCTTTTAATTTATTACAAGCCTAATTAATTATATTTTCTAAAGGGGAAACCCAAAAATAACTAATGAGTAAACATAACACTTTACATTGAGCAATGTGTATTCTATGTTTATGGACCCATTCTCCCATGGGTGAATGGGTCCTCCCTAGACCTTAGGATCTAAATTTAAATTATTTTTTTAGCGGTATTTTAATGTTTTCAAATCCATAATTAAATGTCGACTTATGATATTTCAATTTTCAGAAATTAAGGATACATACCTATAAATACAGGGTTATTTCACTATGCTTCACCTAGAAATTTATGAGATTTTCAAGAGCATCTCACAAGTGAACAAAGGCATTCAAGAGCAGATTTATCAAAAATTTATTACAGCATTCAAGAACCATTCATCATATCAAAGTATTCTTCCATCATGCATGTTTTTGGAGCCAATATTGTGATATAGGTCTCATGATCAAGTCAAGCATTCAAAGCATCATTTCAAGCAAGATTCAAGTGTCAAGATCTACATTCAAGTTGTAGACCTCCTAAGATCTCCATTATCAAGGTTTCATCAAAGGGTTTGTTGAGTGGTAACATACTTTTGTTCATTTCTCATTCCCTCTTTCATTAATTATTTCAATTAAAGGTTTGATTATCAAAATGAGGTTTAACCAAGGCAAACCCCTATTCACCCAAAACAAAATATTTTTCTTTGGTATGTGTGTTCCCAGATTTAGGTTGAAGAAGACATGAAGACCTTTTAAATTTATGTTTCTAAGTTTTGTTTTGGGTAACATTGTTTGGTAAAGTTGAATTCCACCAACTCACTTTCACATGGTTCTCTGGGGTTATAATTTAAAATTTAAAATTCATTTAGTAGCTTTAATAAGTTTCTACAATTTTCTTAGAACCAAACAAATGGGTTTAATAGATGGTTTCAACGCTTATGAAGATTAGGATCCTAACTCAAAAAAAAGAACACAAAATCAACATATAATATTTAGTTCATCTAGTTGTATCTACAAATCTTCTCTCCTAATTATTTTCCTTAATTGATTTAATAGTATTTAATTTTAGTTCCTAGATCTTTTGGATTAATAATTATTAGATCAAGTTATTTCATTTAATCACCTTATTTGAGTTGTACATATTGATAGTGCAATATTTCTCTCTCTCTCTCTCTCTCTCTCTCTCTCTCTCTCTATATATATATATATATATATATATATGTATGTATGTATGCATATATGTATACATACATATATATACACATACATATACATATGTTTATATATATACATACATATATATATATGTATACATACATATATATATATATTGTTACAATGCTACAAAAATATGAACTTAAGATATTGTATTTGTTGAGATAAATCTCATAAGAAAACATTGATGTAAAAATAAAAAATATTAGGTTATTAATAGTGCTTGTATAGAGTTATGTTGAGTATTAGTGTTTCTACTATATCAATTTTGTTAATATTTTACTTATAGGTACTTTGTGTGCTCAACAATTATGCGTTCATCACCCTCAAATTAACAATGATATATATTTTTTTATTCTCTCTAATTTCTGGTTACAAGATAACCATGAAAGTGGTGGTGGTTGAGGATTATTTTTGTTAGGATTTCCATCCAAGATCATAACAAAGAAACCTTGTGCTTACAGAAAAATACTTGCATAAAATGAGCCTAATTCAAACTATCAGAGAGATTAAAAAATAGTTGATTAAAATATACAATATGTCCTTTGATGTTTAGACAAGGAAGGGGAAATACACCTATCATGTGGATTGACAAGTTACCCATCATGTAGCACAAATAAGAAGACAAGTTTCCTATAGATGTCAACCTTAAGATCACTTGGAATGTGTAACCAATGACCTATTTGACCAATTCGTCAACCTTGGTGACAAGTGTTGAATGACTACAAAAGTGACCTTTGAGGTGAGATAGAATGTCTTCCAACCTCAAAAGGTATGCACATAATTTTTAGCAAAAAACTAAGTAACCTCTAGAGGCGTAAAAGGTTGTACATTCAGTTAAACAAGATGTTTTCTAACCTCATCAACCTATGTACACTTAAGTTGTAGTGAATAGATAAATTATTCACTCTAACACCCCCTTAAGTGATACTTTGAGAGATCAAAAAAGTGAAATACATAGAATGGTTCTTGACTATGAGGCTTGGTGAGGTACCCCTATACAATGCAATCTCCCATAAATGGAGAAAAAAGAGAAAAACCAATGGGAACTAAACTCCTTGCCAAAAATGAGAAAGAGAAGCATAAGACCTCCTGAAAAGATGTCCCATGAAGATAGGAACATGATGATGAAGAACTTCTTAAGCATGTTGAAGTTGTAAACTCTACCGAAGATGAATTGATATTTGATGGAATCAACAAACCTCCAAGAAATGTAGATCAATATTAGAGATTAAAAAACACTACGTTAGTGAACATATAGAGCACTACTCAACTATGAATAGACAAGGACAATCAAACTCTATGAAGTTGAAAATATAGATAGTACTTTGATTTTGGAATACTAGAATCTCACAAAATATAATCCACTAAAATAATAACTCATGCAATAGATAAAGAAAGAAGGTCTACAAGACCCCCCAAAATAGAAGATTCCTCCACTACTTCATTGAAAGAAGCATTAGAATAACAGTGAACTAATCCCACTTAATGTTAAGAGGTATAAGAAGGCCAACTGAAATAGGGCATATAGCGTGCATAGGAATTTAGACCAAGAATCAAATATAGAAGATGTACAATAAACTAAAAAAGGGTGTACATTAAGGCACACATGCATGAGGCGAGAATCACGAGGATCCATTTTTGTGATAGAAAACCAATGCAACACACCATGAGGCCAAAATCATGTGGATCCATAACTGTGATGGCTAATCAAGGATCTACACAAGCCCCCATTACACTTTATAATTCAATGTAAGTACAAAATTTTCTCCCTAAGAAATACACATTCAAATTTTGTAGCAGTTTATATGAGTGCATTTACAAACTTTTTTTTTCTATTTTTAGTTATTACAAGTTTATGTAATGAAGTGGACAATGAAGACATAGATTAAATATGCCTTTCAAATCTCACAAAAATGATAAAAACATAAAATGAAACCTTCCATTATTCTATGAAAGACCCCCACCCATATGCAAGTTGCACTAAAATGAAAAAAAGCCCCTTCTTACAACACTTACAAAAAGAATTGATCTTCCCTTACAAACTTTTGAAATAACCAGTTGGTTAACCTTTACCACTAACATAAAAGGCAATGTTTTTGAAAAGGAAAAAACAGGTTTTACAGGGACCTGAAACCACAAAGTTAGAACACCAAAAGATAGAGCAAAACAAGTCCAGACAAATAGATAGCTGTCCCAAAAAGGAAACGACAACACAAAGAGACAATAGGGTCCAAAAAATGGACCGCAAAAAAGCCAGAAACAAACATAACCGCACTACTCCAAGGTGTTCATCAACTCCTCAGTCTCCTTTTCAACATTCTTCATATCTTGTAACCCCTTCTTGAGAATTTGAACCATATGTGAAGAAATTGGGGTCTTCCTCTTCATATTAGCCCAGGTGCGAGTCGAAATCCCATCAACAGTAGATTTGCTACAACCTCTGTCCGCAACCAAATCCATGACCAACGAGCCCTTTTGATTTTTTTTGAGCTTTTCCACCATAGCATTGATGAACATAAAAGGAAATGTTTAATGTTACCGCTGTGGTTCAATTAAATGATACAAACATAAGAGTAACAATTGAGCAACCATAACATTAATAGTGATTGGGCAAGTTAATAGATTAAAGGAAAAGAAAGCCGCCACAAGTGTACTGGAGACCTAGTCCTTCATGTTTGAAGACAAAATTAAAAAAAAAGTGTATTAAAGAGGTTGATTTACTTTGAAACTCTACCTCCCTATTCCATACCAGAAAAAACTCCACACCACCTGATATGTGGTAGATATTGCACCAATGGAGGAAAGAAGGCCACGTAGGGGAGCTTTGAATTGGAGGAGGGATTGTGTGGAAAAGCTTTGAAGGTGCCTTTGGTGGAAGTCTGGAGTTGGCTGAGCAAAGAAAAGGCCTTTCAAATGCACAAATGCCCCACAAAATCCAATTTTGTTATGAATGATACTATAAATACGCCTCTACAAAAAACTAGCTTCTATTGGTGATATGAAATAAATCCTTAGAGAATTTTGTAGATGGAAACACTGGCATTAGTCATTGTATATGGGGGAGAGTCGCACTTATAGTGGAGGGTGCCTATAAAAACTTCTGACACCTCTAAAAAACCTACAACAGTAAGAATACAAAGCATTATTGCAGTGTTCATTCAAGGCTGTGAAAGTGTTGAGATGGTGCAGAGAGAGAGGTGTTGATGGAGGGCGATGCAATGTTTGGAGCCGATGGAAAGACTTCAATAATGAGCTTTACTGCTATACACAAGCCTCTATAAAATAAGTATAGGAAGATTCAAGGCTCTGAACAGAGGAAGTACAGAGTTCATTGTAATGGCAGCTGATAATAATATCTAGGATCTACAAGTTGTTTGGCTTGAATCTCCAAACCAGTGATATAATCACTTAGATACACCACGAATAGTTGCTGCAAAGAGCAACCTGCAAATAGACCAATAAACTACAAATTGCACCCAGACATAGATTATTTTTACATGCAAATCAAATTGCATGGAACTATAAAGTAGACTAAATGCAAGCTTTTGAAAATGGTTTGGTTGTATTGCTCTGATACCATGGAGAAACATACAAATCAGAGAAATAAAATAAGCAGCACAAATGAACAACACAAAGTAGGAGACCACTAACTCCTAGACAAAAGTGATCTATGTACATACAAAAACACATGAAAACATGTATAGCGACATACATGGTAACATACATAACATGACGAGACGTCCTAGTGTAGGGCCTGCCAGACGGGGGCTAAAAGTCCTTGAAAGTGATGAAATCGACAGACGACACCAAACGTTCGAGAAATTGTAGGTAGGGGTTAACGATGCCATCAGGTTGGTTTTCCCACCTCCTGTCGGTCAAAAAAGGCGGGTGCCTTAGCTTGCCTATGAAGTCTCACTTTCATCCACTTTTTTCTAGCAAGGGAAAATTGAAAGGCGAATGACGTTGGAATTTTTGTTTCCATTCTGCTCATTGAAAGGTGAAGGTTTGATTGCATGTGGAGGAGCTAGAGGAGAGAGCTGACCAAATCCAGGTGTTATTTGGTAGTCTACATGTTGTAAACTGAATTTTGGAGTACACGTGGAGGAGTTGGAGGAGAAAACTGACCAAATCGAGGTGAGGGGTGCTAACCAATTTGGTTGCAGACAGAGGGTTTTACAACACCTTATAATTTGTAATTTGGGAAACACAATGTATGGGATTTCAATTATTTGAATCTCCTTTAAATGTATGAATGTCTAGAAAATCACACATTCCATTGTTGTGTTTAAATTTTGCATGATTGAAAAAATAAAGTGCACAAAATATTTATAATTTGGAAAACGCAATGTTAGGTTTCAATTATTTGAAACTCTTTGGTAAAATGTAAAGGGCTGTCTCATGGTGGGTTCCTTGCTTCTTAACACCTATTATTTTACAACATGGAGTGTTACAAAATAGTATGAATGTCTTCAAAATTACACATTCCATTGTTGTGTATAAATTTCACATGATTGAAAAAATAAAGTACAAGAACTAAATGTAATTAGGAAAACATAGTGTTGGGTTTTAGTTATTTGAATCTCCTTGTTTAAATTTGAAAGGTTGTCTCATGGTGGGTTGCTTGCTTCTTAACACGTAGGGAATTGCAACATCGAATGTTACAAAACATAATGAATGTCTTCAAAATCACACATTCCATTGTGGTGTTTAAATTTCACATGATTGAAAAAAAAGTCCACAAAATAACTATAATTCGGAAAACATAGTGTTGGGTTTCAATTATTTGAATCTCCTTGTTTAAATGTAAAGGGTTGTCCCATGGTGGGTTGCTTGCCTCTTAACACCCATGGTTTTGCAACATGGAATGTTACAAAACAATATGAATGTCTTCAAAATCACACATTCCATTGTTGTGCTTAAATTTTGCATGATTGAAAAAATAAAGTGCACAAAATAACTACAATTCAGAAAACACAGTTTTGGGTTTCAATTATTTGTTTCTCTTTGTTTAAATGTGAAGGGTTGTCTCATGGTGGGTTTCTTGCTTCTTAACACGTAGGGCATTGCAACATGGAATGCTACAAAACAATATGAACGTCTTCAAAATTACACATTCTATTGTTTGATTGGAAAAATAAAGGGCAAAAAATAACTATAATCTAGAAAACATAGTGTTGGGTTTCAATTATTTGAATCACTTTATTTAAATGTGAAGTGTTGTCTCATGTTGGGTTAATTTCTTATTAACACCCATGGTTTTACAACATGGAATGTTACAAAACACTGTGCATCTCTTGAAAATAACACATTTGATTATTGTGTTTAAATTTCTCATGATTAAAAAATAAAGTGCACAAAATAATTGTAATTGGGAAAACACAATGTGGGGTTTCAGTTATTTGAATCTCCTTACTTAAATGTGAAGGGTTGTCTCATGTTGGGTTTCTTGCTTCTTAACACCCACAGTTTTGTAACATGGAGTGTTACAAAGTAGTATGTATCTCTTCAAAATAACACATTTCATTGTTGTGTTTAATTTTTGCATGATTGAAAAAAGAAAGTGCACATTATAATTGTAATTGGTAAAAAAAAATGTTGGGTTTCAATTATTTGAAGCTCTTTGTTTAAATGTGAAGGGTTGTCTCATGTTGGGTCGCTTGCTTGTTAACACCCATGGTTTTGCAACATGGAATGTTACAAAACAGTATGAATGACTTGAAAATCACACATTCCATTATTTTGTTTAACTTTCACATGATTGCAAAATAAAAGTGCACAAAATAATTGTAATTGGGAAAACACAATGTTGGGTTTCCGTTATATGAATCTCCTTGTTTAAATGTGAAGGGTTGTCTCATATTGGGTTGCTTGCTTCTAAACACCCATGGTTTTGCAACATGGAATGTTACAAAATAGTATGAATGTATTCAGAATCACACATTCCATTGTTGTGTTTAAATTTCAAATAATTGAAAAAATAAAGTGCACAAAATAACTGTAGTTTGGAAAACACGGTGTTGGGTTTCAGTTATTTGAATCTCCTTGTTTAAATACAAAGGGTTGTCTCATGGTGGGTTGCAAGCTTCTTAACACCCACGGTTTTGCAACATGGAATGTTACAAAATAACATGAATGTCTTCAAAATCACACATTCCATTGTTGTGTTTAAATTTTGCATGATTGAAAAAATAAACTACACAAAATAATTGTAATTCAGAAAACACAGTGTGGGGTTTTAGTTATTTGAATCTGCTTGTTTAAATGTGAAGGGTTGTCGCATGCTGGGTTGTTTGCTTGTTAACACCCATGATTTTGCAACATGAAATGTTACAAAACAACATGAATGTCTTCAAAATCACACATTCCATTGTTGTGTTTAAATTTTGAGTGATTGAAAAAAAAAAGTGCACAAAATAATTATAATTTGGAAAACACAATGTTGGGTTTTCGTTATTTGAATCTACTTGTCTAAATATAAAGGGTTGTCTCATGGTCGGTGCTTGCTTCTTAACACCTATTGTTTTGCAACATGGATTTTTACAAAATAGTATGAATGTCTTCAAAACCACACATTCCGTTGTTGTGATTAAATTTCACATGATTAAAAAAATAAAGTGCACAAA
The DNA here is from genome assembly GCA_007115665.2 of Sequoiadendron giganteum. Classification (NCBI taxonomy): domain Eukaryota; kingdom Viridiplantae; phylum Streptophyta; class Pinopsida; order Cupressales; family Cupressaceae; genus Sequoiadendron; species Sequoiadendron giganteum. The sequence goes on from CM021105.1 coordinate 206,635,757, forward strand.
ATAGTTGTAATTGCGAAAACACAGTGTGGGGTTTTAGTTATTTGAATCTCTTTGTTTAAATGTGAAGGGTTGTCTCATGTTGGGTTGCTTGCTTCTTAACAACCACAGTTTTGCAACATGAAATTTTACAAAATAGTATGAATGTCTTCAAAATCACACATTTCATTGTTGTTTTTAATTTTCGCATGATTGAAAAAATAAAGTGCACAAAATAAATGTAATTCAAAAAATACAGTGTTGGGTTTCTGTTATTTGAATCTCCTTGTTTAAATACAAAGTGTTTTTTCATGGTGGCTTGCTTGCTTCTTAACACCCATGGTTTTTCAATATGGAATGGTACAAAATAGTATGAATGTCTTCAAAATTAGACATTCCATTGTTGTGTTTAAATTTCACATGATTGACAAAATAAAGTGCACAAAATAATTATAATTAGGAAAACACAATGTGGGGTTTCAGTTATTTCAATCTCCTTGTTTAAATGTGAAGGGTTGTATCATGTTGGGTTGCTTCCTTCTTAACACCCATGGTTTTTTTACATGGAATGTTACAAAATAGTATGCATCTCTTCAAAATATCACATTTCATTGTTGTGTTTTTCTTTTTGCATGATTGAAAAAAGAAAGTGCATGAAATAATTATAATTAGAAACACACAGTGTCGGGTTTCATTCATTTGAATCCCCTTGTTTAAATGTGAAGGGTTGTCTCATGTTGGGTTGCTTGATTCTTAACACCCATGGTTTTGCAACATGGAATGTTACAAAATGGTATGAATGTCTTCAAAATCACACATTCTATTGTTGTGTTTAACTTTCACATGATTGAAAAAATAAAGTGCACAAAATAATTGTAATTGGGAAAACACAGTGTTGGGTTTCAGTTATTTGAATCTCTTTGTTTAAATGTGAAGGGTTGTCTCATACTGGGTTGCTTTCTTCTTAACACCCATGGTTTTGTAACATGGAATGATACAAAGCAATATGAATCTCTTCAAAATTACACATTCCATTTTTGTGTTTAAATAAAGTGCACAAAATAATTGTAATTGGGAAAACAGAGTGTGGGGTTTTAGTTATTTGAATCTCCTTGTTTAAATGTGAAGGGTTGTCTCATCTTGGGTTGCTCCCTTCTCAATACCCATATTTTTTTAACATGGAATTATGGATCTCTTCAAAGTAACACATTTCATTGTTTTATTTAACTTTCGCATGATTGAAAAAATAAAGTGCACAAAATTATTGTAATTGGGAAAACACAATGTTGGGTTTCAGTTATTTGAATCTCCTCATTTAAATGTGAAGGGTTGTCTCATGCTTGGTTTCTTGCTTCTTAACACCCATAGTTTTGCAACATGGAATGTTACAAAACAATATGAATGTCTTCAAAATCATAGATTCCATTATTGTGTTTAAATTTTGCATGATTGAAAAAATAAAGTGCACAAAAAAATTGTAATTGGGAAAACATAGTGTAGGGTTTTAATTATTTGAATCTCCTTGTTTAAATGGGAAGGTTTGTCTCATGTTGGGCTGCTTGCTTCTTAACACCCACATTTTGCAACATGGAATGTTACAAAATACTCTGAATGTCTTCACAATCACACATTCCATTGTTGTATTTAAATTTTGCATTATTAAAAAAGAGCTGCACAAAATAATTGTAATTCAGAAAACACAATGTTGGATTTCAGTTATTTGAATGTCTTTGTTTAAATGTAAAGGTTTGTCTCATGGTGGGTTGCTTGCTTCTTAATGTAGACACATAAAAATCACCAAGACCTGGAAGCACTATTTTACCACCTTTCGTCTTGACATGATTATAACATTTTAATTATGTTTCTAACCCACATTCAACTATTAATTAAATAATTTATAATTATTTAATTAATTCATAATATCTCTCATTCTTCATGATTATTAAATAAATAAATTGTATTTATTTATTTAATATGTCACTAATTGTCAAAGTTTTCTAATAATTAAATAAAGTCATCAATTTATTTAATTAATCCTTATCATTAATTTCCTCTTGATTACTAAATGAATATATTTAAAATATATTTATTTAATGTGTCACTAATTCCTAAATCCTCTTAATTAAATAGATTTGATAATTTATTTAATTAATTAAACTACTTCTTCTAAATTAAAAAATTATTTATAATTATTTAATTATGGCATGTGACACTTTTATATTTTTAAATAAAGAAAATCATTTAAAAATATCTCACATGGTTAACTGATTCTTCATTTAGTAATTAATTTCAAAAAACAATTACTAATTACCTCACAAAATCTTTATTTTGAATTAATTTAATTCAAAAAGGGAAATATTCTTCTACAAATCAAGTAATTTCTAAAATTATTGATTTTCTAAAATCTCATCCTCTTGTCTTTTGATTTTTACTAATTTCATCTCAACTATCACATTCAGTCTTGATTTAATTCATTTAATTAAATCTTATTTACACATATGGATATTTTTCCCTAACCCTAATTGAGAGTTGCCTTATTGAATCTTGACCCTTGATTCTAGGGCATTCCTCAATCTCTCATCTTGTCCGTCCATTCAAGATTGCATTTTCTATAAAATGACAATCTTGATCTCATTTTCGGATCCATGATCATTTGCTTAGACTACTTTTATTATAGGCATTTCAATCTCACATTTTAGGCTTTTACTGATTTAACTATTTGCATAATAGGAGTGATCTTCTAGATTGCATTAGTTTATTTTTCAAATCCTTCAAAGGTATTGCTAAGGCTAGGCACTTTAGAGTTTGCTCACAAAGTTGAGGGCATTCATTTTTATCACAACAATCTCAAGAAGGTACAATGGAAGTGAAGCATGGAGGAGAGAAGACATGGGTGAGATCAATCTAGTTCATTTCTTTTATTTCTATTCTCTATTGTATTCCATTGTTATATGATCTCATATATAGGATTTATAATGTTCAACTAACAATTTTGTGTTGCAGAAAATCATATGTTACACTTAACACCTACTGTTTTGCAACATGGAGTGTTACAAAATAGTATTAATGTATTTAAAATCACACATTCAATTGTTGTGTATAAATTTTACATGATTTTAAAAATAAAGTGTAAGAAATAATTGTAATTGGGAAAACACAGTGTTGGTTTTCTATTATTTGAATCTCGTTGTTTAAATGTGAAGGGTTGTCTCATGTTGGGTTTCTTGCTTCTTAACACATAGGGAATCACAACATGGAGTATTACAAAATTGTATGAATGTCTTAAAAATAACAAATTCGATTGTGTTTAAATTTTGCATGATTGAAAAAAATAAAGTGCACAAAATAACTATAATTCGGAAAACCCAGTGTTGGGTTTTAGTTATTTGAATCTCCTTGTTTAAATGTAAAGGGTTGTCTCATGTTGGATTGGTTTCTTCTTAACACCCATGGTTTTGCAACATAGAATGTTACAAAACAATATGAATGTATTCAAAATTACACATTCCATTGTTGTGTTTAAATTTTGCATGATTGAAAAAATAAAGTGCACAAAATAATTATAATTTGGAAAATGTGGTGTTGGGTTTCAATTATTTGAATCTCCTTGTTTAAATGTGAATGGTTGTCTCATGTTGGGTTGCTTGCTTCTTAACACCTACGGTTTTTCAACATGGAATGTTACAAAATAGTATGAATGTCTTCAAAATCACACATTCCATTGTTGTGTTTAACTTTCGCATGATTGAAAAAATAAGGTGCACAAAATAATTATAATTTGGAAAACAAAATGTTGGGTTTCAGTTATTTGAATCAATATATTATTTGTCTCATTCACTATTGTCTGCTTCTTTTCAAGTATTTCTACAACAAATTCCTTTCTCATTTCATACACTCTAGTACCTATTGTGTCCAATTTTGCACTGTCATTTGCCCATTCCACATACTTTAAATGCTCCTTCCCAATCTTCTCCAGAGCAAGAAGAATCTCTTCAGTCAATACATTGTAGATCTCATACAATTTGATTTAATTATTTTCAAGTGTTTTTAGGGATGTTTCCTTATTCATTTCATATATTCTAGTACCCGCTACCTCTTGAAGTATTTGTAAGATCTCAGGTTGCTCAAGCCATAGTGTTTCCCAAGATTCAATTACCAATAGAAAAAATGAGTGTAATGAAAACCTTACACTACCAATTTAAGAAAGGGAACCTCAAAAATTTACCAAAACTATTACTTAGAGTATGAATTGTATTTTGATTTTATCATATCATTAAAATATAGGAAACTAGGAAAACACAGTGGATTGTGAGTTAGTTTGTTGAGCTTGTACAAAGCTGAAGGGTAGAGAATTTGGAGAGGAGTTATAGCCAGGGGATTAAAAAAAGTAACCATATTTAGTTGAGGGTTGATCAACCATTTTCTTTCTTATATATTGAGGATTTTTCAACACTATGTGGATTGCAAGTTTCTTAACACACTATGTTTTCCAACCTTTGATTATATTTTTTCTTTTTGTAAGCTGAAGAGTGGAATTTTTACTTTTGTGCTTGATGTTTTCTTTCTGGTCATGTTTAGTTTTATGTTCATAGATGTTTGACAGCCATAGAAGTAATTACATTTTATTATTCACATTATGGTTATAGGCTACATATAAAGTAAGGGTTGGACTTCTCATCCAAATGTTCAACCTACAATTTTTTAGTTCATGAATTGTCATATACACTTTTTTTGGTCATGTGAACTCACTCCAAATGGAAGGCTCCATGTGACAACATGCCTGCTCAAGTAAAATAGGTTTGTAGACCCCATCTACTATGGCGTCTTTTCCTTTTTTATGTGAGGTTGTGATTTTACCTATGATGTTTATGTCTGCTTGGAGTTTGAAGTAGACACTTTGTTTTCCAACATGCATTGGTTCACATCATGGTTGATAGGGAAATTTACACATGTATGCCTTTCTTGATTCACTCCATTACTGATTCATGATTGTTTCAACAAATGCAAAAAACTTTTTATTCTTTTGGTGTTGGTGGTAGCAATGGATGCACATTTATTTTCATAGAAGGCTGTCATAAGAGGTTTTTGTAGCCCTTCAACCTTTCCTCTCCATTAACACATGCACATGCACCACAAGCAATGTATCTTCCCTAATACATCTATTCTTGCAACTCTAGAAGTAATTACATGGTGTTATGCACATTACACTCATAAACCACATACAAAGTTGCAGGTTGAACCACTCATCGTGTGGTTCTACCTTCACTTTCTTATTTAATGAATTGCTAGATGTGATTTTTCTCCTCATGTTAAGTCACGCCAAATGAAAGGTTGAATATCATAACATGTCTCCTTAGGTAAAAGAGGTTTGTACACCCCATATATTTTTCATTTTTTTTATATTTACATATGGGGTTGCAAATTTACTTGTGGTCTTTATGTTTGCATGGAAGTTCATCTACATGTTGTGTTTTCCAACCTGCATTCACTTACATCATGGTTGATAGGAAATTTTACACCTTTCTTGTTTTCCTCATTCTCTCCATTACTAATTCATCTTTCTTTCAACATATGCAACAAACATGTTATCAATTTGGCATTACTGGGAGCAATGGATGTAATTTTTATTTTTACATACAAGGTTGTCATCAAAGGTTTTGGTTTCCCTCTAACCCTTCCTCTACATTAACACATACACATGCAACACAACCAACATATCTTCCCATTATAATACATCTTTTGTTTCTATTGTATAAGTAACTATATATTGTTATGCATGTTACACTCCTGTTGCACATAGAAAGTTGCAGGTTGAACCACTGATCATGTGGTACAACCTTCGCTTGTTTATTTCATCAATTGCTAGATGTTATTTTTCTTCTCATGTTAAGTCATGCCAAATGGAAGGTTGAATATCACAATATTCCTCTTTACGTAAAAGAGGTTTGTACACCCCATATACTCTAAAATATTTGTTATATTTACTTACGGGGTTGCGAATTTACTTGCACTATTTATGTCATCAAAGGTTTTGGTTGTCATTTTCTATTTTTGTTGTCTATGTCCACTTGTACGTTCAGATAGATGGTCTAGTTTCCAGCCCACATTTGTGTTATATTTTATGCATAGCTTGATTAAATCTATCACCTTTAATTTTCCTCAGTTGAAGGTGGCAACCTCCTATTGGTTTCATGTGGGTGACAACAATGCAAGCACATTTTATTTATGTTTAATGAATGATTTGTTTCTTTTTCTTGACACAATCCACACTAATTTTAAATATTCGTCCAATTCTTTTATTTCTTAGAATGGGGAAATATTTGAAATGGAAGAAGAAAGACAAATTGGACATGTAAGATGTAGAAAATAGAGGCACTCCATTCTCCTCTTCTGATTTGAAGTGGACTCCTATTTTTGTCAAGAAGGATGGCGTCCCTAACCTTGTTGCAAAAATTCCTCATATGAGAATTGATTATTTCATTCATGGTGAAATGTTAGTTGAAGGTTTTGAAACTAAATTTGTGGACAAGAAAAAAAGAGAACCTACCACCACGCATCCCCTCAATGACAAAAATATGGAAAAAAATAATTGGTATCATAGGTTTGTATCTTTCAACATTCATTTGTATGGTCCAATGATATTTTACTCTCTCTTGCTTCAAGATGATGAGATTATTCCTTCTTCATAGCTATTGGTGTCAATACAGTCCCGCAGATCATAGAGATCAGCATGATCCAGAGAAGAAACAACAAAAGAAATTTACACAAATGTGAGGTTATCAATACCACTTCATGGTAAAAGTTATCAATGGAATACCTGATGTTTCCTATATTATTTACAAAGAAATGTTCCACACTGATAAAAAAGGTTAATTTTACCATGGAATTGGTGAAACAAGTGGAGATAGGCATTACATTTTTACTACTAATCTATCCACAGAGTGCAAAAGTTATATTGAAATCCTTTTTCTCATGGACGTGTGTCAATGCAATAATGGATAGACACATCAACGATCCTTTCTTATGTGTCATGATGTTAAAGAGAAATCAATTCCTTACAAGAAAGGATGTAATGAATTCTCAACAAAAGGTTCATTCTACTCATGCACAAAAACACAAAGTCAATTTGAAAGTATCATGATGTGGAATGGATAGGACTTTGATTAATTATTCTACTTTCAACAACCTAATGGGAAAGATACACCTTTCGTTATTGGGGTTTAGACACAATGGATGTTGGATAAGATGGTTAGACACTCACACAATTCAGTCATCTCAATGGATTCCACATTTTTCACTAACAAGTATGGGGTAAGGCCTTATAAACATTGACAAATAGTTCTTTCTATTTTCAATGATCTTACTGGCTATAAACCTGACAACGCTCACATTGAGTTTTTATGTCTATAGTTTCCATTGTATTCTTTGCTCATTTTGGACAAGCAACAAAGAGGTGTTCCAGTTGTGTGGGTAATGTCCACATGAAACAATATTGAGGACATATTTGTGTGGCTACGCATATTCCATGACCATCAAAGAAGAGCTAGACTTGAGTGGAGAATAATGCATTTTTTACTGATGATTCAACTATAGAAATCCAAGCCATACAATATGTGCATCTCTTTGTTCATTTATGTACCTTGCTTATTTCCTATTTATTTTTAATGCCACTTTCTCTTGCAGATAAGCGATAAACAATATCCTTTGTATTGTCTATGAGGGCTATCTTCAATGGCATGTGCTACTATGCCTTTGGCATGTTAAAAGGGCTTGGTTGAAGAATGTATAGAAGTATGCAACAAAGGAAAGGGCAATGGAAATCTTCCACAGACTTGGCATGATTATGATGGAAATCAATGACAATGATGATAGTGTTACTTAGCTATTAAAATCTTTCTTTGAGGAGTTCAATCACCAGCCATAGTTTTTTGAGTACTTTAACAAGACATGGTGTGAAGGAGAAGGTCGAATTGGTTAACTAATAATTTTTGTCACCTCATAGGATTTGCACCATTCATATTATTCATAATTACCTATAATATGTTGTGGTGTACTTTACTATTGGATTTCTTTTTTGACAGCCATGTGAGAGAAAAATTTTAGACTATTCCCACATGTCAAATAGGATACAAATGCAACCATTGATTCATACCATTGCTTACTCAAAACTCAGTAACTGTGTGCTCATTCTAACAAATGCACTAGGAGAATGGACTATTTGTATTACACACTTGTGTATAAAATGGAACCAATGTTTAGGCAAAAGGAAAAGTTGCAGTATTATGGTTTTTTAACAAGCTATAATTTTTTAAATATGCAATCTAGCCTAGAATGGGCCAAGGCAGTTCCAGACTTTCACTATGTTCCCGATAAAACACAAGGATGGTACTAGGTGAAAAGTAAAAGTAGGTCCAACCACTACCTTGTTCAAAAAAATTGGGGAGCACATTTTTGTTTGTGAGTGCCCTTGGATTTTGTAGGGGAACACTTGCAAACATGTCGTGAAGGTTGTTGGCTTGATTAAAAGATCATATATCGTTGAAGGGGTGGTCCATGGTAAGTGAATTTCAATTTGAATTGTATTACTTTATCGGATTCAATTATGTTTTGCATTTTCTACTGCCTAATACAATTTTCTTCTGTGTGGTTATTTAGACAGGGGAGGTCAACCAATTGATAGAGGGATAGATTTCAATGAGACATTGTCATAGGGGGCATCAAAGAAAACAATCCTAATATTCTCACCCCTACACAAGCTCCTTCTAACACTCATGTATATGATGAACACGTGCTCAAAATGTGTATTTAGAATGACACAAACTAAATATTGAACAAAGTGATGTATACATTGGAACAGTGTCTACAATATGTGCAATCATACACATAGTGTGTGGAGAGGTTTCTACAAGACCTACAATAATCAAATGTATTGCCTTTTGAATTCATTCCCAATCCTGATGAAGCTGCAAAAAGAACCATTCACATGCATCCATGGTTTAGTTCAAGCAAGGATCATCATCGACAAGCAACCCATCATACGAAGAATGCTATAGAACACTCAGATCACCAAACTCCTCTATATGATTCATTTCCCTTCTCTGTGAATAATAGCTCCAATGTGAATGTCAATATGCAATGTTAGACTTCAAGAGTAGTTGCAATGGATGTGGAAGAGGATACAACATCTAATGCAGGTGACTATGAGAAATCCCATTTCAATTTCCATATTGTAATAGGAAATGATAATGCAAATTTCTTTTTCTAGTATGTGCTTCTACCACATGATAAATTTTTTGATTTGTTTTTTAGCCTTTTTTGTTTTCTTTAGCAGTCCAATTTGGGGAAAGGATTCCTCACCGATGACTATCTTTCATGAGTGTAAACCTAATGGAAGGTATTGTTCAAATTTAATAACTATTTGTATGCAATTCTAAATTTTGGTATGACATTATGCAATACCATGTGTAAGAGAGGGGGACCAGCCACTAGAAGGCCCCAAGTCACAAAAGGCGAAGAGCAGAAAGGGTGCCCTAAATTACCTCAGTTTAAAGTATGGTTAGGATAGAAGGGATGAGAATGATGAGGATTATGTGTCCTGCAATCACTCTACAATCCTGAGAGTTGAAGGGAGACTAGATGAGTCACTTTCTAGAGTCAACTCAATGTCTCAGGTAGCTGTTTGTCTGAGGATAGAAGCGTGGTTCCAGGATGACAGTGTGGAGCGTTGGCGTCTCACAGGTGCATTGGCATCTATACAACTAGAATACCAAAGAGACAAGGTTTAAGCTCTAGGGAAGGACTACCAACCTAGTTTAAGAGTTTCTAGAATGTCATATTAGTATTAAGAAGTCAGAAAAGTATAGATTTTAAATGTGATAAAGAAAGTATATTAACGCAAGGGTAACGAAGATGATTTCTCACAACAGTCTTCCCGCTAGCTTTCTCTGAGATCTTTTCACCTACACACAGAAAAAGGGGGAAATTTTGGGGTTGTTTAGGGGCTTGCCTCAGTCAGACCCTTGTTTTGGTGTTTCCACCTCCATGGACAGCCAAGTTTGCAACGATACAAATAGAGATAAAGAAAGAATACAAGCTACATAAACAAAAGACACTATAATATAGTGCATTCTTAATCAACCAAAGATGATCAAGGAGATGAGAGGATCGTACAACCTCTATCCAAAGTGCTCAAGGCTTGTGGAGGAGTGAATGAGAGGAACTCAAGCCTCTATTGTGATGGTGTTTGTCCTACGCTCACACTCATGGAGTGATGGACTGGTAGATTGGTAGAATGTAGTAAAAAGTATTGCTACAAAGCTTTAATGGATGTTTGAAAGAGTGGAGAAAATGTTAAGTGATGAACTCAAGATCTCTAAAAGCTTGAGAATGGATGGAATGGTCAATAATATGAAGGAAAGGATGGAAAACAACCATATTCGGGTTGACCAGCCGAAGAGAAGCATTACACTTCAACTCCTAATTGAAAGTGTAATGTCTCTGTAGTCTCTAGCCACAAGAATCTACTATGGACATAAGCACGCCACGTGGATGTCTGTGCATTGCACGAGATTCCCTGAAAAAAATTCTTCCACCGACACACAAATAGGGTGCCAAGTGTGATGTGGATAGTGGACTTGAATTGAATTAAGCCTTTTGCTTAGGTTTTCTAAAGTGTAAAGGGGTGAAAGGGTAATTTGTGTTAGGAGTGCAAATTCATGCTCATAAATTTTTCCCCCACTTTAGTGAGCATGAGTATTGATGAGTGCTTCAATAAAGTAGAGTATTATCAAATTAATAGAGTAAGAGACATATACCTCAACTGATGAAGAAGCATAGCATAGTCTAGAAAACTCAAAAGTACTAGAAAGGACTTAATAGTTTTGCAAAACTACAAAGATGAAGTACGAAGATGCCTCACAGGCTCACGGTCCTGCAAGGGGGGTATCCTTCAAGACCTATCACATGAAGGAGACTAGTAAAAGCACCTTATAGATCCAATGACCTACAAGGAGGGTATCCCCCAAGAAATCTCACATGAGGGAGACCGAGTAAAGGTGACTTCATAGAGTCAAAGATGGTGACATGTTTACCCACAAATAGAACACATCAGGAAGCGGTCGCACAGGCTAGTGAGTAGACAGTCACGTAGACCATCACTAAGTTGTAAAAATTTCGAAGGGGTCCCTCGAGAGCCCTTCAAAAGGAAGGAGGGTCCACTCAAAGAACGTGTTGTTTGAAAAGTGAAGTCTATTTGGGCTGCCCCTAAGCAATACAAAAAGATATGATGATGGTCTAGCTGAGCTACCCCTAGACTATACGTCAAGGTGTGAAGCTAGTCTAGTCGGGCTACCCTCAAGCTAGACACCATAGAACCTATTAAAATTTTTTGAAGGGGTCTCTTGGGAACTTGGCATGAAAAGGATGGATCCACTCAAGTGACACACTATTCAAAATCTTAACGTCTTCCTTCTCAAATCAATTCATCACCAAGGAGTCCTTTTGAAAGATTTTCATTTCATCAAGGAATTTGAATGGAAGGAGATGCGCTCATGTGAGGGGAAGACTTATACTGCTCCTAATTTAGAAGAGGGTTTTCAAGTCCTTTCTTTATGAACCCATGATGAAGTAAGTATGTTTTGCTATGGTTTCAATTTGAGAATGCAATACTCACAAAGAAGTGTGTGAAGGGTCTTCTAGAAAAGATTCATTTGGGAATGAATGTGTTTTCTAAAGACCAAGTAATCTAGATGAGGTGTTGTTGCACATGAAGGGGAAAAATCGAGCAAAGAAGAGACAAAGATAAAGAGAAAGGTAAAGAAAGTAGATCACATAGAAAGGGTATAGGGGGATGTAGTTTTGCAGGGTCAAATATGACTTTATTTATATATATTAGGTAACCATAGAAAGAGGCAAAAGATCATCAATCCCCAACCAGATCAGGAAGAATGCATGGAAGACAAAGTAAAATTAAAAATTGGGTCAACATGGAAGGAGGCCTAAATGCTCCCAATGCTTTGCATCATCCCCAATTTACCAAAGGTCAATCACCAACATGGAAGAATAGAGATACATATAGAAGAAGGTTTACAACACAAACACCATGCCTATATCCAAGCACCAACCAGGGTGACGAGGGTCATCTGGACACATATAGCATGATTATGGGGGATCACATCACAACACCCACATGTCTAATCTAAAGATCTAGAAGAGGATCTCCCCCTAACAATGCTCAACCAAGAGGTTGTCAGCTTCCCACTCTATATCATTATAGAGGGAAGGATAGCGAGCCTTCAATGGTGTAATGTTAAGGGGAGGAGCTTTCGATCCTTCTGCAACAAGGGCCAAGGCAAAGGGACCTATGAGGTCTCCATTGCTCAACGCTTGTGGATCTAGGGTTAAAGATTTTGCAAAGATCGCTGACAAGGTCAAAACTTCATCCACCAAGTTAAACATACACTTAACGGGAATTCCATGTTTCACCTCGATGAATGAAGGAGTTTACACCTAAGGTTCACTGCTAGGCTCACCGAGAGACTCGAGAGCAGTGACAAACTTAGGGGAGGTTGGGACTAGTTCCTTACTAGGATAGAACAAGTCAACTTGGTTCCACATTTCAGAGAAGGTGGGCTCTTCTTACATCCCCCATTACTAGAGGGTCCATGCTCTACCTTAGTCTTCATCGAAGGAGGTGAACTCCCCATAGATGAAATAAGGAGGGTCAAGGGAGAAGAGGAAAGAACCACATTGGACACAATCTAAGTGTTCACCATGTCCATGGGCTTTGGGAAAGGAAATACATCCAGGACAAAATTCAATAAAGGCGGCTCTATCGAAGGAGCCATGAACACCTGCACCTTTCTAGGCACATATGCTCTCACAACAGGAGCTAGGAGAGATTCAAAGATGGAAGGAGGGAAAGAGGAAGACACAACATGAGGTGTCATCTTCTCCTCCTCCTTGTGTAAGGATTTTTTCTCAGCTAGGGGAGCCTTTCATTAGTTCTTACGCTCGTGTGTAAGGTGCTTTCTATGGCTCCTTGAATCAGAAGCTAGGATCTATGAAGGGATAGAAGGATTCTATTCATCCATGTGAGTATCTTCCACAACTACTTCCAATAGAAAGAAAAACTCCTAAATGGGAGAAGGAGGGGCACATTAAAAAATCATAGGAGGAGTTGACTCTACCACTTTAGAGGTGGATCCTTTCCTATTCAAGGGAATAGGAAGAGGTTGATGGGATAAGTCTCTTCATGAGCCTTTCTTTCTATTGTAAAAATAGTACCAAGGTCTTGGGGATCCATTAGGGAGATTCGATATCCTAACCTTTGACTTTCGCCAAGGATGCATCATTGGACTTAGCAAGTAGAACCTGGACTTGTTCATCTAGTACTCTTCCCAATAGAGAGGAGTTGATGAGTCAGCTCAAGAGGGAGCGAGATTCTGCTTTCCCTTTTAAGAAGAGGAGGTAGCTGGCAGCTCGGCTATAGGAAGGGTCAACTTCAACTGTCTTTTTCCTCCAGTCTTGTACCTCACATAGTTCTTGTGAAGTAGGTTTTTTCTTTATGGGAGAAGACCAATGGGAGTGGGCCAAAATTTATCCAACGAGTATCCTCCATGAGATACCATAGGTTAATATCTAGTGTCATGAAATATGTGCACGAGACCTTCATGGAAAAACTTAAGGCACTTATAAATCACAAAGGCGGTCCCATTCATGGAAGCTAGCCAAGGTATACCTATCTTCACTCTAAACAGGTCTGACTCAGGAATAATGTCGAAGACCACATCTACGTTCCTAGGTCCAACCAGGATAGACATCATTATCGATCCATAAGGTTTTAGAGAAAGTCCATCATGTGTATGGATGATGGATTTTTTTTTTCATATTCCTCCCATTGGAGGGATTTTAGGAGTAACGTCTCCTCCATGATGACATTCACTCTATTCATGGGGTCGAATAAGACCCTTGTCAAAATGTTACCATTGAGGTAAGTGGGAATATAAAGTGGAGAAGGCTTACCATTTACTGGCACATCTTGTTATGTAAATGTTACATCTGGAAAACCAATGGCAAGGCAGGGAGAGGGAGTAATAGTAACCATGTTAACATACACCTCAGGATGAGAAATAGAATCAGCGGGATTGATAATTATGTTAGCAGAATGTGAAAGAAATGGGTCCATGTATATCTATAATTCAATATTAGCTTTCACCACTGATTTGTTTGTGTTTTTCTTACCTCCATCAAGATGGATACTATCACCCTCAATGCAATCCTATATGTCATGATGCAAGCGCATACAACATTTGATATCTTTTCCATTAACTCGATGGTATTGAAAATATGTATTTTCTTCATACTATCTAGGGTATGGTTCTTTGACTGGTTTAGGAGGTGGCAGGGTAAGGATTTTATCTTTCACCAACTTCTACAAGATGGAAGAATAAGACTCTGATAGCTTCGTAAAATTTTGGTCACATCTAAGGAAATTGTTATCCACAATGGCTACTATATTCACAATAGTTTTACCTCTTCCCAAGATCAATACGATAGATCTTCCTTCAGAATGGGAGCATGAGGGAGGACCCATGAACTGAACAACTATTTTTTGATACTCTTGTAAAGCCGCACACAAGTGTGCAAAAGAAGAATACTTCATGAGGGAGAACTTCTCTTGCCAAGGCCTTTATAAGTTCCCTATGAAGACCTTATGTATATCAAAACCGGGTAACAGATACAAGATTTGTGAGAAGAGTGCTTGGTATCACGCTATAAAGTCTGTAATATTTTCATTGTCCCCTTGTTTGCATCTAACAAGGTCTGAGAAGATCATCTTTGGTCTGATATTGGCTTGGACTATAATAGGAACTGATTCACAAGTTTATTGAACATGAACATAGAATTATTAGGCAAAAAATAGTACTAGTCCAGTGTTGTATGTTTGAGGGATTGGGGAAATAGTTTTTCCATCAATGCATCATGATGGAAAATTTTGTGCATAAGGAATTAAAAGTGGACACAAGTGTCTGTGGATCCCTTTTACCACCATATTTCTCAAATTTTGGAATCTCCATCCCTTGCAGGAAAGGAGTGTTTAGAATTGCTACTTACAATGGGTTGTGTTAGAAGAAGGGTTGGAAGATAGGCTAGGCTAAGGCCTAGGAAAATTTCACCAACTCGTTTTGCATCTTCTCCATATTCTGAAGAAGGGTATTCAAAATAAGGTCATTAGAAGTCATAGGACCACTAGAACCACCACTAGAGCCAACACTAATGTTGTCACCACCAGTATGGCCTCTATAGGAGCCACAACCGTGGCCACCACTAGAGCCACCACTAATGCCACCGCCAATAGTGTGACTTTTTCCAAAGCCACTGCAAGAAACGAAGAGAGCACCATGACTTCCACCAGAATTACCTCCACCAGTGCCACCCCCACTTCCAAATTTTCCACCACCAAAGCCTCCACCTATCATTTTTCCAAATCCTCCACCATTGGAGGTGGAAGAAGGGGTGAATTGGAAACCCAATGGGTTCCTATTTACTTTGACACTCTCAAAACTTTCGGAAGTAGTGGGCATATTGACTGAAGGGACCATGTCAACCATATACATGGATCTAGGAGGCATCGAAATCTCTAGTTGTCTTTTACGTTCCTTGAAGAAGCTACCTTGTACCATGTGACCATGGCTTAAGGGGGCACATGCTTTGGCTAGACCAGTGATACTAGCTAAGATCTCTACACCTATCTTGTCTTTTTCCACCATGTATCTTATTTTATTGATCACCTTCGTAGCCCTAGCCATCTTTAGGTTTCCTTCTAGGTGATTTTCCAATACACCTAACCCTTTATTGAGGATAAAAACATACTCAAAAGGGATACAGATGACCTCATTATCATCTATGGATGAAGAGGTTGGTGAATTAAGAGGAGTAGGGATGCAATTAGTTTCATCAAGAAACCTAGATTCACCTTGCAATATGTGATCCTATGCAGATAGACCAACCACAGAACCAAAGAAAAGGGCAGTAGTAAAGCTAGAGTAGACCTTCATCTTGTCCATCGGAAGGTGTCATAGAATTCTTCTAACAATATTCCCAAAGGTTGTAGACTGGGTCGTGAATCTCATAAATTTTCACAATACACCAGGGTACCACGACCATGAGGTATACAAGAAAAATCTCAAGATTCTGACAAATTGATAAACATTGGTTCACTTTAGGTTCCCCAAAAATGTAAGAGATGGGGACTAGCAACTGTAAGGCCCCAAGTCATGAAAGGCCAAGAGCGGAAAGGTTGTCCTAACTTACCTCAGTTTAAAGGATGGTTAGGATAAAAGGGATGAGAATGATGAGGATTATGCATCCTTCGATCACTCTGCAATCTTGAGAGCTGAAGGGAGACTAGAAAAGTCACTTTCCAAAGTCAACTCAACGTCTTAGGTAGCTCTTTGTCCCTGGATAGAAGTATGGTTCTGGGACTATAGCATGGTGCACTAACATATAATAGGTGCGCTGGCATTCATAGTGATAGAATACTAGAGGGATAAGGTTTAAGCTCTAGGGAAGGACAAGCAACCTACTTTAAGAGTTTCTAGAATGATTAAGTAGTATTAAGAAGTAGGAAAAGTATAGATTAATGTGATAAAGGAAGTATATTACTGCAAGGGTGACAAAGATGATTTCGCACAACAGTCTTCCTTAGTCTGACCCACGTTTTGGTGTTTCCACCTCCACGGACAATCAAGTTTTCAATGATAGAAATACAGATAAAGAAATAATGCAAGCTACGTAAACAAAAGACACTACAATACAATACATGCTTACTCAACCAAAGATGATAAAGGAGATGAGAGGAGCTTACCACCTTCATCCAAAGTGCTCAAGGCTTGTGGAGGAGTAAATGAGAGGAACTCAAGCCTCTACTATGATGGCGTTTGTCCTATGGTCACACTATCAGAGTGATGGAGTGGTAGATTGCTGCAATGGAGTGAAAAGTTCTATTATAAATCTTGAATGGAGGTTTGAAAGAGTGGAGAAAATGTGAAGTGATGAACTCAAGATCATGCAAATCTTGAGAATGGATGGAATGGTCAAGAATATAAAGGAAAGGATGGAAAATGGCCATATTTGGGCAACCAACCAAAGAGGAACATTACACTTTGACTCCCAAATGAAAGTGCAACATCTCTATAGTCTTCAACCATAGGAATCTGCCAAGGATGTAAGCATGCCACATGGGCATCCCTAATAGAAACGCATCCATCAACACACGAAATAGGGTGCCAAGTGTGATGTGGACAATGGGCTCAAGTGGAATTAAGCCTCCACCTTATGTTTTCTAAAGTGTAAAGGGGTGAAAGGGGAATTTGCGTTAGGGGTGCAAATTCACGCTCATACACCATGGTTCATGTAGGCACGTAAAATATGCCTGCATCTTATCATAAATCACTAATTTCATTTCATCCTTAATTATCCCTCTCCTAACCATTTTAATGAAATAATCTTTATCTGATTAAAATTCATCATATTTCCTCTTTTAATTGAATAAACAAATATTTATTTAATTAAGTCACCATATTCATCTCTTTGATTAAATAAATCAATTTTATTTAATTAATCTCTTAAATTCATCTCTATAATTAAACAAATCAATTTTTACTTTAATCTCCTAAAGTTCCTTCATTTAATTAAATAAATCCAAATATCTAATTAAATCTCTAATGTCCTTTATCTTCTCATTTAATTTAAATAAATCCAAATAGTTAATTTGAATGTCACAATAAACTAACCTCCATTAAAATTAATCCAATCATGATTAATGCTAATCTAATCCCCCAATTCTCTAGATTTTGGAACTTGCATAATAAATCAATTTAGTTGATTTATTATTTCTTCTATTATCATTCAAAATTTAATCTTTAGGGAATATGCTTCAAATTTCAAAAATTCCCTCCAAAAGGACTTGTCCTCAAACATGGCGTTAACTCCTCTTACATGGATCCAACTTGGCATTGAAGACACTTTTCTCTCCCTCCAACAAGCCAACTTTCAAATTTCAAAATCCAACTAATATCATTTATTGGCTCATTCACCAAAATGTGCTCAAGATTCCTCCATTCACATATTGACAAGTGGAAACTGGCCATTAGATGTTGAATGATCCCACATTGCTTCATTTTTCTCATTCCTCCATTTTTTCTTTCTATAAATAGAAATCTCTTCTACTTCATTTTTATCCACAATTTGAGTATTCTTATTATAGGCATTTTGAGTTCATCATCTTCATCTTGCATTCTTATCATCTTCCATCTTTTTTTTATCATCATATTGAAGCTTATCAAGGATTGGGAAAGGGCTCCTTTTCATATCAAAGTTGCACGAATCCAGTATGGGATAGGTATACACCATACTTTTTTATGCTCTCAATTAGCTTATTTTGATATTTTGTTTGCATTATGAAGAATGTTGGATTATCTTGGAGTAGTTTATTTGCATTGTTTTTAAAATAATTATACTAATCTGTGTATGAATTTTTAGCTATCTTGCAAATTTACATGCTCACAAAATGGCTTTGGAAGGAGGGCTTTGCCCCAGATTTAACATCAAATTTTGAGTTTTGTTTTTATAGACAGTCATGATAGGACGTTTTGGCGCATTCAAGTTCCAGTTTTTCAAATTCACTTGTTATAATTACTATGCATTCATCCAATATTCCTATGCATCTGTCCTAGTTTTCTATGCATGACCTCAAAAAATACGCATGTGCCCTATGAAACTACACATACAACACTTGTTCCTCCACTTTTTCTTCTCTAGTCTTGTGCATATATTCTCTGATTCTATGCATTTAGGTTGTCATTTTGTGCATCTAATATCTATTCTTGTGCATTTGTTTCTATTTTTGGGTAGTCTTGTTAAGATAGATTTTGGTCATTTTTTATTTGGATTTTGGACTAATGTGGTACTAACTATTGGCGTAGCTGATTCCGTGAGTGGAAAACGTGAAATCAAAACCACTAATAATTTCTTTGTACAATTTCATTATTTTTTCTTATTAGATCATACATTTTTTTCATTTCATCTTTGCATGGTTAATCTATTATCACCTAGACTAATTAGAGGGAAGTAACATTACTCATTTATTCTACATTTAACATGCTTGTTCCCCTAAATCTGACAATCCTCAATGATAAATTTAAAGTAAAATTTGAACACATTTATCTTGATGCCATCCCCTTGCCTATCTGTAATTAAATTTCTGCCTTATCTCTAGGGTTTCTGAGGAGTTTACCTAAACTCTTATGTTATAATATCAGATCTCCTTGGTTTGCTTCTCTTTTTAAGCAATATTGTAGGTGCCTTTTTTTATCATTCTCTTTATAACCTCCAAGCTTGGTGTGCTTTAATCACTTTGAGAAATTCATGAATGGGCACTCAAATCACTGATGCATTAAAGAGACTCTATCATTAATGTCATTTAAAACTTTTGGTTTGTTTTCATTAAATGCATCAATACAAATCTGAAGTCCCTATTCCTGGTCATAAAAAAATATTTTGCAAAAGAGACATCATACTTAAGGCAGTACTTTTCTTTATTTAACTGTGGAAATCTCTATGTGACATCCTTTTTGAGATTTGATCACTAATAATTGCAGATTCAGAGACTAGCAAAGTTGCAAATTGAACCAATATGAGAGTTTTTGATATAAGTTTGATTTGATCTTCTTAATATATTTTGACTATTAACAATGATTCTCTATTGACTGGAATACCCAAATCAAATTTTATACAAAATCTACATTTAGTTTCATGTATTCATAAAAATATTGGTCTTCATTTTTTAAGGGCGCTAACTAATTTGGGGGATATTACTATGTTGATATTACTGTTCCATCGATACTACTCTTTTAATTTGGCGTTTATCCTCACTTTCTACCTAGTAGTATTTACATCTTGATCATTGATGGATGAAAATTCAAAATTGTTGGGATTTCGTTTGTGTAAAGGACTCGCAACATTGAAGCATAAGAAATGATCTTTGAAGAATCTCAGAGTTAAAGAGAATTGAGCATTAAATTTAAAGTTGACAAAGCATTTTTAAATGCTTAGAGCTTCCATTTTATACTTTTTTTTTGTTTTAGGCCAACTCATGTCTTTTGGATTCTAAAAAGAACACTAAAAAGACTTTCATTTTCCTATAAAGGGTTAAAAAGAACATTAGATACTTACTATATTTCAACTTGGGTTCTAAAAATTTGACAAACAACTCTCACACTTCGATTTTGGGGCTTTAAAAAGAACTCAATTTTGCCTTTGGAAATTAAAATGAACATGTACATTTGGTCTTTTGTAATCTTTTTCACAAATTAATATCATCTAAAAGACGTATATCCTTTTCTCGCACCTCACTATGATCTTGAGAATCAAAAGTCTTTTTGTGATATTAAATTGTCAAAAAGATTGCCTCCATATTTATATTGGGTTTAAAATTGAACCAATCTTGCAAGTGTGAGTGAAGTACATCATGAGTCTTCTCTCTTTTTTTATCAACAAATATCAATTGAACTAGGAATGCACTTTATCACTTTTTTTTATCCATAGAGAGCCTACCTAGTGGGAAAAAGTAATCACCCTAGGGAATGACCCAACCAATAACACACTAAAGAAAAGAAAATACCAAAATTTTTATAAGTGTGCATACTCAACGAAATTTAATGTATCACGAGGATCATTCTGACAAGAAGGGCAGCAATGGTCTCTTGTTGCATGGATGGTCCCTCACGAATACAATGCTTGCATTAAAACCCTTTGTTTAGAAAGGCCAAAATCTTTAACTACTTTTTGGTGCAAGATGATGCAGAGTAGCAAGAACAAAAAACACCCAACTATTATGGAAAAGACCCTCTATCACTTAGGCTTCAACAAAACACCCAACACTATGGTGATTTAGACCCCTTTTTGTCAAAAGGCTAGTAGCCTTACCCAGTAGGAAATTAAATATAAATCCCACATGGAGGAATTTAAAGAAACCAAACCTATGGAATCAGACATCCAAAATGGACCCCTACAAATTTCCAAAACTTTTCCTCTTGATTGTCAAGGCATCACTCACAGTGGCCCTTTCTACCACTACTCTAAGAGGCCTAATTCACAGACCTTCACCTGGGTCTTGATTACCTAGGATATCCCCTTCACCCCAAAGCCAAAAATTAACTGCTATAGGTTTTCTAAACCTGTTACCATCATTCCTAATTGGCCTTCAAATAGATTCTTCAAAATCAAGCAAAAACTCACTTTTTTGCTTGTAAAATGGGCTTGCCACATAGAGATGTCAAGCCAAAACATTGCACCATTTTCCTCCAAAGTTCATGAAAAAATCTCCAAGACCTCTAGTACATAATATTAAACCCTCATAACTTATATCCCACCAATATTTGGCAATGCTACAGTGTGGGAATAGAAGATGCATCCATATTTTGTTGAAAACCTTGATTTTAAGGATTTTCAAACCACCTAGGAGTAAAATTAAGATATCTCCCTTATTACTCAATGAAATATCACCACTCCAACTCCAAAAGAAATATTATTCAATTAAATTTACAACAATTACACTCTTCAAACATAAAAAAAAATGTACAAACCGTACCAAGTACAGGATCAGCAAATTTTATAGGAGAACATGGGGTTTGAGACTGCCCAATAGTAAAATGGGGATATCTCACTCAATTCATAATGAAATCACACCATTCCAACTCAAAAATAAATTTTATTCAATTATCTATCCAACCATTATATTCTTGGAATGTGGAACAACATTTACATTTTGTACAGCATATGGGATCAAAAAATTCTTTATGAAAAACTCAAAAAACAACTTCTTCTTTGAAACTCCTTCCAAACTTTTTCAACAACCTTGCCTCAACCAAGAGAGGAATATTTGAATCGTAATAACTCCTTCCAATGTCCTCCAACTTCCATTTTAATCTTTTTCTATTGGAAACATAATTAGACTTCATTTTTGACTCTTTAATGCCTAATTAAGGCAATTTAACCAACTTTCCTCAATTCGTCTATGAAGAAGCCTCCAAACTATATGAAAGGAATCTAAGCCCACTAAATTAGGCAATGTGACTCCCCTCAAGTGTGAATATACACCAAAGCATTCTTATTTCTTAATTTTCCAAGGTGAACTAGACTTACAGAAGGAGGATGGAGTCCTTATTTATACAAAGAGTTGGTCACCAAGACCAAAATTCCACCACAAACCTAGGATACCTATTTCAAAGCATTTAAATGGTCCTTAGGACCTTATTATAACACAAAAACAAGAAAAAAAAGACAACCAAACATTCTAGGTCCATTAGACCCATGGGTGCTCTTGCACCATACTCCCAAGCAAGAAAAAGATCTCAAGTCCTCTTTGAGATCAGGTCTTCTATAGTAGTTCCATGTTGTTTAATGTTAGTTTCAGACATCCAAGTGTCATCCTCTTTATGTAGACCTTTCCACTTAACCAAGTAATCCTTGTAGACCTTCCCTCTAGTCCTCTTTGTCTCCTTGGTGTCTAGGATGCATTCAAGAGTCACAGGTTGGCTTGGGGGTAATTCCTTAACCCAATATTCATCTTCCATTGGTGTTGGATCTAATACATCCCTTGCATGCACAAAAGCTTTGAAAGGATACAAGTCAGAATCATTAAAGATAGGAGAGATTTCCACCCCAAGAGGTAGCTCTATTTCATAATAATTTTGGCCAAATTTGTGGACCACCTTGCAAGGTCCTATATTCTTCATCATGAGTTTATTATGCTTTCCCTTTGGAAGTCTCTCCTCCTTCAAGTGAGCCATCACCAAATCTGCAAGCTTGTATTGAACATCCCTCTTCTTCAAATCTGCTCTTTCTTTGTACTTGGAAACATTCTTTTGTAGGGTTTCCTTCACTTATTAATGGATATCCCTAATGTAATAGAAAATTACTCTCCTTGAGAACTTCTCCTATCAAATCCTTGTAGATCTCTCAATTCATAGACCCCTCTAGGGTGCATGTCATATACCACTTCAAAAGGGCTGCTATCAATGCTCATATTGATGGAGTCATTGTATGCAAATTCAGCTTGAGGTAAAATCATATCCCAAGCTTGTCTATGTTCCTTGGTAAGACATCTCAAGATATTTCCCAATGATCTATTCACCACTTTGGTTTTTCCATCTGTTTGTGGATGGTATGCAGAGCTAAAGGACATATTTGTGCCAAGTTTCTTCAACAAGGTCCCCCAAAAGTGACCTATGAACTTATAATCCCTATTAGAAACAATTCGTAGAGGAAATCCACGTATTCTAACAACCTCCTTAAAGAGGAGACCTACTATACTATATGCGTCATTGGTGCATTTAAAGGGAAGAAAATGAGCCATCTTAATAGACCTATCAACCACCACAAAAAAACTATCAAAACTTTTTTGTGTCCTAGGCAACCCCAAGACAAAATCCATACTTACACTCTCCCAACGCCTATTGGGAATGGGGAGTGGCTGATAGAGCCCCGCATTTGATGAAGTTCCCTTTTCTCTTTGGTAGATTGTGCATCCTTCCACAAAATTTCTCACATCCACTTGTAGCCTTGGCCAATAGTACTACTTCCTTACTTGTTCCAAGGTCTTATCAAGGCCAAAATTACCTCCAAGACTCCCACTGTGTTTCTCCTTTATAATATTCTCCCTCATTGAGTATTTAGGAACACACAATTGGATTCCTTGAAAGAGAAGACCATTTTGCAATAGAAAATCAGAGTATTCACCATGAAAAGTATTCAAATGTTGATCACAAATGTTGTATACCTCCTTAAAATCTGCATCTTCATGACACATGTCTTTGAATGCATCAACCTCCATGCTTTGGAGTTGAATATCTTGCACCACAAGTGCCCTTCTACTAAGAGAATATTTCACCTTGTTTTCTTGGCCCTTCTTATGATTTATTGTGAATGTATAGGCTTGTAAAGACTCCACCCACTTCATGTGCCTATGATTGAGTTTATCCTATGCATTCAAGAAACTTAAAGCCTAATTATTAGTATAGACAACAAATTATTTAGGTAACAAGTAGTGCCTCCACTTTTTTGAGGGATTGGACCATAATATACAATTCCAAATCATAGGAAGAATACTTCCTCTTTGCTTCATTCAACCTCTCACTAAAAAAGGAAACCAGTCTGCCTTCTTGGCTCAAGATAGACCCTATTTGTTGGTTACTAGCATCACATTCAATTGTAAAAACCTTATCAAAATTAGGGAGCACAATTATAGGTTCCCATGCTACTCTCTTTTTCAGATATTCAAACCCTTTATCAACCTCATTGGTCCAAGAAAACTTACCCTTGTTACATCCTTTGATGGTGTCCAAGATGGGTGCACAAATTTGACTAAAGATCTTCTGTGAACTTTCTATAAAATATTGCAAGTCCATGAAAGCTTCTCATATCTCCCATGGGTTTTGGTGTTGGCCAAGTAAGAATAGCATCCACCTTTGAAGGATGCATCTTCAAACATCCCTTGGAGATGACAAATCCAAGGTACACTAGTTCTCCTTTCAAAAATTCACACTTTTCCATGTTGATCAGAAACTTCTCCTCTTGTAACCTCTTCAATACCATGTCAAGGTGCTTTAAATGTTATTCTTTATACCTATTAAACCCAATAATATCATCTAGATAAATCACAATAAACTTTCCAATGAAAGGTCTCAATACCTCATTCATAAGGTGCATAAAGGTGCTAGGGGCACTTGACAACCCAAAGGGCATCACCAACCATTCATAGAGGCCATCATTAGTCTTAAAATTTGTCTTACATTCATCACCCTCTCAGATCCTTATCTGATGATAATTTCTTTTCAAATCAATCTTGGAAAAGTAGGATCCCCCTACTAGGCAATCCATAAGGTCCTCCATTCTTGGCATTGGGAACCTATATCTGATTGTGATCCTATTAATGGATTTTGAATCAGTGCAAAGCCTCCGATTCCAATCCTTCCTTGGTGCTAGGATAGTAGGAACAACACATGGGCTCAAACGCTTTCTCACTAGCCCCTTATCCAACAAATCTCGCACTTGTCTTGCAATCTCCTCATTTTAAGAAGGTGCCATTTTGTATGTAGCCTTATTGGGCAGTGTAGACCCTGGAATCAGATCTATATAATGGCTTATATCCCTAATGGGAGGTAGGTAACTAGGTATTTCATTCATCTTTATGTCCATGTAGTTTTCCAACAACTCTTGGACTTCTCTAGGTGCATCTTTGTCCTTCCTTGTGGGCAGATATGCTTCACTCTTTGGTTTCATAATCAGGAAGAATCCTCTTCCTCCACTTTCCTTCAATGTCTTCATGAAATCCATCACACTTTTCCTTGTCTTCTTCTATGAGAGGCAAGAGGTTGTAAGCCACCCCATCCCTCACAATGGAGTATGTATTCTTCTCCCCTTCATTCTAGGCCTTCCTATCAAACTGCCAAGGCCTCCAAAGAAGCAAGTGGCACACATCCATAGGGATGATGTCACATAGGATCTTGTCCTTGTATGACCCAATGTTGAATTCTACCCATACTTGCTCATTCACCAAGACTTGTTGTCCTTTACTAGGCCATGAAACTTTGTATGGGTTAGGGTGAGAAATCCTTTTCAAATTCAATTTTTCTACCATCTCAATTGAAGCAAGATTATCAATTGATCTTGAGTCCACTAATATATTACACACCTTACCTTGTACCTTGCAATTTATTCTGAAGAGTGTCTTCCTTTGTGGGGGTTCTTCAGGGATTGGTGCCTTGAGAAATTCTCTCCTAATCATCAAGTTCTCTCCAAATTTTGATGTGAGGTTTATTGAAAATGAGGTCACACTTTATTCATCTTCATGTACCAATTTATTCCTCCTCTCTCCACCATGAGAGGTTGATCCTTTATTTTCAGGGCATTTGAAGGATGGATGCCTAGGCTGGTTGCAAGTCTAACACCTCCCTGAAAACTGATTAGAACCTCTCCCTCCACTAAATCTGCCTCTACCATTGTGTCTCCAACCCATGAATCCCCCTCTATTTCTTGAGTCTCCACTTGATTCATTAGGATTACATTCCTCTTGATGATTTTGGTATTGATTTTTTCCCCCAAAACTACCTCTACTTTTCTTCTCTTGTTTCCTTCTTATCTTCTCTTCAACCTTATGTGCAATTTTTATGTAGTCCTCCATGGTCTTTGGGACAACCAAACTAATTTCATCTTGTATGTTGAGCTTTAGGCCATTGATATACCTGGCCACTCTTTCATTCTCACTCTCCACATGATCACATCTCATGCTCAACTTAAAGAATTGTTCAATGTAGGATGAAACATCCATGTCTTTTTGCTTTAGATTCTGCCTCTTTTTGAACTCCTACACACCATAATCAGCAAGAAGGAATTGTTCCTTCAACCTATGCACAATTGTATCCCATGATTTGATCATGGACTTACCCATCTTCACCCATTCTCCTTGGATGAAATTCCACAATCTCAAAGTGAATCCCTTCAACTTTGTTTTGGAAAAATTTACCTTCTTATTCTCTTCCATTTATGTATATTCAAAGTAATTATTCAATGCCTCTACCCACTCTAACACTTCTTCCTCATCCATCTTTCCATTATACACCAGTAGATCCATCTTCACTTCAGAGGACTCTCCTCTAGATGCTTGCAATGCTTTAAGGATTCTTCTCTCATGAGAAGGTATCTCTTCCCCCTAAGGGTTCTGTTCACCTTCTTCACCCACTGGCTCCTCTTCAGAAGAAATATCTTCCTCAATGGCCACTCCTCCCCTTTTGTTCATTAATTTTAAGGCCTCTATCTCTTCTCTCAAGGCCTTCAACTCCTTTGCAACTAGTGGTCCAGATTTTGGAGGCATGATGACTTCCTTTCAAAAACTACCTACAATCAGGCTCTAATACCACTATGATGCAGAGTGGCAGGGACAAAAAACACCCAACTATGATGGGAAAGACACTCTATAACTTAGGTTTCAACAAACACCCAACACTATGATGATTTAGACCCCTTTTTGTCAGAAGGCTACTACCCTTACCTAGTAGGATATTCAATATAAAACCCACATGGAGGAAGTTCAAGACACCAAACCTATGGATTAAGACATCAAAAATGGACCCCTAAAATTTTCCAAAACCTTTCCTCTTGACTTTCAAGGCATCACTCACAATGGCCCTTTCTACCACTACTCCAAGAGGCCTAATTCACATACCTACACTTGGGTCTTTATTACCTAGGCTCTCCCCTTCACCCCAAAGCCAAAAAATGAACTCCTATAGTTTTCCCACACCTGTTACCATCATTTCTAAGTGGCCTTCAAACAAATTCTTCAAATCAAGCAAAAACTCACTTTTTTGCTTGTAAAATGACAAGCCAAAACATTGCACCATTTTCCTCCAAAGTTCCTACCATTCTCCAAGACCTCTATTAAATAATAGTACACCCTCATACCTTCCATCCCACCAGTATTTTGAAATGCTACAGCATGGGAATGGAAGATGCATCCATATTTTGCTCAAAACCTTGATTTTAAGCATTTTCAGACCACCTAGGAGTAAAATTAAGAAATCTCCCTTATTAATAAATGAAATCTCACCACTCCAACTCAAAAATAAATATTATTCAATTAAATTTCCAACCATTACACTCTTCAAGAATTAAAAAAAACGTACAGACTGTACCAAGTACAGGATCAACAAATTCTATGATTCCAATGAAATAAGAAATTTTATTCAATTATATATCCAACCATTGTAGTATTTTAGTGTGGAACAACACATACATTCGGTAAAACGTACGGGATCAACAATTTCTTTATGAAAAACTCAAAAAATAGCAACTTCTTCTTTGAAACTCCTTCCAAACTTGTTCAACAACCTTACCTCAACCAAGAGAGGCATATTTTAATCCTAATAACTCCCTCCAATTTCCTCCAACTTCCATTTGAATCAGTTGGCTGTTGGAAACATAATTAGACTTCATTTTTGACTCTTTAATGCCTAATTAAGGCAATTTAAACAACTTTCATCAATTCGCCTACAAAGAGGCCTCAAAAATATATGAAAGGAATCAAAGACAGATCAACTAAGCAAGGTGACTCCCCTCAAGTGTCAAGATACACCAAAGCATCCTGATTTCTTAATTTTCCAAGGTGAACTAGACTTACAAAAGGAGGATTGAGTCCTTGTTTATACAAAGAGTTTGTCACCAAGACCAAAATTCCACCACAAACCTAGGATACCTATTACAAAGAATTGAAATGGTCCTTAGGACCTTATTATAACACAAAAAAAACAAAAAAAACACAACCAAACATTCTTGGTCCATTAGAACCATGGGTGCTTCTGCACCACAAGAACGGTCATTCTAAAGCCATCCCAAATTCTCACAACTTTTAGTAGAGATCAGAAGTATGCCATGGGAGATTCATGGGTACCGATGTTTGGATGATGTGAGAAGTGTGTATCGTGGAGGGTAGATAGTGTGGTTAAGCATCTAATCATCCACTAAGAGTAAGCATAGCAAGATTTGCCCATGTGGGAACCCAGAAAATATTGTCTTTTCATCCTAGGATTGTGCATGTTCTTGGAATTGAAAACACTTTGCTTAATGGATCTCAAAACATTTCAAAACAAACATTCATAAAATCTTCAAAATTTCAAACCCTTTGGAGGGAACAAATACATTTGACAAATCCAAGTTCTCTTGCTTGCACTAGGGATTTCACTATTAGAGGTTACTAAGTATTTGGATTTAATCATCATTTGTTTTCACTAAAGTCAACATTAGGAAACTTTTCCTTAATTTCGTCGATTCTCCACATAATGGACTTTGTGGAATGAGAATAAGTTAGGACATTAGACATATAATTTGAAACTTTAATGAAGAATTGTTTGTAGTAAAAGTAAGTCATTAAGAAAAATAAAGAAACAATTGAACCCCACACATGTATTCTTTCAAATGATTTCCCGCAAAATCAAAATCCAAAAACTGAAGTTAAAAATTCTTAGTCCTAAAGCTCGTGAGGAGCATCTTGAAAGAACTCTTGAAGTTAGAGAAATTTTGGTCTATAATATGTACAAGAAAGCTTCAAAGAACAATCCAAATTTTTATGAATTTTATTATCAACAAAATCCAGGCCTCTTCCAAAGGTTTTCATTTCTCACATAGGAAATATTGCATGTTTTTCAAAACCGAGGTCTTGTAAAAAGGAGTTATAGCTAGGTTTAAATCTAGGATCAAAATCAACATTCTTGTCCACCCCTCAAAACATCAAACCAAAAATAATCTCATCAACAACTCTTGAAAATATTGAAAATATCATCCATACTAGAATTTTAGAAAATCAAAATCATTTTGTTTGGTTAGATATGTGTAGATGAATCCTTCTCCACATATTTTATCAAATTGTCTATGTTTATGAACCAGGTTGCCTCCTAATAAAATCCAACATTTTGAGGTTTAGGAGTTCATTATCCAAAATCATCTTGTTTGAATAGGGGTGTCTTGATGAATCATTCTTTACACACTTGGTAAAATTATCATCTTGTGTACAAGGTTAATCTAAGAAAACATCCAACCTATTAGATTTTTTGAGTGCACTATCCAAATCAAAATCCAATCAAATCCCTAAAGTCTAGTATCTCCTTCCGGATTTCTCAAAGAGTTCAATCATCCATATCATCCATCTTTCATTTATCTCATCACCATCCCTTTTGATCCTTAAAGAAAACTTGGATTCTCTTCTTTGAGCCTAAATTTTAGACCAACCTAAGGTGTTAGAGGTTCATCTCTTACATTCCTGAAAATTGATCCCTATTTTATGGTTCGAACTTGATCTCAATACAAGAAAAGCATAGAGAAAAATAAAGAAACATCCACTTCAATAGATTTAAGTCAAATTAAAACTGAATTCAACCCTACGATATCCATTGACCTCCCAATTAATCCTCCTCCAATACCTCAAAATCCTCAAGAGGAAGGTCAAGTGGAAGATATCACCAACAATATCTTAGGGATGACACAAGATGAAATCCTTGAGATGCTGTAAAATCCCAAAAATTATCGAATTGTTAATGCCATGATGAGTTTATACCCCTCACAATACATGCTTGAATTTGAAAAATAAGGGGCTAAACTCCCTTTTGACTATGAAATAAGAACCCTTGTGGAGAAACCTCTTGATATCATGCCTACCATCCCACCCATGCCTCCATATCAAATTGTAGGATGCTAAATCTGCACATGGTTTGCATAGACTAGCATCCTCATAGAATAACATATAACATTCCTTCAAATAATTGATAAAACCAAATCAAACATGCAAAGAAGAAATGAAAGAAAACCTATTCTATGGTGGATTGGTGCCCTTTGGATGTGTAAAAGAGCCCTTTCCCAACCCTTTTCCAAGATATGAGATAGGCAATGAGATGCTATGAGCTCAAGTTGCCTATAGTGTAGATGCTTTCAAATGTGGATGATGAAGAGCAAGATTTATTCTCAAATGAAGAGAGTAACCTTGCCTCAAGATGTGTTGTTAAATTGTGTTGTTGTGCCTTGATTTTATAGATTCAAGGGTAGGAGATTGAGAGATTTTGAATGAATGTGGGATCATTCAAAAATCCAATGACAAGATGACACTTGTCAAGGTGTGAGAGGGTGAGGAATGTGGAAGTATTGGCCAATGTGCCAATTTAAAATTTGAATTTGTATGAAATGACATGAAAGGTGCATTAAATGCTAAGTTTGACTTGTGCAAGAGACATGTGTTAGAGCATTTAATGCTTTGTTGGAAGGGACAAATCCTTTGGAGAGAAGATTCAAATTGGAAGAATATTCAATCTTGATGCCCTTTTGAAAGTAATTAGAAGAATTAATAAATCAAAAATGATTTATTGGTGCAAGTGGGTGGGTTAGTTGAGAGTTTAGATTTGACTCTAGTCGAGTCAAAAGCTATAGAATAGGTGATCATGACTAGAGGTTAATTAATTTAGATTAATTAACTTGGAGGATTCTAGGAGTTTGACATTTGATTTATTGAATCAAATAAGAACTTTAGGACTTAATTAAATAATTTGATTTATTTAATTAAATATGATGAACCTTAGGGAATTAATCAATAAAATATTTTAATGGATTAATAGAAGAAATGAATGCTAATTAGAGCAGAATGCACGATGCATGATGTTAGTTTTGCATGTCTACATTTTTCCCCTCTTTGAAGCAATGTACCTATTGCATTGGTTCAAAAAATGATGCCACTGACATCAAAATAAATAAAAAATTCAGATGCCCCAGCGAAAAGAAGTATGTTAGTACATTGCCCCCTCGAGAGATCGAGTGAAAAGATTGAGGTTGATTTCACGATGAAGAGTTTCAAAATGAATGTATGGATGGTTAGACTATATGATCTATATGATAATGATGATGTAAATGAGATGTTTGGAAGATGCTTAGAATAACAAATTTATATTAACCTAAACAACTTAAATGATTATGAAAATGAGATGTGAGGTGGATGATGTTGTGCTATGATGACATAAAATGATTATGAAAGATGTAAGATGGATGCGGGATGGATGCATTGTTAGCATGAAAGAGGATAGAAGAATGAGAGGGAATAACCCTTAAATTAAAGAAGATGAAGAAATCCAACAAGTCCCCTAGTCATTGAGATTTTATTGGATATGATGATGAATAATGATGTGTATTGCTTATCCAATGATGGGAAAAGAGCATACCTTTCTTTATGTTTGATAACACACGTAGGTGTGATGCATCAAGGTATTAAGAACCGGGATGGTGTTGCACCTAGTGTGATGGACTCTGACTCGACAATGAGATAGGAGTGCTCTTGTTCACACTTGACATACGGAAACCTTGCTAGGATGGACCTAACAAAGCAAGTATTCACCAAGTTATTTTACAAAGGCATCCAACAAGCACAACAGATAAAAAGATAATGATCATTGTCCTATTCCTTTCTCTCTAAACCTATTTTGTTTAGGCATCATCGAGAGGTCCTTCGAATGAGTGCAAAATAAGATAGCTCAAAAAGACCAAGATAAAGTAAACAAACAAGCTAATGTTCTTCGTACCACTAGCCAAGGCTAACTATTGCGAGGTACCTGATGCTTATGTCCATCATAGGAAAGCTTCATCCTAGGACATGTAGTGATCAGGGTTTTGGTGAGACTGATTTGGGTGATAAGCTATTGATACTCCGAGTTGACCAACTTGCTTGCTTACTACTCTAGACTTGAGAATTTGACGATTAAGCGTTCACTTTTTGAACCTGCTAAACTTGCTTCTGACTGAATCACCAAAGGGTTAAAGTGATGATTGTTTTATTATGAGTGATGAAAATCACGGGTGAAAGTGAGATGAAATGGATGCACCATTCTGGTTTTCTCAAATGTTTTGAGGTTGTTTTTGGAATTTTGAGATGTTTTACAAATGTTTTTGGTATTTTCAATATTTATGAATGTTTTTGAATTTTGTGTCTCAGAGGCCAATCAAGGATGGCCTTGCCTACATTCAAGCTCAGAGACAATATAGTTTGGACTCCAATTGACTTGAATGATAATGAGATAGATGGGCGGACAAATTTCCATTGCGACGGATACCTAAAATCCAAAAATGTGAAAAAGATGGACAAACGAATATCCCTACGATGGATGCCTACCTAGATAGGCCAACGGATATCATTGTGATGAATACCTAAAATCCTAAAATGTAAGCTAGATGGACAAATAGGTGCACTTGTGACAGATGCCTAACTAGATGGGCAGACGAATGTCATTGCGATGGACGCCTAAAATCCTAAAATGTAAACTAGATGGACAAACAGGTGCCCCTGTGACGAACACCTGACTAGATGGGTAGACGGATGTCATTGCGACGACTGCCTAAAATCCTAAAATGTAAACTAGATGGACAAATGGGTTCCCCTACGATGAACGCCTAACTAGATGGGAAGATGGATGTCATTGTGACAAACGCCTAAAATCGTAAAATGTGAAAAATATGGACAAACAAGTGCCCCTACGATGGACGCCTAACTAGATGGGAAGACAGATGTCATTGTGACGGATGCCTAAAGGACTAACACTAACTGTGTTGGGGGATGATCAAAGATCAACCTTGCCTATGTTCAAGCTCAGAGACGACGTAGTTCGACAAGGTGAAAGACTGACAAGACTCAATGATGAATTTTTTTTGAAGATTTTTTGACATGTTTTGACATGTTCTTTTGGATTTTTTTTGATAATTTTTGAATGTTTTTGAAATTTTGATGAGTTGTTTGAATGATTTTGGTTTTTTCGCATGATTTTGGATATGAATGATGATATCAGTGCTCTATTTTGGGATTTTGTTGAAAACCAAGCTTAATGTTGATCAATGACGATTGATGACTTGATAGTTTGACTAAGTGTGTTAAGTCAAACAAAAGTGATAATGCACATGTAAAATCTAGGAAGTTGTGTTATCCTAGAGTAAAATCCTACACAAGATGATAGTTTGACTAAGTGTGTTAAGTCAAATGAGGTGATTATGGATTTGATAATTTGGCTAAGTGTGTTAAGCCAAATAGAGTGATAATGAAGTTGTAAACCCAAGGAAGTTGTGTTATCCTAGAGTAAACTCGTGCACAAGATGATAGTTTGACTAAGTGTGTTAAGTCAAACAAGGTGATGATTTATTGGATTCGATTGATCAAGATTGATGAAGCTTGATTTGGAACAAAATCATTTTGATGATTTTGATGTTACGTTGAAGTACATAGTATATGCAACTAATATTGATTGTTTGGATTGATGTTCGACAAAAGATAAAACTTGATAAGGAACATATTCTTGTCAAAATAAGCCATGGGCTAATGGTTTGGATTCGTCTTACAAATGCTTGACCTATTTGATTTTACGTTTTCCAATGTTCAGATCAATTCATAAGTTGGATGATATATATCAAGATTTATTCCTGAAACAAGATGTAAACGTCTGCCCCCAGTGTCTAGCAATGCAGGAAATTTCATGCGTGGATTCTTGGATACAGTGGAAATGAATTATCTTGCAATAAGATAAGGGTGTTCGAACATAGGATGCTCATTTAGATAATGCTTTGAGGCTCAAATAATGTTAGATAGGATGGGATTAATGAAAATGACCCATGTCAAGATGTTTACCATAAACAAGTATAAAACATTTACCAAACCTTCATCAAGATCAACATAAAGTAGATAGATGGTAATGGGTTGGATAAACAGTTCATGGATGAATGAATGATATGGATGGAATGCTAGCTTTATTATTGATGTGATAAGATGCTTTCTCCCGAACTAGCGCACGTAGATGCTCGATTCTACACATGATGCTTATTTTCCAGGTTTTCATCATGGTACTTATCCAAAGCGCCACCGAAATGGTTTTTGCTAAAGGATGATTCTTTTTTTTACTATTTTCAATCCTTTTCCTGATTTTTTTGTATTTTCCCAGAGATTTTAAGCTGATGTCGAATCACTTGTTACTGCTGAGATTGATGTTTCTATCATAATGTGCCATCGATATCCTATTTGAAGAAGTTTTTTTCCTAAGACACGTGCACTTGAATGAAAATTTTGAGATCCCAAATCTACTTTGCTGATAACGAAGTAAACTTTGTCTTTGTGCGCACATTGCGATAGAGTGCCTTCTGAATCCTTATGATGAAGGGTCATTGCCAACACATGGTCAATGCGAGAATTGGATATTATGCATGTAGGCATGGATGAAGTGTGTTTAGGAATAAAATATGGATTGGTTGACAGTTTGGAACCTTTGACTGTCCAAACTTCGGAAGATGAACAATGATGGGTGGATACAGAAGTGTGTGTTGAATTATGACCAACTGCTCAATAAAATTTGTACATCATTTGAGAAGCTTGCTTTTGCCTTTGTGGACATCTTTGATGGATACTTTTCCCTTTTTTATTTTTCCCCATAGTTTCTTTGACTAATGGAGTTTGATAAGGATAATGATTCTTTGTATTCTTTAGTGTCCATTTGTATTTGATTTGTCCTTTGTGCTTCAATACTTCCTTTCCTTTGATGACGTTCTTCTTGCTTTGATTCAAATATTTCTTTTGTTGTTGGTCCCAATTCATGGATGGGGTGATGGGTGGATGAAGATTTGTGACGTGGTGGGTTGTAGTATTGACATCGGTTTCATCATAAGGATCCTTCGTGTTCCCTATGTTGACGTTTGCTCGAGACAAAGTTGCCCCCAGTTTTTTGGAATTATCACTGATATTTTCATGTCCCTTGATTGTTGAATAACCAAGGCCTTGATGCTTAGGATTGCCAATAATTTGCACTAGTTCTAGGATACCTTGTTCATGTAGGCCTAATCCTCTACCTTGATAATTCATCTGCAGAAAAAAATTATTTGCAATAGGATATGATTTACCTTGGAAACAAGGTGCTAATCCTTCTCTTCTTTGTCATAGATCTTCAAAGGTGCTAACTTCTTCATTGATAAGATAGATTTCCTTGAGAAAGGTGAGTGATCCAAGTTTATAACTGATGAGATCCTCCATATGTGGGATTAATGCCTTGTTTATATCTTTGTCTTGATCTTGTGAGATGTCAGATTATAGTGCTTCTTCAAGAAGTGTTGATGCTTCACTAGCCACAAAAAATTCTTCCTTATGACTCACTTTAAAGGATGTTTCTAATTCATGACTTCTGTAGAAGCCTTCTTCATGTTCTTTTTCGGATAGGTGTCCATAGGATGTTTCTAATTCACAACTTCTATAGAAGCCTTCTTCATGATTTATTTCTGCTATGTCTCCAAAAATTTTTACATCTTGGTCTTGTGCACAAATGTTAAGAGTAGGAGACTCTTGTACCTTGGTAATGATGTCAAGAGTTTGAGACTCTTGTTTTGAATGAAGATCATCTACATGTTTGTACAAAGAAAGCATCTTGTGGGTAGATGGATGAATATGTGCTATATGGATATGATCATCATTTGCGGCATCTTGTATAGATAAAAGAGTGCCCATTAGATCATTGTAGTATCTTGGGGATATGAATTCTCGATCTTGATAATTTTAGAACTATTTTCAACATGCTTTGGATCAAGTTATTGACATGGGTTGATTTCAAAGGATGGATTGCTTAGAAGGGATTCTTGGACATCATCCTTAGGCATGGGAAGTGGATTAGAATCCACTTGTTCTTTGAATGGCTTTGGATCAAATGGTGAGTTAAGGATTTCTTCAATATCTGCTACCATGAGGTCAAAAGATGTCAATATGTCTTGGGAAGGAACATTGCTAGACCTTGGTGATAAATTTTGATCATGCTTTGGAATACATTCTTGAGATATATCCTCTAACTCATAAGGCGATGTAGAGACATTTTGGATATGATCATTGGTCGATGGATCATAGATTATGTCAATGGGATCAAATAATTGTAACACATCTTGAAATAGATCACTAGAAAGTGGCTCTTGATGAATGTTGATTTGATCAATGGATGGTGTAGTCATATCTTCACACTGCTCATTGATGAATTGGTTTTGATCATTGTCTTCAGCAGTTGTAGTGTAGATATTTTCAATGTTTTCAACCATAGGATCAAGTGATGTTGACATTCCTTGAATTGGATCATTGTTGGGCATTTTTGGTGGATTTTGATCATGATTGAAAAGTAGCTCCTGGTGTATGTTGATTTGATCATTGGTCGGGGTGGAACCTTCTTCAAGGTGCTTATTGATAGATTGATTTTGATTTTTGATTTCAACAATTGTGGTGGGAATCTATTGCAAGCTTTGTTGTATGAGTAAGACTTGTGTTTGTTGCTGAGCCAACAACGCTTGTTGTTGGTCATGCTAGTGTTGTTGTGCAAACAATGCTTGTTTTTAGTCGTATTGCTGCTGTAATTGGTAGTCTTGCGAGGCTTGTTGATATGCTTCTTGTTGTGCTTGCAATTGATCTTGGTATTTTTCTTGCGCTTGAACGTGCTAAGCTTTGAATTGCACTTGTGCTTGTTGGATTGCTTGTGCCATCTGAGCGGCATGTGCGGATTATTGGTTTTGGAGCGCCTTTTTGCAGGAAGTTTCTTGAGCGGCTTGAAACATGATGGAGAATGAATTGGTTGTGCTATGTTTTGGTGGTGGTGGTGGTGGTGGTGGGTTGGGGATG
Source organism: Sequoiadendron giganteum (assembly GCA_007115665.2). Lineage (NCBI taxonomy): Eukaryota > Viridiplantae > Streptophyta > Pinopsida > Cupressales > Cupressaceae > Sequoiadendron > Sequoiadendron giganteum. Next base: position 206,672,994 of record CM021105.1, read on the forward strand.
GTGTTGATTTTTGGGAGTGCTTAGATGGTTGCCACCTGCTGTTGCTATACCAATGTCAAAATGGGATGATTTGGTATGATGTTTTGATTCAACATTATAGGTTGAATTTGAACATTTTTGCGGTTGAGAATCATATTGCCTTGATTAAGGTAACTTTGATTTCACATAGTGTTACCTTGACTTAGATCTTTGGATGGATTCGTCAACATATTGCTTGGATTTTGAACAACATTGAAGGGATTTGAAAACATGTCTACCCCAAAGTTCACCGAGTGTGGATTTGAAATGGTCATGTTTGACAAACTTGTTTTTGACATGTCTGGATTTGGTGGGATAGTGTTGTTTGGAATAAGACTCATGCATTGAGTGTTTGGTTGATAGATTTGTAGATTTGGACTTGGATTTGAATATATCATTGGGAAAGGTGTTACAAACTTTAGATTGGGAATACTCATATTCGTATCATTGAAGTTTGGAGGAGATAATGATGCCATTTTTGAATTGAATTAATTTGAGTTTCGATAATCAATTGGCATTGTGAGACTTTGATAGTTTGGTTGAATCAAATTTCTCATGATGGATGGATCAAATTTATATTCCATGTCCCTCTTGTGTTGATATCGAGTTTGAACCATAAAATGAAGATCAATTTTCAAGAATTTAAGAGATGAACCTCTAATCCTTTAGATCAGTCCAAACCTTAGGTTCAACAAAGCAAAGAACTAGGATAATTGAAGGATCAAAGTGATGATGAGGACGAGATAAGCAAAAGATGAGTGATACGGATGAATTGAACTCTTGAAAACACTTTGAAAAAATGCTAAATCTTTTAGGACTCTGATTGATCGTGGTTGGATTGATAGTTTCACTAAATGTGTTAAATCAAACAAAATGTGATAAAGGCACTTGTAAACCCTAGGAAGTTGTGTTATCCTAGAGTGGACTTGTACATAAGAGGATGGTTTGACTAAGTATGTTAAGTCAAACGAGGTGATGATTTGATAATTTGGCTAATTGTGTTAAGCTAAACAAGATGAACTCGTAAACCCTAGGAAGTTGTGTTATCCTAGAGAAAACTCATTTATAAGATGATGGTTTGACTAGATGCATTAAGTCAAATAAAGATGATTTGATTTCACCTAGAAGTTTAGCATAAAAGATGTTTACAAAGTTTCCAAGAGTTGTTGGTGAGGTGAGTTTTGACTGATTTAATGGTTGAGAGATGGATGAAAGTGATTGAATTTGATCCTAGACTTGACCTAGAATAACAGTTCTTCTTACAAGACCTTGGTGTTGAAGAAAATGCTATATTTCCTATGGGAGGAAAGAAAACCTTTCAAAAAGTTCAGGATTTTGTTGATAGTAGAATTCATACAACTCGGGATTGTTTCTTGAAGCTTTTTTGTAAATGTTATAAACCAATCTTTCTCTGAACTCGAAAAGTCTTTCAAGACGCTCCTCATGAGCTTTCAGACTAAGCTTCTTGAACTTTGGTTTTGGGATCTTGATCTTGTGGGAAATCATGTTAGAAAACACATGTGTAATATAATTTTTTCTTTTATCTTGTCTTAGTGAATTCCTTTTACCAAAAGCACTTGCTTGATTATGTTTTCAAACTGAATGTCTAATGTCCTACTTTCTTCCTCATCCCATAAGGTCCATTATGTGGAAATCAAAGAAAATACAGCAAAAGTATCCTATGTTTAACCTTATTGAAAACAAATGATGATAGAATTCAAGCACTTAGAAACCTCTAAGGATATGATCCCTAGGGAAAGCAAGAGAGCTTAAATTCATCAAAGGTATTTGCTTCCTAAAGAGGGGTTTGAAATTTGAGGCTCTTTGTGAATGTCTATTTTTCTATCATTTTGACAACCAAGCAATGTATCTTTTACTTCCAAATGCTTTTTACAACCCTAGGATGATGAGGAAATATATTGTTGGGTTCCCACTTGGATAAATCTAGTTGCGCATATCTTGTGTGAATGGCTAAATGCTTGACCACACTGGCTCCCCTCTACAACACTCACTTATTCAGGTCAACCAAGCATTAGTACCCATGAATCTCCCATGGAATACTTTCCATTTCCACAACAAGATCGCATGTATGATGTGGGGTGTCTTAAAAGGACATGACCTTTTGCACCAACAAGATAGACAAGGTTTTGGCCTTTTTCTAAACAAAGGGTTTTAATGCGGGCATTCCATCCATGGGGGATTATCCAACATCGGCGAGAGTCCATTGATGTCCATCTCGTCAGAATAATCCTCATGATTCTTAAACATTCCTCAAGAATCCACACTTATATACCGGTTGGAAGTCGCTTGGCTTTAGCGTGTTCCCGGTTGGGTCATTCCCTTGGGTGAGTACTTTTTCCCACAAGGCAGGCCCTCTAAGATAAACAAAAGCAAGCTAACATATCTCATCGTTCACACAACCTTTGTTGAAAAACAAAGGGGAGAACCTCTGCAATACATCGTGCTCACACTCGCATGTTTTGTTCAATTTTAAGATACCCAAATTGAAATATGGAGGCAATATTTTATGCAACTTAGGGTCATCAAAAGGCCTTTTTATTCTCAAGATCACCATGAAGTGTGAGAGAAGCACATATGCCCTTTTAAATGACACTACTTTACAAAAAATTTTACAAAACACAAAGTACACACGTTCAATTTTAAATTCCTCAAAGAAATGATGAGTTCATTTTAAAAGCACCAAATGAGATGTGAAATTTCCTTGTCCAATTTTAGTCCAAATTGAAATCTAGTAAATGTCTAAGGTTGTTTTTAACCAACTTTGAAAAAATCAAGTTATTGATTGATTTTAAGCCCAAATCGAAAAGTGAGTTAGTTTAAAACAAAAAAAAAATGGGTAGTAAATGGAATCTCTAAGATTGTTAAAACAAGCATTAAAAAATGCTTTTCAAGTTTTGTTTTCAAGAAAATCTTCAACTCCACTCTTTTTTCCTTCGTTTTTGCTTCAACCTTCAATTTCAATCTCCAATGTCAACCTTGATGTCAACACCTTCAAATTTCAACCTTGATTTCAACCTTGATGTTTCAACCTTAACCTTTATCCATGTACCTATATAGAAAAAGGAAGTTCAAAGTTAGGCACTTAGGAATGAAATTCATCTTAATAAATTAATGATAAGTTGTCATAATGAATACACAAAACAAATGTTCTCAAATGACAACTTTTAATGTAGGAGTTCCTCTTTCTTGAAAATTTGTAAAAGGTCTCACATATTGATAATACCTTAAATAAATGTTAGTCCATACTTAAGAAAGAAAATTGACAAGGCACATCATAACATCAAAATAAAAGAAAACTAGAAGTTTCCTTTTCATGCAAAAGGCTATAATTGATAGTTAAAAAAAAAATGTTTTGCATATACCTAGGCAATAGTGTACATCATAATTAATGTCCAAAATTAATCTTAAAGCAGAAGCAACCCATAAGCCTTCGTGCTCCCTTTGCACCTTAAAGCAATGCTTCCTTAGAACCAACATTCATCCTTAAAGATAGGCAATTCTCCTATGGCCTTATGCACACCAACTTTATTTAAACACAACCATTGTCATACCTTATGGAGTATCATTTAAGTTAGTAAGTAATAATGTCACAAACATTATTTGTGATCCATATTTTAAAATTTTCACCATCAGCTATGATAAGCATTCTGTGTTTCCTCAGATTTTTAAAATAGCATTAATCAAAACCAAACCATTTGATAACAAAGATAAAACCCTTTCCTGATAATAACTTAATCTTTAACAAAAAGCCTCTCCTACCAATAGTTTTGTATGAAAAGCTTCTCTAAAGACATAAATCATGAAAAAATTTAGACCTCCTCTAGACACAATCACCAAAAATGTCAGCAAAATCTTTTTGATAACATAAAAGCTCTGCCCAAAGTAGGCTCAATCATTCCTAGACAGTAAAGAAAAAATTAATATTTAAAGGCACCCAGATCTCAATATGAGGTGTGAATGACTTCCTGGAAAGTATTATCAAAATTAGCCATTGGAATGCTTGATTGATATTCACGGATTTGGAAAGATTGTATGCAAACAAGTTTGCATTAATGTTATCCTGCTCACCTGTAGCTTAAGCTATGCATCATTTTTATTCAAGTGAGATGTGATATTCCACTTACCTTTCATCTATAAACTTAATGAACTCTAAATAATCAAATGATAGGCTATTGAAAAATAGGACATCCTCTTAAATTTCTGCACATAAGGACAGGCATTAGACATAATATAATATGCAAGTTGTTGACTACAAGCTTATTGATTTAATTCAGTTTTGTACTAAACACTTCAATGCAATGTGGGGGGTAACAAGGCAACTTGACACAGAGGATAGTGAGTAGGGTATGAAGAATTTAAAGATGGCAGATAGTGATTTGGTCTCTTTGTGTATTTAGCTTACCACAATAGCACCGAACATCCATGTCAATACGAGTCACCTTTAAATGCACCTCATAGTAGATCATGACTAAAAGAAAGGAAAGAGCGGACCATCTTAGGACCATCTTAGCATAGGAAATAAAGAACAATCCTAGCACATAATTTGGTAGATAGTAGTATGTATGTGATGGCAGAGGTCAAATTAAGATTGATATTGCTTTCAAAGTGATACATGTCTGGTAAGTTGTAAGCCATAAAGGATATATCATTACATTATCAGTGACCGGTTCTCTTCAGCCCACATAGCTCTCGGTGACAGAATGGAAGAATCGAGTATGGTAAAGAAGCACAATAATTACTTGGAGATGCAGATTCCTCTATCAATAGGTGTCACCATGATAACTACAAATTATGTTTGCTTACTGACACACAATGAAGTCATAATAACTCAACTTATTATATTCACCTACAGACAAATGACCTATTGAGGAACTCCATATAGATTTATCTCTTATACTATTTCTCCTTTCCCTCTCCCTACTACTAGACTTATTTACTCCTTAGGACACATCTTATTATAGCTATCTACTCATAGTCGCTCCTTGCGTGGAAGCATGATTCTATCACCTGCAAGCTTCGATGAAAGTGAATATAGTAGATGACTGTGATAAAAAGAACATGCCTGCAAATGATATGAATGTCAGTAATCGATTATCACCTCAACCTAGATAGTCAAACATTAATACAAAGGGAATGATAGAGGAAATACGCATGCATTCACTTGACAACTTTAGCACAAATTTGTAGACAGTCCAACTTGACAATAGCATTTTATGATGATTTTTCTTTTCTCTAATTGGATTACAACATCACTCATGCAAGAAAGAGTAATATAAATCAAAATCTGAACTGTAGTTACACTGAATATACACTAGTCTATACCATTAAAGACAACTGAACATGCCAAAACTGAACTCGACGGTCTTTCTAATAACTACAAAGGCCACACTTGTTTCATTTAACTAAAATAACATGACTATCAATAGTTAATAGAAAATACAAAATATAAATGGCTTACAAATAGTTAGAACCATGAAAGACCCAAATATTTAGTATTTGCCATCCATTGATCAATTTATGCTTAAAATCCAACAAGAATGAAACATATACATATTAGAGAAATTTTCAAACATGCTCTCCTTCTAGCGCCATTTGTAGAATGCTAAATCTGCACATGGTTTGCATAGACTAGCATCCTCATAGAATAACATATAACATTCCTTCAAATAATTGATAAAACCAAATCAAACATGCAAAGAAGAAATGAAATACAACCTATTCTATGGTGGATTGGTGCCCTTTGGATGTGTAAAAGAGCCCTTTCCCAACCCTTTTCCATGCTATGAGATAGACAATGAGATGCTATGAGCTCAAGTTTCCTATAGTGTAGATTCTTTCAAATGTGGATGATGAAGAGCAAGATTGATTCACAAATGAAGAGAGTAACCCTGCCTCGAGATGTGTTGTTAAATTGTGTTGTTGTGCATTGATTTTATAGATTCAAGGGTAGGAGATTGAGAGATTTTGAATGAATGTGGGATCATTCAAAAATCCAATGACAAGATGACACTTGTCAAGGTGTGAGAGGGTGAGGAATGTGGAAGTCTTGGCCAATGTGCCAATTTCGAATTTGAATTTGTATGAAATGACATGAAAGGTGCATTAAATGCCAAGTTTGACTTGTGCAGGAGACATGTGTAAGAGCATTTAATGCTTTGTTGGAAGGGACAAATCCTTTGGAGAGAAGATTCAAATTGGAATAATATTCCATATTGATGCCCTTTTGAAAGTAATTAGAAGAATTAATAAATCAAATAAACGATTTATTGCTGCAAGTGGGTGGGTTAGTTGAGAGTTTAGATTTGACTCTAGTTGAGTCAAAAGCTAGAGAATAGGTGATCTTGATTAGAGGTTAATTAATTTAGATTAATTAACTTGGAGGATTTTAGGAGTTTGACATTTGATTTAAATCAGTTTGATTTATTGAATCAAATAATAAGAACTTTAGGACTTAATTAAATAATTTAATTTATTTAATTAAATATGATGACCCTTAGGGAATTAATCAATAAAATATTTTAATTGATTAATAGAAGAAATGAATGCTAATTAGAGTAGAATGCATGATGCATGATGTTAGTTTTGCATGTCTACACAAATCATCACCCAAAGCATCCCACAAATAACATCATCCATTGCTCCAACTCTGCAAATTGTTACCAAGGGAAGCTCATTGCTTCATGCACTTCAAGCACATCTCCTTGTGAATAACCAAGAGTTGGATGCAAAAACCATATTGGGCCAATCCATCCCAGTAAATCAATTACATCCATATGTTTCACTCACTTTTCACAATCACACCAATTCATCCTCCTTTCATGCAACTCTAGCTTGTCCTCCTGACATGCAAACATCTTTCAGTATGATCTCACAAGTTGAAGGTGATTTTTTCGGAGCAAGAGGAGGATTCGATCCCTCATCGTCATCTCTTCAAGGGGATGCACCACCCATATTTCCTCCATTTCCACCTCTACCACTTACATCCACATTACCCCTAGGGTTGTTTCTTCCCCCTTTTCCTGCCATGAACCTGAAATATCCAAGAAAACCCCACATCTTACCATCAATATTGCAACAATAGGTGGAAACCATCCAGGCAACCCCAACAATCAATACATCTACCATTCGTAAAATATCTCAAAGCATGGTTTTTGAAGGACCAAGCATCTAAATCACGACATCCACCACTCAAACTCCAACCATCCATACAGTTGTTCCTCTCATCACAATGATCAATGCTATTTATAATCCACCACCGCTGCCAAAACCCAACATGGAAAATTCATTCAACGTCACATTACAAGCAGCCCAACAAGCCGCCTATGAAAAGGCACTCCAACAAATCCAAAATCAAAAATTTGCACAACTAGCTACCCAACAAGAACAAGCACAACAAACACAATAGGCACAATAGGATGCTCAGGCCCAAGGTTTACTAAAACAACAAGCTACCCAAGCTATGCAAGCAGCTCAATTTTTCCAAGCTGCATAAGTAGGTTAGGATGCACAAGTTGCATAGACTACATAGGTAGCCCAATATCAAGCTCAACAAGCGCAAGTGGTGGCTCAATACCAAACACAATTGCAAGAAATCTAGCAAAAAGATTATCAACAAGCCCTGCAAGAGTATTAAGCACAAGAACTAGTGGCTCAAAAACAACCCCAACAAAAAGCTTTTTTGGCACAACAGAAACATGACCAACAACAAGCATTTTTGGCTCAGCAAAAAATGCAGGCATTAATCACAAAATAAAGCTTGTAGAAAAATCCCACCAATGTTCCACCTATCAATCAAACACCTCCACACCCTCAAAAAATGTTCACTCCACCTCCTCATCTATAAGATGATGTGACAACACAAATCAAACTTCTCTCGCAACAAGTGCTTGATCTTGAATCAAGAAAAACAACAAGGACACATAGTAATATGTGCCCATATCCTTTTGAAAGGAGCCTTGCAATGATACCATTCCCGAAGGGATATAAAATCCCCAAATTTGACAAATATCATGGGTTGGGAAACCCTAAAGATCTCATCAGGTAATTCCAAGTACGTTGCATGGAAATCGCATACAATGATACATATCTAATCCGTATTTTTCCTCAGAGCCTGGCTAGTCCCTCCATAGAATGGTTCTCTCATCTACCTATGGGCATTAGAATATTCCAAGAAATCGTAGATGCATTCCTCAAGAATTAGGCATTCAACATCAACATGAATGTTAGTCTAGATTAATTATCAATGCTCAAACAAGGAAATGGGGAATCATTCTCCTCCTTCCTACAACGATGGTGATCCAAGGCCAATCAGAGCAAGTGGGCCATGTGAGAGGAACAAAAAAAATTCAGTATCATTGCCAATGTAGACAAGACCTTGGAATTTTATCTAAATATGTGGTGCATCACCACATATGACCAATTGATCCCCAAGACGCTCAACATTGAAAGGGCCCTTAATGCACAAGGGGGCACAACTACATATATTGAACATCAAGATAGTCGCCTATGCACAAGCTATAATGAGAAACCTCACACATGAGTGAAAAACAAGAATGTCCCATATAATGGAGTGGTCAATTCCAAGGTCGCCATTAGTCCACCCCACAATCAAGTCAACAACGTCAATAATCAAGGAGAACCACCTCTGTGAAACCGATATCCCCCCAAGAGGAAGTTCACAGCCCTTGGGGAATCAATCAAATCCATCATGAAGAAGTTGGTCAATGAGAATCTCATCAAAATCCCCACTTATGAAAATTACCAAGAGCCCCAGGTAAAACCATCATGGTATAATGAAAATTTCCTTTGGGATTATCATAAAATCATGGGGCATACACTAGCCAACTGCATGAAATTAAAAAATGTCATCCAAGACCTCATCGATGACAAGATCATAAATTTTGACCAACCAGTTGGTAATCAAGATCTGAAAATCTACACAAATTTGATGCCCGATCACAATAAAGGAAATAACAAAGGAAAACAAAAATATGGCAATGTGAGCCATGTGTACGAAGGATTTGTTGCATGCCTTGACAAAATGGTCATTGTTGTTAGCATCAAGGGAGCCAAAGCTAATTGTGGAATCACCACACATGGTAGCAAGGTCACCATTTCCAAGGCATCATAGCCACCTAGGACATCCACCTCAAATCAGAAATCCATTCCTAATGGTTACAACGTCCTTGACAAGTTAAAAATAACCCCTACTCAGATCTCCATCATGGAGTTACTAAAGATTTCAATTGCCCATAAAGAAATCCTTGAGGAAGCATTAGATTCATCTACCATCTCCACCAACATTGATATAGATCAATTTCAAGCTATGATCAGTAACATCACCACCCTAAATCTCCTCACATTTTTTAATCAGGACTTCCCTGCCCAACCATCTCACAACTGTGCACTCCACCTTGAAGTCTTGGTTCATAGAAATAAGGTCAAAAGGGTCTTGGTGGATGGGGGTGTAGGCATCATTATTTGTTCACTCAAGCTCATAAAGAATCTGGGAATCTCTGAAGATTCCATTGAAAAAGGTAAGGGTATCACAATCAAGTCTTACAACGATCAAGAAAGAGTATCTTAGGGCACTATTCAACTCCCAATTCAAGTAGGGCCATGAATTATGGAAACTACCTGTCATGTGATTGAACTTGATCTACCTCATAGCATCCTCCTGGGGCACCTTTGGATTCATGGGATGTAAGAAGCATAAAACTTCCAAAAATGTGTCAATTTTTCATACCAAAACCAAGAGGTTACAATCAATGGTTATCCTGAACCCTTCGCCTATTGCAAGAGCCTGCAAGCCAAGTATTACAAGGTTACCTAAGTCCCAAATAATGATGAAGGCCCCTCAACTCCATATATAGATCCATCCAACATAGCCTCCACTTCTAAGACAAAGACACTTGCCATCCCTTACATATCCGACATCAAGCTTATAATCCAACACAATGGGTGTGGGGATTATAAAATGAAGAAAGGAGCCTTTTTTTTTAGGAAATTAGCTCAATCCCCTAGATCCCATGGACAACCACAAACCACCAATGTAATAACTTAAACCTTCAGAGTAGATCCTTTCTGATTTAGGAGTTGGGGAGATCTAGGTTGAGAAGTGGTGGATGAGTGAGACGTATCCAATCTCCTCTATCAAGATGAAAGACCTGTACCAGCCCTTCCTATGGATGAGGCAAATAGAGGACATCAATTAATGTTGGGTATGGGCTATAACATAAATGAAATTCTTGGAAATAACAACAATGGCTAATTGGAGCCTATCATTGTTGAGAAAAGAATGAAAAATATTGGCCTTGGGTGTACCCCTCTGAGTGTAACAATACATGGCAGAAGTCCCTCGATTAAAGCAGTCAGGGCTCCCCCTCAGCTAACAGTAGCCCCCCTTTAGCTACTAGTATCAATAGGTCTTCACTTAGATAACTTCAATTTTGATGTAATAAACGTGTATAGTACTAACGAGGACCCCATAACTAATTTACCAATGTTGTTTGAAGAATCCTCCCTATGCATGATAATAACCCTATATTTTGAGTCAAACCACCAAACCCACAAAACAAACCTAGTCTACCCCCAACTCATCGATTATGACCAATGAGTACCACCGATTCTGGACACATTTGAAAATGATGAGGTGCTCTCGAAGTTAGTGGGATTGAGGGATATAGTGCCATACGGAGATCATAAGGTTAGATTTGACATCATGCTAGACACTCAAGCCTATTAAGGGGAGACGATTGAATCCTTCAATCACAAAAGTGAGAAATTGAGAATAATTTCAAGGTCCTTGAGTGAAAACCACACCGTGGCACTCTCTGACCATAAAATAGTAAAAATAAAGGACACATCAAATGGTGAAAACCTCTTTGAGGCATCGAAGGATGAAGGATTCAATCTTCGTTTCATTGTACTTCATCAAGAAAAATTAGCAGTCCTGGTAGAACAATGCAATGTCATCAACCTAGGAATAGAGGAGCTACCGCACATAACTTTCTATGTTGAATCACTTATCACGAAAGAAAAGGAACTCTTTGCTACATTCCTAAAAGAAAGAAAGGTAAACTTTGCATTGGATTATGCTGACATGCCTGGGCTTGACCCAGAGGTAGTAGTTCATCACTTGGCTCTATATCCTAAAGAAAAACTCGTGAGACAAAAATTGAGAAAGATGCATACCTAAACAACCTTGCTAGTCAAAATGGAATTGCAGAAAATCATGGATGTAGGTTTCATACAACCGATTGATTATCGAGAGTGGGTGTCAAACCTAGTACCTATTTCAAAACCCATTGGGGGTATCTACATTTGCATGGATTTCAAAGACTTGAACAAAGCATGTCCCAAGGATGACTTCCCACTACCAAACATTGACATGATAGTGGATATGATGGCCAGACACGAGATGCTATCACTTATGGATAGGTTCTCGAGATATAATCAGATCATGATAGAAAAGGAGGACCAAAACAAGACATTGTTCACATGTCTATGGGGAACCTATTGTTCAAATATGATGCCATTTGGGCTAAAGAATGTAGGAGAAAATTATAAGAGATCCATGACATTGATCTTTCATGACATGATTCATAAGATGGTGGAAGATTATGTGGATACCATATTAGCTAAATCAAGGAAAATATTGGACCACATATCAGCTTTGAGCTCCATTTTTGATAGGTTGGAAAAGTACAAGGTCTGACTCAACCCAAAGAAGTGTGTCTTTGGAGAACAATCAAGAAAAATCCTAGGGTATATCATGTCAATGAGAGGAATCAAGGTAGATCCCACCAAAGTCAAGGCTATCCTTGAAATGGAAGCACCCAAGACACTAAATCAGTTAAGAGGTCTACAAGGATGGCTCCAGTCTATCCGCAAATTCATAGCACAGTTAGCAAACAAAGATATCCGATATTCTCATCTACTTCACAAGGGGGTAGCATACAAATGGGATAAAAAATGTGACCAAGAATTCAAAGAAAATGAGGACTATTGAATCACATAGCTAGTTCTAATGCCACCAATTCTAGGCAAACCATTGATCCTATAAATATTTGCAACAACGATAGCTCTTAGCTCTCTCTTAGCCCAACATGATGAAAAAAGATTGGAAAGGACTATCTACTATATCAAAAAGACCATGCTAGGACATGAGCTAAAATACACACCTATTGAGAAAGCTTGTCTAGTAGTTGTGTTTGCAGCTCAAAATTTTAGACATTACGTGTTGGCACATCAAATCAAGATAATCCCAAAAATAGATCTACTCAAATACCTACTTTCCAAATAAACTCTCACAAGACATACAACTAAGTGGGTTATGATCCTAATAGAGCATGGAATTGAATATGTAGAACACAAGGCCATCAAAGGATAAGAAATTGTGGATCAATTGGCAGAGGCACCTATATATGCAAAAACCCCACTTATCTCAAAGCTCCCCAACAAATCAATTTTCACCATAAATGTAGCAAATGACTAGAAAATGTACTTTGATGAATCTCATTAGGCATTGGAATCTTCTTCATAATGCCACAAGGTGATTGCATACTCAAATATTATAATTTTTCCTTTTCCTACCCAAACAACATTGCCAAATATGAGGCTCTCATTATAGGATTAAGAATTTTTGCACAACGGTGGATCATGGCACTTAAGGTCTATGGATATTCGTAGCTTATCATCGACCAATTCAATGGTGAATACCAAATAAAGGATGACAAGTTGACTCCATACAAGAAACTATTGGAGAGCCTCAAAGAATCATTTATTGATGTCACCTTTGAGCAGATACCAAGACCTAACAATAGGACCAAAAATGTTATGGCCACAATCAAATCACTCTTGGAGATCCCACACAACATCGTAAAATAGGAATTCCTTGTAGAGAAGCTTCTCATACCAGCATTCGAGGTACCAGAGTTTGAATTTGTGTGTGAACACATTGGTCTTGGTGATCCCTGGTACCATGACATTTACACTTACTTAAGAATAGGAGTCCTCCCTATCGACATAACCCTAAACCTTAAATGCACCTTCATCAAGAAGTCAAATTGCTTTGTCATCCTAGGAGAAACCCCCTACTGTATAGCATCGAAGGGACCCTATTATGTTGCCTAAACACTGAGGAAGCTCTAACTGCTTTAAACAAGGTACACAATGACATTTGTGATTCATACTCGAACGGTATGACTTTGGCTAAGAAATTGCTGAGGACAGGATATTACTGGCCCATAATGGAAAGAGACGCACATGAATTTATCAAAATATGTTTGTAGTTTCAGAAGCATGGGGACCTCATCCATGAACCGACTCATGAGCTTCATCCCATTATGAAACTTTGGGCCTTTTCATAATGGGGGCTCGATCTCATAAGTAAAATCACCCCCACCACATCCAATGACCATAAATTCATCATCACTGCCACAAAGTACTTCCCATGACCTACATAACTAGAAAGCAGATATCTAAGTTCATCTTGAACTACCTTATTTGTTGATATGGTGTCCCTCAAGCCATTATCTCAAATAATGGGACACGTTCCTAAGGTCAGTTTGCCCTACTTGTATGAAAGTATTTTATCATACCACACTGGGGGCATGTTACTATACCTACATTGGATTGAATTTGTGTAAATTCTTTCCATCTTCTTTAAAATCAAAAAATCAAAAAACATTCAAAAAATCCTTCAAAAACTCCAAAAACATCAAAAAATCCGAAATCCAAAAACATCAAAAAATCAAAAAATCCAAACACATTCAAGAAATCCTTCAAAAAAATAAAAAAACATCCAAATCATATCAAAATCTAAAATAGGTTAAAAATCCAAAAAAAAATCAAATTAATTCATCATCTTACCTAACTACGTCATCTCTAAGCTTAAACGTAAGCAAGGTTGATCTTTGATCATCCCCGAGACATCTTAAGTCAGCCCTTTAAACATCTATCACAATAAAATTTTAATTCGTTTGCCCATCTATCTCATCATTAATCAGGTTTGTGTCAGTCAAACTACATGGTCTCTACATGTATAATGAAGGCAGGGCTAATTTTTTTATCATCTCACGAGACCCCTATGATAGGTCATTAGGTTAGTCTCTTGGTCATAAATCTTGAATATACCAAAAATGTTGAAAAAGCTTAAAATCCCAAAAAAGCCTCAAAACATTTTAAAACATAAAAAAATCCAAATATTTGAAAAAACCCAAAATGGTGCACCCGTCTCATCTCATTTTCACCCACAATAATCATCCCCTCATAATAAATCAATCGTCGCTTTCATCATTTGGTAAGTCAGTTGGAAGCAAGTCTAGTAGGTTCAAAAAGTGAACACCTAATCATCGAAGTTTTAAGTCTAGGTCACTAAGTAAATAAGTTGGTCAAATCTTGGTATTAATAGCTTATCGTCTAGTCAATCTTATCATCACCTGAGCACAACATGTCCTAGGATTCATCCTTTGTACAATTTACATCAACATTAGGCATCACCGTAGTTTAGTCTTGGCTAGTAGTACAAAGAACACTACTTGGTGGATATTCTTGTAAAATAACTTGGTCAGGAGTGCTTTGTTTGGTTTGTAGGGAAGGTGTTTTAGATGTCTTGTTGACCACATAGGAAGGCTTGCTTTTCTATGTTTTGGTCTGAGATGTTTAGAATATATGAAATCTATTCTAAATAAGGTTATGTATGCCAGGTGTGAACTAAAGTACTCCTATTCGATTGTTGAGTCAAAGTCCATCGCACTAGGTCCAATGCCATCCTAGTTATTTATACCTTGATGCATTGTACCTATGTGTGTTATCAAACATAAGGAAAGTTATGCTCTTTATTTTTCCATCCCTAGATAAGCAATACATCATCATCATTCATCGTCATATCTAATAAAGTATCAATGACTCATATACATGCTAGACTTCTACATTTTCTTGGATTCAAGGGTTGATCCCTCACATTCTTCTATCCTCTTTCACGCTAACATAGTATCATTTCATTAATGCATCCATCCCACATTCATAAAACATCCACACTCTCATCCTGAATAATGTATCATCATAAGGACAACATCTTCCACCTCACATGCATTGCATCATCATTTAAGTTGTTTCAAATAATATAACTTTTTTATTCTAAGCATCTTACAAACATCTCATTTGCATCATAATTATCATATAGATCTGTTAGTATAACCATCCATACATCCATATCGAACCCCTTTGTCATGACATTGACCCTCAAGTTGAACTTTTCACTAAATCTCTTGAGGGTGCAATGTACCAATGTACTTCTTTCTGTTGGGGCATCTGAAAAAATCAGAATATTTTTTTAATTTCAATCTTGGCGGCATCATTCTTTGAATCAATGCAATAGGTACATTGCATCAAAGAGGGGGAAAATGTAGGCATGTAAAATATACATGCATCTGATCTAGAATCACTGATTTCATTTTGTCCTTAATTATCCCTCTCCTAACCATTTTAATGAAATAACATTTATCTGATTAAAATTCATCATATTTCCTCTTTTAATTGAATAAACCAATCTTTATTTAATTAAGTCACCATATTCATCTCTTTAATTAAATAAATAAATATTATTTAATTAATCTCCTAAATTCATCTTTGTAATTAAACAAATCAATTTTTATTTTAATTTCCTAAAGTTCTGTCATTTAATTAAATAAATCCAAATATTTAATTAAATCTCTAATGTCCTTTATCTTCTCATTTAATTTAAATAAATCCAAATATTTAATTTGAATGTCACAATCAACTAACCGCCATTAAAATTAATCAAATCATGATTAATGCTAATCTAATCCCCCAATTCTCTACATTTTGCAACTTGCATAATAGATCAATTTATTTGATTTATTATTTCTTCTATTATAATTCAAAATTGCATCTTTAGGGAATATGATTCAAATTTCAAAAAGTCTCTCCAAAAGGACTTGTCCTCCAGCATGGCATTGACTCCTCTTACATTGGCTCTTCTCCCTCCAACAAGCCAACTTTCAAATTTCAAAATCCAGCTAATATCATTTATTGGCTCATTCACCAGAATGTGCTCAAGCTTCCTCCATTCACATCTTGGAAAGTGGTACTTGTCCATTGGATGTTGAATGATCCCAAATTTCTTCATTTTTCTCATTCCTCCATCTTCTCTTTCTATAAATAGAAAGCTCTTGTACTTCATTTTTATCCACAATTTGTGTATTCTTATTATAGGTATTTTGAGTTCATCATCTTCATCTTGCATTATCATCATCTTGCATCTTTTGCTGACCATCATATTGAAGCTTATCAAGGATTGGGAAGGGGCTCCTTTTCAAATCAAAGGTGCACCAATCCACTATGGGATAGTTATGCACCATAATTTTTTATGCTATCAATTACCTTATTTTGATCTTTTGTTGCCTTGTTTGCATTATGAATTATGTTGGATTATCTCATAGGAGTAGTTTATTTTCATGGTTTTTAAACTAATTATACTAATGTGTGTATGATTTTTTAGCTATCTTGCAAATTTACATGCTCACAGTTCCTTATAAAAATTGGGCTACGGTGATAGGCTGATGTTGTCAAACGTGCATTCACTTTGTTGCTTCTTCAAGAGTTACTAAGGATTGCACAATAATACTTCAGTGAACCTTCATCTATAGTTAAGCATATTTCATGCAGTCCTTCCTCAACCCGTGAAGAGGAAGAAGAGTCTTTTCAGTCAATTGTTTTTCTATTTTATATTGCTCACTTCTTTTCAAGTGTTCTCATAGTCCCATGTCACTAAAAATTGTCATAGTGTTTGCACTGCTGGAAATGCACTGTCCCATGTCACTTTGTTCCTTGTGAAATTTATTTTTTTGTTACCACTGAAAATGGACATAATATTTGCACTTTTGGAAAACAAACTATCCCTACACACTTTCCCTATCACCTATTTTGTCCTAAAAATGTTAATGTATCCTATAGTCCAACAATGTAATGAAGTTGTTGACAATTGATGTTGTGTTCCTCCATGCATTTATTCTATTCTTGGTCTTCTTATTTCATTTTCTATCAGCCTCTTCTAGTTGTCATAACACATGTTACATGTTGATGTAAGAAAAATAAATTCACCAATCTCAAACCCATTCTATTGAGGCATATTTCACAACAGTGCGCTTCAATCCCACAAGAAATATTCACAAAGACAATACTCTCAACATAGCTGAATTTAGGTTTTCAACATTTGAGGCCCAAACCAGTTTAATCACTGTGAAGAAATTTTTTCCTTTTGTATATGTTTTATCTTTCGACTTTATTTTTTCTTCAGGAGGATCCAAGCATGAGGAGTTTGTATTTCTAAACAGACGTGTAATGTGCCACATTGTGGCTGTGTCTCTCAGTGAATATTTTCTCTCTTGTTAGAAAATGGACCATGTGTTGATCCAGCGGGTGTTTTCTTATTTTTATTTTTTGCAGAGAGGAATCTTTCTGCCCTTTTGACATGTCACCGCTTCGCGGTAGCTCTACAAAGGAATGTTCAACTTGGAGTCCAACGGAATGTGATGTACTTTTTGTCAGTAAAGCGATGTGAGTTGGTGCTGCCAAATCCACTTAGGTGATTGATAGTATTGATTGTCAGACTACCTTTTGGAATCAAAACAATACAAGGGTTGAGCCTTTTGAAATATATAATCGACATAAATATGGTAGCTGAAAAAGATTTATAAGGAACAAAATTCTAAGCTATCAAGTTTGGAAATCTGGCAATCATTAACTCTGAAGGAGGTTAGTGTTTTGTCTTCTAAGGTGGCTATATATTTGAAGTTATAGGAAAGAAGAAAGGGTTCCAAAAAAGAAATTTTTCTTGTTGGATAAGCGGTTTCTTATCTTTTAGTTAGAAGAAGAATTTATTTTAAAATTTCATAGAATATTGCTTCACTCTGGCATGTTATATCCACTTTATGATAAAACTATTATCACATTGGAATCCAATCTTTGTTTTAAAGTTCATTTGAATTTTAAGTACAAGTTATTTTGAAGTACTTGAAACTATGCATAATATGGCCTTTTTTAATATTTCTTTCATTATATTTGTGTCTAGAATAGAACATTGTGTCTTGCTGATCTGAATAGTTTTGGTTGTTTGATTTCTATGTTGTTTGTGTATATAAATGAATCCTAAACTTTAGAAACTAGACTATGTCATTGGACTTCTTTGTTTTCTTTGTAAGGTTATCGTTTCTTTCATAATACGCTATATTAAGAGGGAGAGTTTGTATTGCTTTTAAAATTTTCTTCTATTAAGTTTGGAATTTCTATGTATGATTCAGATCTTAATACACACTTTGTAAGGGTTTATTGAATGAATGCATCTGTTCTTATATCGATCCTCTATTTTTCATTCTCTTCCTGCCAATGAAGGAAAGTGGTGCTCCATGTCTGACACATCACTCATAGAGGGAAGTTTGTGATTTTGAAATGTTGTAAAAGCATTGGCGCATCACCATATTTCTTGTTTTTTTTTAATTTCTTTTTCCATTTTCCCAAAAAATAGAGAAGAGTTGGCTTCTATAAAAGTCCTGGAGGTATTCAATGAGATGCATATTTTCCCCTCACTCGATTAGTTTCCCATAAGACTATTGGAGAGGCGCAAGATTTTATGATCAACAGTTCTTTTTCTACCACGCTAGGTGGGACAGTTTCCAAAGGCCTCATTAGAAATAAGAAATATCTCTAGATCAAAAACTGAAAGTTTCATGCCTAGGGTTCGAACAAGAGCATTATCTAAGGGTAGTTTTGAGTACTCCTAGTTACCAAATTTGGTACATAGGAGAACAAGAACCATAGGTTCAGTATCACCTATGAGAAGTAGAAGAGTAAGAAGTAAGAGTCAAGAATTTAGAGCTTTATCTACTCCGCCTAGAGGCTAAAGTTTCTAGATAAGAATACCAATATATCCAATTCATAGGAGTATTTTTTCTATGGCCCATATACCCCCTCCTACTCCTATAAACTTTGTAACCTAGGACAGTGGTAGCCCTTTGCAAATGCCTACTCCACCCGATGCCAAGCCTGCCATACCTGCTAATGCCCTCAAGGCTATTCTGGAATTTTCAGGGGAGGATTTTAAAACTTCTTTTGAACACCTTCAAGATGTAGTGGAGGTATGTAGGGTGCACAGTATCATTGAGGAGAATATCTCCATGAGATTGCTAGTTGCTTCTTTCAAAGGGAAGGCTCAAGACTAGTACAAATCTTTACCTTCGAGTTCTATCACTTCGTGGGATGAGCTCAGACATAATATTTTCAAACGCTTTTCGAAGAAGGGAGATCATTCCTCGGTATCGCACCAACTAATCACTATCAAGAGAGCCTCACAAGAATTCATGAGAAAATTTAACACTAGGTTTAAAAAAACTTGGCAGAGGATCCCAATAATTGCATGACCCCCAACAGCTATAGCCATCAATCTAGATATTGTGATCCAGAACACTTCTATGGGAGCAGATACTCTACCTAATGCCTATGACCTAGCGGTCTGAGTGGAGACTTATTTGATAGATGTAGGAAAACTTCCACCATGACCTCTGATTCTTGTCTTTCTCAAAATCTCAGACACCCCATCCCGATAAGAATCTTCTATGAGTGCTCTAACAACCCAGACATCAAGCTCAACTCTCCCCTAGTGTATGTACATGTACCCTAATGCAAAACTAGGTATGTTGGTTCCTTTCTCTATGATGGTGGACCTAAATGACATGAAAATCCTGATGTGATCTTTCGCTAACGAGCTAGTTCTCATTAAGCAATAGCAAGCGGCTCCTCCAAAACAAAAAAATTAGACATACCAATGGACTAGACCTTTCTATCAATAGAATAAAAAAAGTACATATCAAGGATTTTTGGGTTGGGGAGGCTAACAATCTATGATTGCTAATCAAATATTATTATCACTATGCCATTGCAAACGGTAAAAGATAGCCAAGGCAAGGATTTGATTCCAAGCCAAAACTACTTGGAAGATGATGAGAACACATGGTTTTTTCCTTGCAACGATAGTCACATGCTTGGAGATTGCCCCAGAGGAAACTTGCAACAGAAAATAGCAAAGAAAAGGAACAAAGGCATACAACCCAACATAGAGGAGTATGAATCTCTCAAAATGGAGAATACTCGATTTAGAGTGCAAATGCAAGGCATGTCCATGGAGTAAGAGCTAAACATAGTGCTCAATCAAGCACTTTTCTCTTGGATGGAAGAACAGGACTTAGTTTTTGCAAATGAAGCCCCAAAAACCCATCCTCTGAAGGTACAGTTGGATTACAATACCAGGTCCAAGAGAAGACTCATAGGGGAATATGTGTCAAAGCCTCACCCTCGTTCCTAGCATAGCTAGCTGTCATCATCCAAAGGAAAATGGTCTTAGCCGATGGATCGATCGACTATTCAACTAGGTTCACAGTGTTGGATTCCACCAGTACCCGACAGACTGCTTGATAAAACACACAATTGGTTCACGATGGACCACCTTGCATGGAAGCTCAGGGAGATTTCACCGTTTAGACCCAAGGTTCAGCCGGTCGAAACACTTAACATAGTGGAGAAGTTGAAGAAAGCTCCCACTAGTTTCTCTCTATGGGACATGATATCTATCCTTGAGCAAAGGTCATTGCTAGAAGGAGCACTAAAAAATGAAGAGCCAAAGTTGCACGTGGAGGAAATTCCACTATGTCATCTGAATGAAGTGGAAATCTCCATGTTGGGTTCTCAGAATCCAAAGATGGTAGCCTATAAGAGTAACATAGATAAAGAAAAAGGAATAGAGGTAAGCAAGCCAAATCCAACTCCTTTCTTTCTAATGTTAATTGTGGGAGATAAACTTCTACATAATAATATGATTGACTTAGGAGCTAGTACGACAATCATGCTAAAGCAAGTGGTTTATTTTTTAATGCTCAAGTATGAACCTTTGGAAAAAGGAATTGAATGCAATTGGATGAGAAGAAGGTTCTGACGGTTGGTCAAATAAAAGATTTATCCTTGTCTCTTTTTTCATGTCTGAGCCAGACAGTCTCGCAAGAGGTAATGATAGTTGACATTCCTCCAATGTTCAAATGAGTCTCTCCAAAGATTTCACTAAAAATTCGAGTGGATATTTGGCACTAGATTGGTCTCACCTGATACTAAGGACTAAACATGGAGCAAAGATGAAGATTCTTTCAAAATATCTACATGCCGAGCACATAGCAGATAATGTTGTTATCTATTTTGAGGCTACACATACTTCTTTTTCAAAACAAGAAGGGTATTGCATTGAAATGATATAAGATGAAGAGGACAAGATTGAATGGACCCCCAGAGAGGAGGTCCTCCTTAACTAATTCATCAATTTTGATCTATTTGTAAATTTCCATACCACGAGACTAGGTACTTATGTCATAATTGATGACAATATGGTCCATCTGAACTTGATGGAAGATTGGGAGAGTTAAAATGATCCAATGGATAATCACTTGTGGACCATGTACTTTGATGGTGCTAAATGCAAAGCCGGTTCTAGAGCAGGAATCCAATTGATGTCTCCGATAGGATCTGAGACCGTTAAAGCCTATCATTTCTAGTTTCCATGCTCAAATAATGATGCAGAGTACAAAGCCCTAATCCACGACCTTCTCCTTTCCAAGCAGATGGGTGTGAAAATATTGCAAGTATTCAGAGACTCAGAACCAATAGTGAGCCAAGTCTGTGGCCAAGCAGTGGAAAGAAACACTAGGATGAAGGCCTATAGGCATTGAATACGGGACTTGGTTAAAGGTTTTGAGGCTTTCAATATACAATCTATTCCTCAATCTTTGGATAATGCAGTAGATTAGATGGCTTCTATTGGCTCATAGTTTGAGCATGTTCCTGACTCTAAACAAAGTACCATTTGCATTGTTTTTCGACCATCTATTCTTTACAACAAACAAAACTGGTAGGTTTTTGAAGATGATGCCTAGATAGCCGATTTTGTTGAGAAATCCGAATGACTTTCGAACCGTTCGGGATCATATTTTTAGCTGTCTGAAGGATAGGTCATTCAACTAAAAGGGAATATTTTTGATTGTGAAGATGTGAGGCATGAAAAGCAACGGTTCAGTCAAGAGAAATGTATAGTGTGAAGACAGAGAAAGACTGAAGAATTTGTGCTCCAAGTATGAAGGAGTTATATCATGGACTTACAACAATCTCAAAGGATACGACCCTGGTATAATTTAGCATACCATCAACTTGGAGGAGGGGTTGAAGCCCATCCAATAGAAACAAAGGCCTATTAATCAGAAAGTTGAAGCACTTATGGCTCAAGAGTGCACCAAATTGATTAAGTCCCAAATCATTTATCTAATTAAACCCTCAACTTGGGTGTCAAATCCAGTATCGGTTTGGAAGAAGAATAGTGACATTAGACTCTATGTTGATTTTTGAGACTTGAATAAGGCCTCACTGAAAGATCACTACCCTTTGTCATCCATGGAGTAGATCTTGCAGAAAGTTGTCAGGTCTGAGATGTTCTCATTACTCGATAGTTTTTTGGGGTATAATCAGGTACTTGTCAAAGAGAGTGATCAACACAAAATTACATTCATCACTAAGTGGGACATGTTTGCATATGCAAAGATGCCTTTTAGACTCTCAAACACTGGTGCAACCTTTTAGCGGTTCATGGACATTTATTTTGCAGGATTGATTAATTAAAATAATTCTAATTTACCTAGATGATCTGACCATCTTTTCAAAGGTGGAAGTTGATCATTTTGAACATTTAGAGCAGGTCTTTCAAAGATGTCAAAAGTTTAGGATTCCCTTAAATCCCAAAAAATATATTTTTGGAGTGTCTCAAGGTAAACTTCTTTGTTTTGTGGTGTCCAAGGAGGTGAGTGCAATATATTCTAAAAGAGTCAAATCCATATTGGATTTGAATTTATCGGTAAATCAAAAGGGGTTATATTATTTCTTAGGAAAGATTAATTTTGGCAATCGTTTCATCTCCAACTTTCCAAGCATCACTAGGCCCATCACCTCGATGCTTAAAAATAATATAATTTTCAAATGGGCCCCTCAAGGCAAAGAAGCCTTTGAACAAATAAAGAAGGCTATTTTCATTTCTCTAGTATTGGCCAATCCAGACTTTTCTAAGGATTTTCTGCTATATGTATATAGTAGACAACATAGCATAGCATCTATGCTGACTCAAAAGGATGAAAAGGAGAATGAAGAGTATATGGTTTATTTTCATTCAAGAACTCTTAGGGGCTATGATACCAAGTATAATTTTGTAGAAAAGCAAGTGTTTTCAATTGTCAATAGTCTCAAAATATTCTGACACCTCGTGTCACCTAACAAGATCATTATTTTAGTTGCTCACTCAAGTGTAAGGGAATATATCATAAAGGGAGAGATAACCAAAAAGAGAGCTAATTGGATCACCAAAATCCTAGAGTATGATGTGTACATTAGGCTAACCAAGCTTGTGTGAGGAAGAGGCCTATGTGAATATATTACACAAGAGTCAATTTCAGAACCTGACAAAGAGGTTGATCAGGTTTTTTCAAACTAGTTCAAATCCAACGATTCTTGGGTAATGGATCAAACATTATACATGCATAAGGGATATTACTTGATGAATCTTCCCCCCCACAAATGAAGATACTATCGACTACAAGGTACCAGGTACATATTGATTGAAGGTATTTTGTTTGAAAGAAACTATGACAGAGTGTTGCTCCAATGTTTAGACAGAAATCAGTTAGATAACATTCTGATAGAATTCCATAGTAGCCCTCTAGGAGGACATTTTTTTGCTAGAACCACCACTCTAAAAATTACGTGAGCAGGATATTATTGGCCCTCAATGTTTTAAGAAGCATGTCGTTTGGTGTAGAAATAGACCTAGTGCCAATTCTTTGTTGGAAAGAGAAAGAATTATGCTTTTCCTTTGAGTCCCATTATAACTAAGGAGCCTTTTTCTCAATGGGGTTTGGACTTTGTCGGAATGATAAGTCCTATCTCCAGTACTGGTCACAAATGGATTCTCATGACCACTAATTATTTTACAAGATGGAAAAAAGATGCCTCCCTGAAAGGTGCTATGGAGGTTGAGATTGTTAACTTTCTAGAAGGGCTAGTGACTACGTTAGTTTCACCAAAAACCATCATATCCGACAATGCTAGGGCCTTCATAGGTTCGAAGGTATCAGATTTTTCCATCAGAAATGGGATTTATCTCGAGACTTCTTCAAATTATTACCCACAAGGAAATGGTCTAGCAGAGTTGACAAATAAAAACGTAATTAGGTTAATCAAGTGTATCGGGTCCAAGCGTCAGAGGGAATGGCACAAACATCTACGGTCCGCCCTATGGGCAGATCGAATTACACAAAAAAATCTTGAAAATGTCCCTCTATGAGTTAGTCTATGGTAAGGAGGTAGTTTGTCCGGTTTCTATGGAGATACCCGCATTGCAATTACTAAAAGCCTTGGAAGTATAGGAAAACAATGCAATGGAGGTATAGATAGCCAAACTTCTAGAGTTGGAAGAAAAAAGAGTGAAAACTTTCGAATCCATGATAAGCCGCCAATAAATAGTCAAGCGTTGGATCGAAAAAATAGCTTCCAACCCATATTTCTAGGAGGGGATTTTAGTTCTAAAATATTATGAGCGCTCCACAAAACCAAGACACCATAACAAATTTGAATCATTGTAGAAGGGTCCTTTCCGAATCAGTGCGTGCAAAGAAAATAATTCCTACAAGCTATAAGACATGGAAGGTAATGCTTTGGGGATACTGGTGAACGGTATTGATCTAGAACCATTCTATTAAAGTAAGGCATTTTGTTTTAAGATTGTTCACAAACATGTACTATATGTAAATTTTGTAAAAATCTTGTTTTTTTTTAGTTTTGAGAATAAGTGAGAGAGAAGTATGAAAAGATATTAAATTTTATTTTCATTGAATTTGCAACGCTAGGTAGCTCAAGGCTTAGACTTTAATAGAAAATCTCTATTCGAGCAAAACCCAAAAGTGGGTATTTGAGCAAAATGCAAAAAAGGAACAAAATGGACGCAGTTTTACAAAAAATAACAAAGGAAGCCTCTATATATCACTATAAGGGCTTGTTGACATTATAATTTTCTTTTCTTTTCTTCTCTTCTTCTTCTTTTTCTTCAAAACAATAGGTATGCAATTCATGAACCCCGACCTCATTCTGCATGGTCAAAGACGATGAGCTCAAACTTCTTTTTGAATTCATACTGAGTGGGAGCATCATCGCCACCATACTCTTGGAGGAGATAGGTAGCAATAGGTAAATATATGGCTCATTGGATATTCATGTCCATGGTACGAAAGTCACTAAGGAAGGGAATCCAAGGCACATCACGCCATGGTCAACAAACCTACAAAGATCCATTATTGTGGGAATGTTGATGCCAGGGATAGCGACTTGCACTATTGCACCAAGCCCCTCCAATTGAGAAACATCAAACATGCGGCAATAGAGCTCAACTATTTTGGTCTTCATGATATTCAAGTCCAGTAGATAGGTCATGAATCAGGATAGGACATTGTATTTGGTGCACATTTGGTTCTCATCTTTGATGAAGTCCATACCCATGACCCACCGAAAGGAAATTACCACTAGACGGTCACATCTCTTTACTAGGCACTTAATTCTCTCACCCGTGACCTCTCCGGTAAAGGCATACTATGGCCTATGTGGGAGGAGGAAAATGGGAGTACCTAGACTAGTGGTCATGGTTGGAACAAAAAACCAAAGGAAATATTGCAAACAAACGAAGCTAGCTAAACTCCAAATTATTATTTTTTTGAATGAATATGGCCTTAAGGTGATATAGATATTTATATAAAAGAGGTGCTAAAATGGCTAAATAGTAGAAGTTCTATTTTTGGTCAGACGATAATGGGAAATTTTGAGGGAGCCAGTGAATGGAGAAATAGATCCTACAAAAAATTTATCACAAGGTTAAAATTAATGTTTGGATGTTGGGAGTAAATGCCTGTATGAGCGAATTTTTGCAATTTGTCCTCAGTCATCAACAACATCAACCAACTTGCATAAGTGAAAAGAAATGGATTAATGTGCTAATGCCTAAAAAATAATGAGCAAGTATTTTTGAGCGAAATTTATATTGCTAAACATATACCAACATAAGTAATGGGACTCTATCCAAGTCAACGAATTAATTCTAGAAAAGAGGCGGCGAAAAAGGAATGTACTAAATCCATTCCTGTAGGATTTTTGCATTCCCAAGGGATACAAATCCTCTACCACATGTATCACCTCACTGGTAGCATTTAATAGACCTATGGTAATGACATTGCCTTAAATGCATGTACTTCCTAGAAAATTAATTGCACAAAAGGTAGTTGATTTCAAAGGAAACAAAGAGCAAGTGGCCATTTTAGTAAAATCTCTACAAATTTTTGAAGTAGCCATGGCAGAACCCACAACGATTGGGAGATGAGCTGAATCTGCACCAAGGAGGTCAGCTTTCACCAATCTTTTTGGGCGAAAATCATTTATAAATGCCCCAGTACCTGAGGAGCAACCTTTCAAGTTTTGTTAAAGGGTACCAATAGATAGAAGCGTTAAAAGGGAAGCAGTGTGAGATATCATTGATAATATCTCTGACCCTAGGTTGGAAAAGAAGCCTAAAAATCTTAGAGAAGGTGCCTTTCAAAGGATGAGAGATTACGATAACACTGATAATTTTGCCTCTCAGCTCTAGAATTGCCAGTTGCCACATTTTATTATACCTATCGTACACCCATGTCCAAAGCTGGTAGATGCATGTGCCAAGAGATTCGATGAAGAAATTGGGACCATAACATGCAATAGGATGAAGGTAGTAATCTTTGCCTGAGCTATACGAGAGATGTTGTGTATCCCTTACAACCGATATATTGAGATGTTCACCAAAGAAGATATAGAGACCTATTGGGAGGAATCAAATGAGAGGAAAAGTTTATATAATCATGAAACAGGGGAAAGGCCAACCACAGGCCATATTGTTTTTCCCTTGGCACTAAAAATTTTCACAAAAAATACACAAGACCTTTTTTCAATGACAACTTTAGTTTTTGGTTTGGACAGTGATGAGGAGGTTCATACCTTCCAAATGGCCCTTGCTTTGATACTTAAACATGAGTGGGAATAGAGGTATTTTGACTTTGTCGATGTCATATATCCCAATATGTTGCTATAGCTTAAATATTACCAGGTTGAATATAAATTCAGGAACTCTTCTTTGTTGGTCTATTTGATCTTACATCAAAATTTTAGGTTTTTAGAAAGAAATTTTCCTATATCTAGGGTAGACAAAGAGTGTTTAACTTAGCCAATTTCCATATGGATTGGTGTCCTATCAAGGACAGGTAGTTTTTATGACTTTGTGCACCTTTTTATAAGGACAATATTACAAGAGTTATTAGCTTGGTCTAGTGACTGCTTCTCTCCTGAGGTTTTGATGTCGATTATAAATTCATCACCTCTGGTGGATTATTTCTTCAGGGAGGATTTTACATTTATCAGGTATCATGGTTTTACTGGAGAGCCTTTCTGACTCCCTAGGTTTTTAATAGATCAGGTCTCCATGTTGGAGGCATGCCAATAGGAAAATCTTGTTGACAACGTTTATGGAAAAGGAAGGAACAGAAAAAATCTATTTTCACTTCCCCTTTGTATTGCAAACAGTGGGGTTGTGCTAGAGAAGCATAAGGTGCAAAATGAACTAACCAATTTCTTGACGGCTCTAGGCTTAGTCTTCATATGTGATGAGTGGGACTATAATCCATCAAAGACAACTTCCCTTGAAGCATGAGGTGCGGGAATATGTAGAATCTAAGAGAAACTTAACACAGGAAAGACCAGATTTGTATGTCAACTCGGCCCTCATACCCATGAAAAGACCAAAGTGGTTGATTTTCTATCCTCCATGTGCAAGATATTAGAGGGAGATTTTGATAAGAAAAACCTTAAAGAATTAAATGAAGCATCATGGATGGTCATAACATAAAATGGTAGATTTTTGCAGATTCTGTAAAGAAATGGATAATACCCAATAACCACTTGATGATTTTAAGCCATATAATGAACAGTTTGAAGACATTTATGACAAAGAGTTTGATTGTGACAACAATAATCTAGATTCTAGCCATGAAGTAACCAAGAAACAAATTTTTCACCATCCTCCCCGTCCACAAGAGTCTGATAAAGGAAAGAGTTCTAAGCAAAGCGACTCATAGGTTATGTCTTCTGCTAGTGTTTGAAGCAAAGGAAAGAGGACCCGACGGTCTCCAAGAGGATCAACCACGGAACACAAAGGGCAGGCTTTGTTTGAATCATCAAAAAAAGAGTCACAACATTCCAGCTCGAGAAGGACAAAATTACGGTGAGTCTAAGATCTGGACACATCTGATGTAGCCATCAGAAATGAAGAAGAAGTAGAGTCCGCTCTCCACAGTGTTAAGACTGTTGCAGTTCAGGTAATTATTTCTCCCCCTCTTCTCCTTGCTTCTACATCTCTGGTTAATCCTTTTCCCATTGAAGAGAAGCCTCTGACTATCATGTTTGGATTTTTGTTGATTGATTTAATGCAGAGAAAACTTATTATGTCGAGATTTAAATAGAAATTAAATGATTATTCAATGATGGTTAAATTGAAATTCAAAATGAAATGAAGTTGAAATTGAATTGAAATTGGAATCTAAATGAAATTGAAATCGAAATGCAAGTATTATGATTTGAATTATATTTATGTTTATTTCGGGGTTTGTCATTACTGATGATAAATCGAGTGCAAGTGAATGTAGGAACACGCGAACGAGGTTGAAGGTGAGAACAATGATCAGGTAGAGTTTTTTAGCCGATTGACGTTTATGAATAGATGGGATCTCACACACTCACGTAGATTAATATTTTAATGTATTATGCTTATATCATGCTTGCGAATTGAAAATTTTAGTTTTAGTGTGATTTCTCAAAAAAATTGAAAATGCATGTGACGAATTATAATTTTGTTAAATTGATGAAATTTAACTTAAATTAATTGATGAACTGCTTATTTGAATATTTTAGTACGATTTGGAAATATTAAGTTTGAAAATAAGAGATTTAAATGCAATACATTTAAATTTGAAATTTGATTAAATTTAGTTAAATAAAGTGATTTTGAAATTTAAAATGCTCTTTAAGTTAAAATTGTGAAAGTAATGGATTTTAATATCATAAAAATTGATTTGATATCTAAACTTAGTTAAAATGAGAAATTGAAAAGAATTAGAAAATAAACATATGTTCAAATTTAAAATTGGATTTTCATTCAAATTTGAACTTTACTTTATCTTGAAAAAAGAAAATATCTTAAAATATCAAGACTTAGAGTTTTGAATTTGGATCTAAAGATCAATGAGAAAATGGTGGATCTCATTCTTGTGGAGATCAATGCATGAAAAATAGGGAAATATGGGAAATTGGGGAAGGGAGGAGAAAAATCTGAACAAAAAGAAATTTGTTTGAATGATTCTGGAGCAAAAATTTGAAATTGAGAAAAGATATATATAGGAAAATATTTGTATTTCTGATGGGGGAAATCATACTAAGCATTTTGAAAATTATTAGAAATTGTGGAGGAGCTTGGGCAGACAGGAGGCGCAACAAGCACACCAACATCCACCCCATGCATAGGGAAGGCAGTATGAGGTGAGACCTTGGAGAGGCTCGCACAACCATCCTTGCACCCTACATAGCCCTCCCCATTCATTCTTCACACTTGCGCACCAAGGAAAGGGCACGTAGCATAGTCAATAGGAAGATA
Source organism: Sequoiadendron giganteum (assembly GCA_007115665.2). Lineage (NCBI taxonomy): Eukaryota > Viridiplantae > Streptophyta > Pinopsida > Cupressales > Cupressaceae > Sequoiadendron > Sequoiadendron giganteum. The sequence continues at coordinate 206,702,905 of CM021105.1, forward strand.
GCAGTGAATACAATTAAAATATAAGAGGTTCTTCCATGCCTCACAACAGGTAAAAAAAAAGAATCCACAGAACTCACAAAGGCCACAGTAAGAAGGATACATAGCTAGGAAAGGTAGAAGATAGAAGTAAAGGTAGAGGAAGTTCACAATAATACATTTCCAGATTTCACAATTTACCAGGTAGGAATTTGTTATTCAAATTTTAAAAGTAGTTCTCTCAATTCCATCTCAAATAAATTATGGAAGTGAACCTTAAATAGTAAAGAAGATCTCGTTGGATAAAAATTAGGAAAAAGAGAGATTTAAACTATTATTTTAAAAATTATTCTTGCAAATTTATTTAAACAGGAAACATAATTGAACTATAATTAAAATTCCAAAACTTTGAGAATTTAGAATTTGAGATTTTAGGAAGAACCTTTGATTAAATTTTTGAAATGCTGATATTGATCAAATTAGGGAATAGACTCAAAACATAAAGCAAGTTTTGGATTTAAAATCAGCAAACATATTAAATAGAAACTTTTTTTTTTTTTGCTAAGAATTTGAAAATTTCTAATTTAAATAATGCTTAAAACAGTAAACTGAAAGTCATAATAACTTTTTAAATTTGAAAACGATCTTACCATTTTTAGAAAAATGAAATGATCATGAACAGGAAAATAGTTAAATTATCTGACATAAAATGCTGATTGTTGATGCAAAATATAAAATAGAACTTTACTTTCGAATTTTAACACAATTTGTGATTAGAGATTATTGAAAACTTGCAAATCTCATTTTTTTTTTGAAATTGTCAAAACTGAAACAAATAGAGAAGTTATTTTTAATTTAATGAACGATTATTATTTAATTTCTAAGAATGTATGAAACTGAAATAAAACATTCAAAATTTAGATTTGATTTATTATTGAAATCATTTAGAACGATTTTTAAAAACATAAATTAAATGAGAGTATGAACAATTGAACGTGTACTCTTTTAATTTCTGTTTTTATATGTATTATTCAACATACTGGAGTTACACCTTCATTTAGAAAACTTTATTGATTATTTAAATTACTCAATTAAAATATTGATTTTATGACTTTTGTGGATTTAAACAATGAAAAGAAGCTCATTTATAAATGTTTTGTTTTAAACAATGTTTTCAATTGATGTTTGAAAAAGAAACATATTAAATAAACTTTTTTTTTTTTTGAAATTTGAAAAATTCTAATTTAAATAATGCTTAAAATAGTAAACTAAAGTTAGAATAACTTTTTAAATTTGAAAACGATCTTACCATTTTTAGAAAAATGAAATGATCATGAACAGAAAATAGTTAAATAATGCTGACATAAAATGCTGATTGTTGATGCAAAATATAAAACAGAACTTTAGTTTCGAATTTTAACACAATTTGTGATTAGAGATTATTGAAAACTTGCAAATCTCATTTTTTTTTTCGAAATTGTCAAAACTGAAACAAATAGAGAAGTTATTTTTAATTTAATGAACGATTATTATTTAATTTCTAAGAATGTATGAAACTGAAATAAAACATTCAAAATTTAGATTTGATTTATTATTGAAAATCATTCAAATGATTTTTAAAAACATAAATTAAATGAGAGTATGAACAATTGAACGCGTACTCTTTTAATTTCTGTTTTTATATGTATTATTCAACATACTGGAGTTACACCTTCATTTAGAAAACTTTATTGATTATTTAAATTACTCAATTAAAATATTGATTTTATGACTTTTGTGGATTTAAACAATGAAAAGAAGCTCATTTATAAATAGTTTTGTTTTAAACAATGATTTCAATTGATGTTTTTGAAAACAGCAAACATATTAAATAGAAACTTTTTTTTTTTTGCTAAGAATTTGAAAATTTCTAATTTAAATAATGCTTAAAACAGTAAACTGAAAGTCATAATAACTTTTTAAATTTGAAAACGATCTTACCATTTTTAGAAAAATGAAATGATCATGAACAGAAAATAGTTAAATAATGCTGACATAAAATGCTGATTGTTGATGCAAAATATAAAACAGAACTTTAGTTTCGAATTTTAACACAATTTGTGATTAGAGATTATTGAAAACTTGCAAATCTCATTTTTTTTTTCGAAATTGTCAAAACTGAAACAAATAGAGAAGTTATTTTTAATTTAATGAATGATTATTATTTAATTTCTAAGAATGTATGAAACTGAAATAAAACATTCAAAATTTAGATTTGATTTATTATTGAAATCATTTAGAATGATTTTTAAAAAGCATAAATTAAATGAGAGTATGAACAATTGAATGCGTACTCTTTTAATTTCTGTTTTTATATGTATTATTCAACATACTGGAGTTACACCTTCATTTAGAAAACTTTATTGATTATTTAAATTACTCAATTAAAATATTGATTTTATGACTTTTGTGGATTTAAACAATGAAAAGAAGCTCATTTATAAATAGTTTTCATTTTAAACAATGTTTTCAATTAATGTTTTGATAGATTGTGAAAGACTGCATTTGAGTGTTTGAACCATGCATGAATGATAGATAATTATGCATGTGATGTTTTTGGGAAATTTACCTTTCGGGATGGGTGCCAAATATGGGTTAACAGAGAGTATAGTTTTTCTTTTCCAAAACTACTTTTATTTGTCATGCATGAGATTTTACTTGGCCAAGTAATTTTTGTACCATTGAAACAGATGGATTATTGGACTCTCTATCATAACCTAGTACTGAACTTGCTTCTTTCTTAAATGAATTAGAAAAATGAAAATGCTTGTGGTTTACTAGTAATACTAGGCATGCACCAGATTCCATCTTGCTCATAGACTTCTTTTTGCTAAGTGATTTGTGCAAGGTTGGGTATTTCTTGATTGACTAAGAAATTCTGGGGAAGCGTAAGCTTCGAGGTTGGGAAAAAAAAGTGCCTGATTCTTATTCTCATCTTCTTATTGAAGATTTTCTTTTGGATGGAAGATCGACAAACTGTATCTTCTTTTACTGCTTTATTATTCATGATGTATGAAATGACGAGCTTATGGTGACTGAATGCCTAAGTCTCGAATTTGTAAACTGGATATTTTATCATCCTTGCTTTTACTATTGGAAATGTGTATTTCAACACTTGTAAGATTTAGACTGATTATAATGAAGATATCTTGTTGACTTTTATGTCGTTGTAGGTAATCGACTTGTATTTTGAAGAATTAATGAATGAGATGATGACTTTATTTAAAATATAATGGACATTATTTTAAGTATATGTCGAGGTTGGATTTTAAGTTTTTCGTACTTTACACTGACTTGAAACCCAAAGTTATTAGTGTTAAATGAACCCCTTGCTATTTTTAATATATCAACTAATGCGACACCACATGTTGAGCAAGCACTGTCTTCTTTGATAGCTATTGACTCTCTAATCGCCATGTCTAGTGCCCCCATAGAGAAAGTTGAGCTACCCCTATTACCTATTACCCCAACCTCATCCAAAGTCAGAGAGAAGTTGCCCACCCCATTAGTTACACTTTTTACTCCAACAGGTACTCCCAATTCCCAATCTCAATTTGGCATTCCACCATTCTAAATTATTACTCTCCCATTTGCCTCCCTGCATGCCCATACATCTAAAGTACCCCCGTCTATTAATTTTTCAAGTCTCTCTCCTAGTGCCTCTATGGCAACACAAATCATTTGTACGGGTAGCAAACTCTTAAGAAGAATTTTGATGCAACTAGGCAGTCCCGACAAAATAGAAAGTAAAAAAGAAGAGAGAAGAATCTTGAGCTACCTACCTCTAAGAAAATTCAGATGTGTTTTAATGAAGAGAAGAATTCTCTATGGATCACCATCATGAAGCCACTCACAACCTAACTTGAGGGGTAGATGTAGTTGGAGGATTATGATATCCAAGAAGTGTGTCTAGATTTGAATGAGATCCACCCTTGCGACAAGGTGAATTTGGAAAAGACCACTCAGAAGGTGGTATATGCAAAGTATGAGTGGCTAGATCAGAAGCTGAGAAAGCATGAGGGTGAATTGGAGAATGTAAAAGAGATGGTAAACCATTTGCAGTTAGAGATCAAGGCCTGAAATGAAGATATGACCCACATATTATAGGTATAGGACAAACAAAATGAAGTAGTAGGATCTCTTGAAGTGCTCCAGGATGAGTGGACCCAACTCTATGCCGAGATTGATACATTGAAGAGTGGACTCGTAACTATGTTTTATTCTATTAAGGAACACTAGTGTGTTTGGGAAGATGTAAATAAAGAGTTAGATGGAATCCGAGCTCAAGCTTCTGATGAAATCCAAAAGGCCTGACAAGAAATTGAGAAACTAAGAAGTGATAAGCAAGAAGTTGAGGGCGCTTTCCATGCTCGGATTCAAGAAACCCAAAATTTGGTTGTAGAGCTAGGAGAATCCCTTGACAAGAGAGATCAGTTGGAATAGAGATTGAAAGCGAAGGAGGCTCAGACACATGAGGATTCAACCACTGCACAGAAATCTATAACCCTTCCTATTTAGAAAAGCTTGGTGTCTACTTATTAGGAAAAAATTATTGTTTCACTCGTCATCCTAAGACTAGCTTTACAATTCCTAAGTGATGCCCAGGAAATAAGTGAAATATGTTAGAAACCAAGATCATACATGCAAACCAAAAGGCCTTCCATAGAAGAGAAAAACAATAAAAAAGAAGAGCTTTGCATGGAGATGTGCAAATTGATATATTCAGAATTTAGATATTACAAGAAATGATTTTCTTTATAAAAGCAATTTATGCAACCCTAATTTTGAACTAAAAGGAAATCATAGTGTGCACTCTTATTAATTAATCAATTATTAATGTGCCTAAGTTTAGCTTAACTAAAGGAATAAGTGACTTAATTAATTAACCAATATGATATAATTAATTAAGTGTAATAAATTATTACTCTAACACCCCCCCTTAAGATGAACTTAGGAAGTAGGTAGAACACTAGAAAAAAGATGCATGAAAGAAAATATGGGTCCTGACAACTAGGCCTGATCAGGTAACAATTACAAATGCAAGAATGAGGTAGAGAAGGAAAAATCAATGGGACAAAACCCCCTACAATGAGATGACATGCTACAAAGAAGCACTAGAGGAACACTGTAGAGTAACACTGGAACCAAAATCTAGCAAGCAAGGAAAGATACTTTTGTCTACTACTGAAACTGGATGAGATTCACTGATTGACTCAAGGAATCATGAAAAAAGCAACAGAAGACCTGATGCCTTAGAACACTCAAAAACTCCAAATGGGAACAACCCTGGAATCCATGAAGCAACAGTCAATTATTGAATGATGTGATACTAAAATAAAGTGCAAAGATGCAAGTTGCACTCTCCCAACTGCCAAAACATCCAAGTACTTTCCAAAAAACCCATTGCACAAATCTGGAATAACGATTAACTTGGGACAGATACAAAAAAAAGTGCATGGACAATAGCATAGAGCTCCTCAATACCTTTCCAACGTCGCATAGATAGCAAATATCAGAGATCGTGGTAAAAATTTATGAGCTAGAAAGCGATAAATAAACATCTGACTTCAAATAGAAATAAATTCAGATAAACATAAAAAAAACTATAAAATAAACTGCACCATAGTAAATTTCTCGGAACCAGCTTTCCGGCGATATCTCGTTTGCTCAATTTGCTCGAAAGAACAAAACTGCTCCTTTAGAGCAAATTGAGGTTAGGAGGGGGCAAAAGAGGTTGTACGGCCGCTGATGTCATGCTAACATCATCAAGTCATGAGCTTAAATTTGACGGCCATCTGGCCATCGCTACAAAAAATCGGCCCCCCTGCAAAAAAATTTAGGCACTTGGTCACCCATGTGACCGGCGGCGCATGGCAGGGGGTTGGGTCAAAGCCCTTGGTTCTCTAGGTGACTTGTGCTAGGCACTAAAGCCAGAGCTAGGGGCTTGAGGCATAGCCCTCGGTCCACAATAGGACTGCCTGTAGAGTTGAGGAAGCCCGTAGGGGCTGTAGGTGGCAGGTGACGCCATCTAGGGGTCGTCGTTCCTGGTGGTCGTCGGGTGGTGCACTAGCGACGCCCTCCATTTCTTTTGGCAACGCCGAATATTCTAAAAAAACATGCATTTTTTTCAAAAAATTTTAATTTTTTTTAAGTTCGTGCCTTGAGAAGCGTGCCTAGGAGGTCATACGACTTCTTTGGAAAAAATATTTTACCTTCCGAATCAACTTCACCAAAATTGATGAAATGAAGGGCGATCTTAGGGTTTTTGGCTGCTACGAACGCGATGGTGACCTCCATTCATGCTCAAAATGCTTCAAAAAATAGGCTACCCTCAGAGCTTCCAAAAAAGCACCGAGCTTGAAACCCTCACAGATCTAGCAAACGATGAGAAAAATCTACAAAATAGAAGTCGATCTTGACATTTTCTAGGGCTCTAAATCAAATGGTGAAGCCTGATTTGATCCAAAATTCCACATAGATAGGCTCAAGGCATGAAATCCTCAAGGAACCCCAAACGAACTCTGCAATGATTTTCTCCAAAATCTGAGAAGGGGTCGCATGTCAAGGCTCTAATACCATGTTAGAAACTAAGATCAGACATGCAAACCAAAAGCCCTTCCATAGAAGAGAAAAATAGAGCTTTGTATCAAGATGTGCAAATTGATATATTCATAATTTAGATATTACAAGAGATGATTTGCTTTATAAAAACAATGTATGCAACCCTAATGTTGACCTAAAATGAAACCCTAGTGTACACACTTAATAATTAATCAATTATTAATGTGCCTAAGTTTAGCTTAAGTAACTAAAGGAATAAGTGGCTTAATTAATTAATTAAGTGTAATAACTGATTACTATAACAAAATATTGGGACCATTGGCTGATCAAACCCTTTAGGAGTACGCTCCCCGACTAGCCAAATCCTAGATTTTAATCTCCAAGCTTTGTATGGCAATGGATGAGGCCCTAAAAGGTGTGGGCATAATGGATCATAGGGTAGCCTCTAGTGAGGAAAATGAATTCACATACTGCCATAAGGTGGCATCCAAGACCAAGAACAGCCAAGCAATTTTAAACAAGAGGGTCGAAGAAATCAAAAGGGATTTTAGGATCTTATATAGTTATGGGTTGCCTCCTTTCTCTTTAGCAAATGGTATTTATAGTTGAGAAAATTACAGATGAGGTCTGAACAATGGTATAGACTCCTTCAGATCTTCTAGGCCCAAGCTCAACACCAACAACAAATGACATTGAGAGTGAGGTCCTCTAGCTTTCATGCCTCTATTATCACTTGGGCGTTGGTTTAGCAAGATGGGGATTTATTTCTTTCAAGGAGGTTTTTGAGTTGGATCAAGCATATAAGGCATTTAGTAGCCTTGACCGACCAAGTCATGCAGACTGGGAGATGTTGCATTCTACCTTCCTAAAACTCCAAGAATAGCCGGAGATCTCGATTTGTGCCTTTGCAAGCAAAAGCCCCCTGTGAGTCACCAGAACTGTGAAGAAAATTTTGCCTTTTGTGTATGTTTTATCTTTCAGCTTTATTTTGTCTTCAGGAGGATCCAAGTGCGAGGAGTTTTTATTTATAAATAGACATGCATTGTGCCACGTGGTGGTTGCATGTCTCTTAGTGATTATTTTCTCTCTTATCAGAAAATGGACCACATGTCAATCCAACAAGCATTTTCTTATTTTCACTTTTTGCAGAGAGGAAGTTTTCCACCCTTTTGACACATCACCCCTTCGTGGTAGCTCTACAAAGGAATGTTCAACTTGGAGTCCGATAGAATGCGTTATAGTTTTGGTCAATAAAGAGATGTGAGTTGGTGCCACCAAATCCACTTGGGTGATTGATAGTACTGATTGTTAGACTATCTTTTGGGATCAAAGCAATTACAAGGGTTGATCCTTTTCAAATATCTAAGGGACATAAATATGGTAGTTGAAAAGGATCTAGAAGGAACAAACTTCCAAGCTATCAAGTTTGGATGTCTGGTGGTCATTAACTCTGAAGGAGGTTGGCGTTTTCTCTTCTGAGGCAGCTATATATTTGAAGTGATAGGCAAGAAGCAAGGGTTCCAAAAAAAGAATGTTTTCCTGTTGGAGAAGCAATTTTTTTTGTTTTAGTTAGAAGAAGAATTTATTTTAAAAGTTCATACAATATTGCTTCACTCTAGCATGTTATATCCATTTTATGATCAAATTATTATCATATTGGAATCTGATCTTTGTTTTTAAGTTCGTTTGAATTTGAAGTACAGGTTATTCTGAAGAAGTACTTGAAACTGTGCATAATATGGTCTTTTTCAATATTTCTTTCATTATATTTGTGTCAAGAATAGAACACTATGTCTCGCTGATTAGAATAGTTTTGGTTATCATATTTTTATGTTGCTTGTGTATATGAATGAATCCTAAACTTTAGAAACTGGACTATGTGATTGGACTTCTTTGTTTTCTTCGTAAGGCTATCATTTCTTTCATAATACACTATAGTAACACTGAGATTCATTCTTCTATTAAGTCTAGAATTTCTATGTATGATTCAGATCTTAATACACACTTCCTAAGGGTTGATTGAATCACTGCATCTGTGCTTATACCAAGGTTTTGTTGTTCATTCTCTTCCTGCCAATGAAGGGAAGTGGTGTTCTGTGTCATATCACTCATAGAGGGAAGTTTGTGATTTTGAAATGTTGTAAAAGCATTGATGCATCACAATCTTTCACGTTTTTTTCTATTTAAATTTCTTTTTCCCTTTTCCCAAAACTTAGAAAAGAGTCAAATTTCTATAAAAGTTGTGGAAGTATTGAGTGAGATACATATTGTCCACCCACTTACTGCATTTACCATAAGACTGTCAGAGAGGTTCAAGCTTTTATGGTCAACAATCACCATCTTTATACTCCTTAGAAGCTTTAATTCAAACAAAACAAACCTTTACCAAGTTTTCCCATTCATATTTTCATCATTTCTCCATGACTACCCTTAATGTGCTACCATGGCACTCAAAAAAAAACTTTATCTTCCAAGGCACAACCAACCTACTCAATGCTTAAGACATATTTATTTGAGTTAAAATAGGAAAATAAAACTCTTCACAAGGTCTTCCCTTACACACCATTCCCATGTCTTTTATTGGCTATTAAAATTCCATATAGCCATTAAAATCAAGAGTGTCAAACCTATCTTTTAATTTAGATCCCTCCTTAGGATAGTGATTATCTTTTTGGATACCTATTAGATAGTTTTAAAACATAACTTAAAAGTAACATATGTTACTTTGGAAAGCAGTGATCAAATTAGGACTGTTAAAATGCAAATTAGGCCTAATAAGGTCTTAACCGAGATAGTGCTTATTGATTATGCTATCTCCACCATCAATTTCTCCTAATGATAACTTGAAACCCACTAAATTAGGTCTATTAAAGCTTAATAATTCATCAAGTGTTCATTCCCATAATCATCTTTATAAACCCTAGGTCTTAGGCTTCTTGAACACTCTATTTTCTAGACTATAACATAGTTTTCAGTCAAGGAACTTCATCTTTCCACACATTTTCCTTTACCACTAGAATTTTGACCTCTGAAATATGAAGGTAAATACAACAAACAGTGTCTTCAGTAAGAATTGAGAATTTTCATTGGCCAAAATGGGTGAAACACAATTTCTATTATCTTTGCTTACCCTAGAATAGGGTTTTAGTGGTCTACAATAAAATCTCAATATCTTATTCAAATTAATACCAATTTGCATGAAACTAATTATAAATAGAAGGTCATTGGATTTACCATTATTCACAAGTACTTAAACATGTATACCTACTCGTACAAATCTGTACAAGGGCTTGAAACAATGAAATTCTATAGAAAATGCATTAAAAACATAGGTTTTCCTTATTCATTCTTCAAATCTCAATCACCCATGCCTTCTCAGTTGGTTACAAGCCATTTTTGAATGCAACTCATCATGACCTTTTAGTTTCTAACTAATTTTGAAGTGAATGAAACTAATGTGACTCTTCACCTTCCTATGTTACAATTTTTCAACTTTACAAATTTGTGTTGACAACTTTTACATTTTACCAAATTTGACACAAAACCTTGAGTATTGACCCTCTTAATGACTTCAATTTAAATTGAAAATGACTTAAATGAGCTTTGAATAATGTTAAAACTTCAAAAATTGGTCAACCTTCAATATTTTCTTCCTAGAATCATAATATTGTCAAGATGCTTCTGTATCACATGTAGAGGTTGTTTTAGATGTTTAGTCTATTTTGAGTCTTTATGTTACATGCAGTGGTTATTTTAGATAAATGTTCATAGTCTTTCCACTATTGGAAAACACACTATCCCTACACAGTTAGTTCGTTATGAAAAGTTTTGTTACACTTTCAATTTTTTTAGCAACTGTATCATACACTCCAAATGGTTTGAAACTTCTTTCATTGTATTTGAACCATTATTTATTTAAGTATGCATAAACAAACAAGTTTAGTAGGCCACATATTATACAATTGTACTCTATTTTTTGAAAAACAATAAAATATAAAAGTTTATGATGTTGTTTTTTCTCTTTTTTCCTGTGTATTGGCTTTGTTTATTTTCTTTCTGATATTATCTATAATAACAAGTGTAGGAATCAGACCTTGATTTGGATTTACAGAAGCCATCATACAAAGTGTCTTTCTAATTAGATAATGTTTTTGTATCTGCTGAAATTTTTGTTGTCTTTCATTTTAGGCATTTTAGCTCCTATTGTTCCAATCGTGCATTGCCATATGCCCATTGGAGAAACTGCACATGTTGCTTTACAAAGAATAGATACAATACCTTCAATGAAAATATTATCTATAAATTCCACTTTTCTTGCTTCTTTTTCGGTGTTTCCATTACATTGATAGTTTCTTTCTACTTAGAAAATGCAGTTGTACATTCTAAAAAAGTTGTGTTATCTTTTATTTTGGGCATTTCAGCACCCGTTGCTTCGGTTGTATAGAAGATGTCACCTTTTTCATGAGCATGGGTTTCTAGTTGGTTGACCAACTACCAACGTTATCTTCCATGCAATATTCTTGATCACATTGAAGAATTGAGTCTCCCATACAGGTTATGATAAAAAATGTTAAGAATAATTGATAGAAAAGGGCCAAAGGGCACTGATTTAAACTACCATAATTATTCTCACTTATTTAACAACGTCTTTGGTGTATGGGAAAAAATGGGCATGGATGTTCAATATTACAATCTACAAATAGGGATTGTGAATTTATGTGATTGGCCAATGTCTCTTTACTGAGAAATTCGAGACCTCTTCCTAGCTGTATGCATCTGGAAGGTATGCATTCAACCAATTGTAATCATATACAAGCACAATCTTATGGATGAGCTGAGCATGAGGTTTATGAGATTCCTTAAGGGGTAATCTCTAATTAAAAATCACATGGGTCTTGTAGATGAATGGTTGTTGGTTATCTTCAGATTCAACCACATTGTCAGGTTCGAGATCCACTATGTTAGACCATCGTTAAAGCTGCTACATACGTATTACAGGATGCCAACATTGTATGTTGTCAATTCCACCTTGACAATTTGAGTGTGGAAAATCCTTACGGCTGTTGAGACTGCATAAATTATTCATGTTCTTAAATGGTTGATAAAGTTCTCAGTGTTAGTAGTATTAAAGGTGGCTTGTAATTTTCTTCACAATTTATAATTTATTGACTCAAAATTTTTTACATCTGACTGTGTGATGGGAAATTTTTATCTAAGATCAATTCTTAAACAAATTCAAAACATCGTCACAACCCTATTTGTTGTCCATTTTGTAGCTTTTTTTGTTCATTTTTTGTTCACAACATCTTATGATATCGAAATGGAATGTTTCTTGCAAGTTGGAAATGTTATAAAATATAAAGGTCTTTTTCAATATTGTTATAAAATGTGAAGCTTAAAAGATGAATATTTATGCACTTTTTTGTTCATAGAGATGATAGGCATTAAGGCAAAGCAACATAAATCTAATAAGTTCAATGCCCTGTTTGATGATAAAATATGAAGGTGAACTTCAATACATTGTGTTGTTATAAAATATGAAGGTGGACTCCAATACACTATGTTATTACAGTTTGCATAACAAAAAGTGTTATCTTTGAACAAGATTTGAGAAGTGAGGGAAGACCTTGTATGTTTTCCCATCCTGCAACATTTTTGTGCATCTTGTGTTCCAAATGTATTACGATATTCAAATGGAATATTTGTTGCATGTAAGGTTTGTTATAAAATATAAAGGTGAAACTCAATACACTATGTTGTTACAATCTCCATAGAAATAATTGTTGTATTTGAACAAGATTTCAGATGTGAGGGACAACCTTGTGTGTTTTCCATCATGCAACTTTTTTTTGTGCATCTTGTGTTCTAAATGTATTATAATATTGTAATGGAATGTTTGTTGCAAGTAAGGTTTGTTATAAAATATGAAGGTGAACTTCAATGCACTATTTTTTTATAGTGTGCATAAAAATAACTATTGTCTTTGAACAAGAATTGAGAAGTGAGTGACAACTGGGCTATGTGTTTTCCATCATGCAATTTTTTTGTGCTTCTTGTATTCCAAACATATTATGATATTGCAATGGAATGATTGCTGCAAGTAAGGGTTGTTATATAATATGAAGTTGGACTTAAATGCATTGTTTTTTTATAGTGTGCATAACAATAACTATTGTATTTGAACAAGAATTGAGAAGTGAGTGACAACCTTGTCTATTTTCCATCATGCCACTTTTTTTTGTGCATCTTGTGTTCCAAACGTATTACAATATTGTAATGGAATGTTTGCTACAACTAAGGGTTGTTATAAAACATGAAGGTGAAATTTAATTCACTATTTTCTTATAGTGTGCATAATAGTAATTGTTGTCTTTAAACAAGAATTGAGAAGTGAGTGACAACCCTATGTGTTTTCCATCATGCAATTTTTGTGTACATCTTCTGTTCCAAACATATTATGATATTCCAATGGAATGTTTGCTGCAAGTAAGGGTTGTTATAAGATATGAAGGTGAAATTCAATGCACTATTTTGCTACAGTCTGCATAACAGTAACTATTGTCTTTGAACAAGATTTGAGAAGTGAGTGACAACCTTGTATGTTTTTCCATTTTATAACTTTTTTGTGCATCTTGTGTTCCAAACATATGACAATATTGCAATAGAATGTTTATTGCAAGTAAGGGTTGTTATAAATATGAATTTGTACTTCAATGCACTATTTTGTTACAATGTGCATAATAGTAAATGTTGTCTTTGAACAAGAATTGAGAAGTGAGTGACAACCCTATGTGTTTTCCATCATCTAACTTTTTTTTGTGGATCTTGTGTTCTAAACATATGATGATATTGAAATGGAATGTTTGCTTCAAATAAGGGTTGTTATAAAATATGAAATTGAAATTCAATACATTGTGTTTCTATAGTCTACATAATAGTAAATGTTATCTTTGAACAACATTTGAGAAGTGAGGAACAACCCTGCATTTTTTCCATCATGCAACCTTTTTTTGTGCATCTTGTGTTCTAAACAAATTATGATATTCAAATGGAATGTTTCTTGAAAGTAAGGGTTCTTATAAAATATGAAACTAAAATTCATTACATTGTCTTGTTACAATCTCCAAAACATAAAGTGCTCATCGCATGTGCTTACATTTGTAAGTAAGCTCACATACATAAGTAATTTTTCATAACGAAGTAACTTGTATAGGATAGTGTGTTTTCCAACACTACAAATAATATGGGCATTCCATTTGTTACAATGTCATGAAAAAAGGAAATGCCATTTTTACTCAACTAGCTAGTTATAAAATATGAAAGTGGACTTGATTACATTTTTGGAGTGTATAAAATAAAAAAACATTCATGAAATATGAGGGTGGACTTAAATTGATTTTTGGAGCATCAAAACTAAATACTTATCATAAGGAAATAAATATTCATTCTAAAAATTCAAAGTGGACTTCATTTCATTTCGGGAGCGTACAAAATAAAGACTTTTCATACATAAATAATTGATAGGGGATAGTGTGTTTTCCAACACTGCAACCAATGCAAGCATTTTATTTGTTACAATCACATGAAAAAGGGAAAGCTGCCATCTCCACTCTACCAAATTGTTGTTCTAAAATTCAAAATGGAATTCACTTCATTTTTAGAGCATGAGAAATAAAAACTTTTCGTAGAGAAATAACTAACAAGAGATAGTGTGTTTTCCAACATTACAAGAAATGCAAGCATTTTATGTGCTCCAATCACATGGAAAAATGAAATATGCCATTTCAACTCTACCAAATAGTTGTTCTACAAAAATTTGAAGTGGGCTTAATTTCATTTTGGGAGCGTATGAAATTAACACTTTCGATAAGAAAATAACTGATAGGAGATAGTGTGTTTTCCAACACTGCAACCAATGCAAGAATTTTATTTGTTAAAATCATATGAAAAAGGGAAATTTTCCATCTTGACTCTACCAAATCGTTGTTTTGAAATTCAAATTGTACTTCATTTATATTATTAGTCGTAATGAAATAAATACTTATCGTAACAAAATAACTGATAGGGGACAGTGTGTTTTCAAAGACTACAAACAATGCTAGTATTTAATTTGTTCCAATCACATGGAAAAAGGAAATATTCCATATACAGTCAATGAAATACTTTTTCTAGAAATTGAAAGTGGACTTCATTACATTATTTCTTGTAAGGAAACAATTAGAGGGCTATGAAAGTTAGATAGGAAATGGATAACAACATTGTCTTCGAACATATAAAATAGTATATATGTTCACCATAATTTTTTAATAATCAAATAATTACAGAGGCCCATGAAAATTCTAATATGAAATGTATAACAAAATACTATTCAAACATATGAAAATGTTATATTTGTTCACCATAATTATTCAATAATCAAATAATTGTAGAGGGCCATGAAAATTTGGATATGAAATGTATAACAACATAGTGTTCAAACATATGAAAATGGTATATCGCTACACCATAATTGTTCAATAATCAACTAATGAAAACCACAATGCAGAATGAGTATTCTAAGCCTATCTCATCATATCCTATGCTGCCTATTATCTACAATTGAGTTCATGCCTGCATAATATATGGCACATATCTTAGGATTCTTGTGTATTTCGAGAGGGGTGATTCCAATTCCACGAACCCTCACAGATGATGAAAGTTAAACAACAAATTTATTCATAGACTCTATTTAATCCTTGGCACATTTAACAGCTTGACCCTATAACAAAAAATTAATCAAAACTAACATATGGATGGAAAAAATATAAGATAGTATGATATATACAAAAATATATCATTTATGTGTAACTTTGGAACAAAATGCTTCATCTCGAAGAGATTCCATAGCACGAAGCCGCCCATGCACTCTTCGATGGTCTCTGTGCCATGACGTGGAAAAGGCACATAACACTGACCAGAAATGGCCTCAACAATGTTGACTCTCACACAATCTTCTGGGTGCATATAGTCATCGATTTTATCCTTTTCATCAACAACATCTACAATGTCTTTGGAAACCTGTTTACGTTGCCTCCAAAGATCAACATGATCATCGACCTTAAAAGTGATGCCCTTGAAATCTATCATTTGTTCATCCATAGGAGTTCGCTACAATGGAAACATCATTGATGTGAATCATAATTGAAGGCATATTAAAGGATTCATAAAGAAATAAGAACAAAATCATGGAAGTGTGTTGGGTCTATTACGAATATAGATGGCAAGCCACTACTGTCTTGGTCCCAATGCCCATCTTTATTGCCATCTCCCCCTTGTAGGCCAATTCTCTCCTTGTCCCCATGTCCATATTTATTACCCTCTCCTACTTGCAAGCCAGTTTTGTCCCCATCCCCATGTCCATCTTTATTACCCTCTCCCACTTGCAAGCCAGTGCTCTCCCCATCCCCATGTCCATCTTTATTACCCTCTCCCACTTGCAAGCCATTGCTCTCCCCATCCCTCTGTCCATATTTATTGCCATATGCCCCTTATAGGCCACCGCTCTCCTCATCCCCATGTCCATATTTATTACCCTCTCCCACTTGCAATTCAGTGCTCTCCCCATCCACGTTTCCATCTCTGTTACCCTGTTCCACTTGCAAGCCAGTGTTCTCCCCATCTTGATGTCCATCTTTGTTACCCTATCATACTTACAAGTCATTTCTCTCCCCATCCCCATGTATATCTTTATTTCCCTACCCCACTTGCACGCTAGTTCTCTCCCCATCCACATGCCCATCTCTATTAGCCTCTATGATTTCAATTGCAACCACGTGGCTAATCTGGTCAAGCCCGACACTTCGTTATTCATCCTTGCTTTGTAATACTATGAATTCAAATGTCACTTCAAATTTAGATGCATGCAACCAATTCATTGAAATAATCAAAACAAAAATTAAATAGAAGAATTGGAATTCACTGTTTCTTCTAGTCTCTCCATGTCAAGGCACCTTGAAATTTTTTACCATGTACGCTCCTTCTTCTTCTTCTCAATGTTAGATGATACGTTGGGAGGAACAACATCATCTTGTTCTCCCATGGCCTCCACTTCCTCTTCCAAATCAAGAGTATCCTATTCAAGGGCATGACTTTATTGTTCATCATTGCTATGTAATAGCATGAATTGAAATGTCACATCAAATTTAGATGCATGCAACTAATTCATTGAAACAATCAAAACAAACATTAAATAGAAGATTTTGAAATCAACATTTCTTCTCATTTCTTCCTGTGAGGGCGTGAAGAAACTTTAAACTATATACGCTCCTTCTTCTTCTTCTTCTTCTTCTCAATGTTATATGGTGGGTTGGGAGGAACAACATCATCTTGTTCTTCCATGGATTCTGCTTTGTCTTGCAAATTACAAGTATCTTGTTTGAGGGAAGGACTTTGTTGTTCATCATTTCCCTATAATAGAAGGAATTAAAATGTCCCATCAAATTCAAATGCATGCAACCAATTCATTGAAATAATGAAAACAAGCATTAAATAGAAGATTTTGAAATCACCATCTCTACTCATTTATTCTTATGAGGGCATGAGGAAACTTTCAATTGTATACGCTCCTTCTTCTTCTTCTTCTTTTGAATGTTGTATGGTGGGTTGGGAGGAACAACATCATCTTGTTCTTCCATGGTGTCCACTTCATCTTTCAAATTAAGAGTATCATATTCGAGGGTAGGACTCTGTTGTTCATCATTGACGTGTAATAGTAGGAATTGAAATGTCACATGAAATTCAAATGCATGCAACAAATTCATTGAAATAATAAAAAAATACATCAAATAGAATATTTTGAAATCATCATTTCTACTCATTTCTTCTTGTGGGGGCATGAGGAAATTTTAAACTGTACACACTACTTCTTCTTCTCAATGTTAGACAAGGGGTTGGGAGGAACAACATCATCTTGTGATTTCGTGGTCACTACTTCATCTTCCAATACAACATTAACCTATGAGGGAAGCACTTCATTGTCCATCCTTGTGTAATAGGAGCAATTGAAATGTCACATCAAACTCAGATGCATGCAACCAATTCATTCAAATAATAAAAACAAACATTAAACAAAATATTTCGAGATCATTATTTCTTCTCATTTCTTCTTCAGAGGGTGTCTTGAAACTTGTAACCATGTACGAGGCTTATTTTGAATGTTAGAGACTAGTTTGGGAGAAACAACATCATGTTTGCCTTTCCTAGGCACAAATTTCTCTAGCGAATGAACACTACTCTGCTAGGCGGTAGGAACCGCTTCTCGACCATCAATCGGTCATGTCATGTAAGTTAACGTTAAGTGAACCTTGTATGCAGTAGAACATAAAATATGAACCAACCAAAATATAGATTTAAATATTCAATTCAACACTACGATTCCTTCCTTTCTCCATCTCTCCTCCAATTGTAATATTTTTTTCCTTCTCTGCTCCTTTTTCTCCTCACTGTTGTATAATGCCATTCACTTCTTGACCTCATCCTTTCCTTTTTAGGGAATTTGAAGGAAGCTATGTTTCCCATACTTTTGATAGAAACTTTGAATAACACACTTCTACTAGAGATGTTGTCATAGATTCATTTGGTACTCCATATTTTCCACCTTGTTTTGAAGGTACTCTTTCAATTTATCAGGGGGAGAAGGGGGGCATTTTTCTTCCCCCCAACACAATTTGGCCATGATTTGGTAGCACAAGAATAGGAAGGTGGTGATGCTGAATCCTATGCATGTTGAACACTCTGCAATCATGATATTTTCTCGTACATTCTTCTAAAATACAATAATATACATATCTAGCATTCTCCACTTCTCTTTTGTATTCAGCAGCAACCTGTACAACAAATTTAGAAAAGAAAATCACTTAATATATTTGATATTAAAAAAAATTGAATGCACAACATATACACACATAGAAATAATGCAATAATTGAGTTATTATATCTACCTTCTTGTCCACCACATCACCCTATGCTTCATTGTGCCCCTCTCCATTCTTAGGGTCACCCTTTTCAGGTTCTTACTCGTTGTCGAGGACTATGGCAAGAGTGTGATGATCTCCCTAGTTATTATCCTAAATTGAAGGAACCATATACTATCAAAATCAACATATTTGTAACAAACATGATTTTTTCTTACTAAAATTGTAAAGAATTTTGATTGATGCATTGGAAGGAAAGGGAAATTGGAAGTTCACAATCAATTATTGAACACGGTATTGCCAAAGGGTTCAACATTTTCCTCAAATGAGGGGACTTCCTTTGTACAGTGGTTGTTACCTCCTAGTTAAATCATACCCACTTTTTAGTCAACATCATAACCACTTATGCAAGATTAAAATTATACATTTGATTGCATCTTGTAATTACTAGATCTTACCTGCAGGTTTTGGGAATGCGACTACCCCAAAGAAGATGCACCACTAGACATCCTTTCAAGCATGTTTTCCGCCTCAATGACATTCTTCATTGTATGAAGCACATTCCCTTCTACATAACGCATCCATGGCTTTTTGTAAATTGTAAAATTGTTGCAAGTGTTATGGACAGTTAAAGATCCAAAAATAATTGCACTATTTGTAGTAAGCAAGCATATCTTTTTGCAATCATACGAAGAATTTCAAACTCATATTTTACTCTACCTAAGACTTGTGATAATTTTTGAAGGTTCCTTTCATTACATTCTTTGTGTCTAAATAAAAATAGGTTTTCAATACATTCCTACTGTCAGAAAAATTGCAAGCTAGAAAAGAGATGGTGTTATGAAACATACAACCCATAGTATTGCAAAATGCTATAGAAGTAACCCACTATGTTTTCCAACATGCAATTATTTTATGCATTTATTTTTTCAATCACATGAAGATACTGAATTGCAATTCATACCATAGCTAATAGTTGTAATTATTGGAGGTGCCCTTTTATTACATTCTTACTATCTAAATAAGAAAAGCTTCTCAAGACATTCAAATTGTTATGTGAAATTTGAGGTTGGAAACCATAGGGTGTTATAAATATTGCAACCCACAAACTATTCTAAAACCCTTTACAAGTAACAACCCTATTGGTTACTCATCCCAACTCAATTTGGTATCTTTTTTTATTTTCATGAGAATATTTATCTTTCTAGATAGCAATTATGTAATGAAATTAGAAAATAGAGGGCGTTAAGAAACCTGTTAGGTTTTCAATGGCAGATATCTAAAAGCTAAATGCAGATTTTATCAAATAAACCAGAAGTAAAACACATAGAAAAATAACACAGAGAATTTAACGTGGTTCACCCAATGTGGGCTACATCCACCAAACCGCAGCCATCCAATGATTTCATTAACCAGTGTAAAACCCTATTACAATATCGCGAATAATCGCCTGTTTCTTATAATACTGTAACTCTATCCTAAACCCTTTATAAATTAGGGTTATACAAAATCGGGGATTTTTCCCTTTTTGTGATTTTTCCCTTTTTCAGTAATTTCGCGAAAAAGCAGGCCAAAAATTTTTCTCGGGGGCTACCGCCCCCAAACCCCCGCCCAGGGCCCGGCCTGGCCCCGGACCCCGACGAGGATACATGAAGAGTGTACAGTATAGAATGATCAGTCACCACATACCAACAAAACCTGCAACTGAATGTATCCTACAAGTGCAAGTCCTCCATGTCCTCTCAAGTGTTTAGATTTAAATATGAAGAATGTAACAACTGACAACCCACGTTGTGTTTTCCAATCTACCATTATTTTATGCATTTCTTTGTTTCAACCATACGAAGAAATTGAAATACAATTTATACTATAAGTAAGAGTTATTATAAATTTTAAAGGTAAACTTAATTACATTATTAGCATGTACAAATCAAAAGGCTTCCAAGACATTCATACTATCAATATAATTGTAGTTGGAGGATACATAATACTATCTAAATTCATGTGAGGAGTGACCAAACAATTGGGTTCTTACTGTGCAAGTAACCAAAACGTTGTCATTATATTCATATTGTCTATGTGTGTTGACCTTATTGTTGCACAAAAATTTTGACCTCTCAATGCCCGATACAAGTGTGGGATAAGATGCATGCTAGTTGTATAAACCATACTATGAATCACATGAATAGAACTCACTGAGGGGTTGTTCCTCACTTCTCAAATCTTGCTCGAAGATAACAATTTTTGTTATGCAGACTGTAACAAAATATTGTATTGAAGTTCAACTTCATATTTTATAACAACCCTTACTCACACCAAACCATCCATTTCAATATCGTTATACATTTGAAAGACAAGATACACATAAAAAGCTGTAGGATGGAAAAAACACAAGTTTGTCTCCCCACCCCCATCTACCAGTGCAACAACATTTCATGAAAACTGGCCAACTTTGAAGCATACCTTTCTCATTTCCAAAATATGAACTTTTCTCCATCATACGTTGATGAAAATTTTCAACATCATGTACCTAAGTGGATGAGATTGTGGAAGAGGTGGTGATGTTTGTTGGAGAGAAGAGCTTGTTTTTTTAATATTGCAAAGTAGTTCCAAAGATACCCAGTTATCATAAAATGTTGTCATATCTTTATAAAGGTCTTATCTAATGCTTGTATCGGGCATTGACAGGTCAAAATTTTCATACAATGGCAAGGCCAACAATGTGTAATTGCAGGTTGGAAAACACTGGGTGTTATTGAACTTGCAAACCAAATACCATTTACAAACCCTTCACAAGTAACATCCCAATTCGTTACTCCCCCCTCAGTTGAATTTGGATTTTTTATATATCCCTCAAATAAAACTCCACCCCATGCTCTCAAACCTTCGACTTTCAATGTGCATAATGAAAGAACTCACAACACACAACGGTTTCCAACCTCCAATTATTTTCCAAAATACACTGTCTCCTCATGCGGTGTATGTATTTTTGTATGTTTTAATGCATTTTTGTATGTTATGATGCATCTGACATGCATTCTTCTAGGGAGAATAGTGACATCCAACTATAAGGAAGAAGCTAATCTCCCTACACAAAATAGTAAACTCAAGCTATTATCCCTGAAAAAACATGTCCTTCAAATAATAACATAATCAGACATAAATGATATCAATTTTCCACAATCCGTCTTGATTATTGCTAGTTGATTTTTTGGATTTGATTGTGTAAGAATTTTTGCATCAACATTTTGAATCAAACTCCATAATCCAAGATTAGGATGAAGAAGATACCATCAGCATCACCCCTTATGCTCTCTTCTTCATCCTGATGATGGATCATAGAGTTTCATCTAAAACGTTGATGAAAAATTTATTACACAATTGAATGCAGTAATCAAATACCAGTAATAATCAAACATGTCTTATCCCTGAAGAAGGGAAATATGTTATCATGTGTAAGCCATGTTGCAAGGAGATTACCTTCTGCAATTGGGACGAGGCTATTCTCCAAAAAAAAAAAGCATGTTGCATGCATCATAATAGTCATCATGTTTTAAAAATCATATTTCGGAATGGACAAAAAGCCCAAAATGTGCCATTTAAAACTAGTATTTGCAAATAGAAAAAATCCCAGACGAGGTCCCATTTTCACCGCTATTTTCCACAATGATGTTTTGCAAGTTGCTAGAGAGCAACGAAAAATATGAAATTTCATAATTTCCAAATGAAATAATTGACAACCCATTGTGGAAATATGAGTGAAATAACTGAATAATGTTTATAGAAATTAAAAACCATGTAGAATATGGGTATGTGTAGGATCATGATGGGCCAAAAAGTGACGATATCTAAGTGATATGATGGCCCATGTGGTTGACGACTTTTTTTTACCCAAAATTGATGAAACGAAAAGGGTTTTTAAAGGAGATTCTCATCTTTCCACCAATATAAATTATGATTTACTTTGAATTTAATAAATAATTATTATTCATTCTCTATTTGAATTATGACTAAAGTGTTGATTGATAGGCTGATTGAAAAACATCTATAACTTTCAAACGATATCATATTTTTTGAATCTAAAACATGTGTCACATTCTATGTTTCACATGCTATAGGATTAAAAAAAAAAAAATCAGTTTTGACCAGGTTAAGGTGGTTAGACATACAAGTTTTTATATTTTTTAATATTTGTAATAAAAAAATCATAATTAATTATTTACTTGGAAAAAAATTATAAAAAATATGTATCAAAGTAGGACATGAGTCGCCTACTTATATATAAAATATTATAAAAAAATATTATCATTTTATTGTGGTTAGGGTGGTTAGACAGACACCTACTTCTTTATTTTTTCACTGAAATTTAAGTACTACTGCATTGAAATTTCAAATTTTCACTGAATAGATTTTTATTTTTTTAAATAAACCTAATAGTTTAGAAACTACATTAAATTTTATATAGATTCTATTCTTACATATTTATGAAATAATATAGATAACTTATTCAAATTTTTACATCAAGTTGCCTAACTCTAATTTTTTGAATTTCATTACCACTTAAGGGCCTATTTTTTCCATGATGATCCTGCACATACCCATAAGTAATATTTTTGTTTCATATTTAACTTTGCTAAATTTGAAATCTAGTTTCACTTTCTTCATCTAATTAGAACAAAACGCCCCAATAGAAAAGAAGGTCAGATGGACAAATGACATCAATGGAAAGACTTAACGGTCATACGTTAACTCCAACCTCCTGTGGCTTGTCCCGTTGTCGAGAAAATGCGGTAGCACCAGCAGGTTTTCAAAATCAAATTTTGGAATGCACAAAAACTCAAAAAAACATGGCATTCAAAACTATTATTTGTAAATAGTATAATTAGGTGTGAAGAATGTATTGAAATTGGAAAATATTAGGTATTATGAAACCTTAGAGGCATTGTGTTGTTATAGATTTTTTGTAGTGTTGGAAAACACACTGTCCCATTTAAGTTAGTTTGTTATGAAGAGTTCCACTTTTATTTCGTTATGCTCCAAGAATGTAAAGAAGTCCACTTTCAAATTGTTGAACAACTCTCTGGTATAGTCCAAATGTCATTTCGTTTTCTTTATCTAATTGGAACAAATAAAATGCTCGCATTATTTGCAGTGTTGGAAAACACACTGTCTCTTCTCAATTGCACAAGTTCTTACAACACTATATGCATTTCTTGTAACTTAAACACCTAGGGTTTTCCAACATGCATTCTTACTAAACAGAAAGAATTTCTTCAAATGATTTTGTAATATAGATAGTCTGAATGTATTCAAAAGCCCTTTCAAAATTTATAAGGACTTTTAATTTGGGAAAAAATTGCATTTGAATTTTGCATGACTGAAAAAATAAGAGCACAAAATAATTGCAATTTGGAAAACACAAATGTTGCATTTCAATTATTTGAATTTCCTTGTTTAAATGTAAAGGGTTATCTCATTATGGGTTGCTTGCTTCTTAACACGTAGAGTATTGCAACATGGAGTTTTAAAAAACAGTATGAATGTCTTGAAAATAACACCTTCCATTGTTGTGTTTAAATTTTGGATTATTGAGAAAAGAGTGCATAAATTAGTTGTATTTTGGAAAACACAATGTGGATTTTAAATTGTTTGAATCTCCTTATTTACATGTAAGGGGTTGTCTCACAACGGGTTGCTTGTGTAGACATGAAAATAATCCTAATTAACTGCATGCATCTAATCATGTTTCAATTAACATAATTTCATCTATTAATTAAATAAATCAATTTAATTAATTCACTAAGCTTCATCACACTTAATTAAATAAATCAATTTTATTTAATTAATCTCCTAAAGTTCTTTCATTTAATTGAATAAATCCAAATATATTATTAAATCTCTAATGTTATTTATCTTCTCATTTAATTTAAATAAATCCAAATATTTAAGTTGAATGTCACAATCACCTAACATCATCTTAATTAATCAAATCCTGATTAATGCTAACTTTAATTCGTGTCCCATCCTCAAGCTTTTTCCAGTTGCACAAATAAATCAATTTAAATGATTTATTAAAACTTCATTTTCTCTCAACAAGGCATAAAAGTGGAACATTCCTCTATTTCAAATCTCCCTCCAAATGAGATGTTTCCTTCCAACAAGGCATTTATTTCATCTTGCAATTCCTTTTGCCTTGAGCCAAGTGGCCATAACTCCATTTGACTTTCCCTCCACCTTGTCATTTCACTAATTTCAAATTTCAACTAATTGCATTTGTGAGTACATTCATGAAAATATGCACATCCTTGGCCCGTTCACATGATGACAAGTGGCTTCTTCCTATTGGTTGGGTTTTATCCCACATTAATCCCTTTTGCCTCTTCTCTCATCAAATTCTTCTATAAATAGAGAGTTTATCCTTCATTTTGATCATCCACAATTTGAGCACTCTTACTATAGGCATTTTGGAGTTGATCATCATTTTGCATCTCATTTCCATTATCATCATCTAAGCTTATCTAGGATTGGGAAAGGGCTCCTTTACATATCAAGGGTGCACCAATCCACTATGGAAAAGGTGTGCATTATGCTTCTTTAAGCTTTAATTAATCTATCTTGTTATTTTATGAGGGATGATGGATTATTTCATAGGAGCACTATTATGTTTGCATTGTTTGAACTAACCCATGCTAATGAGTGTTGAAGTTTAAGTTGTTTGCAGATTTGTGGTGCTTACATATGGCGCTAGAAGGAGGGCCCAACCGATTTCAGTCTTAGCATTCAGATTTAGATTAAGTTTCTTTGATGACTAATATGGCAGTGTAGATATTAGATTTCTTGTGCTAAAAGGTTTCTAAAAATCTAACGTTCTTTGTCTATGCTACCTCATTTTGTTTAAGCTTCCCCATTTTTTCATGCCATAATACTGATTCTTTCAAAAATCTAACATACTTTGGATGTTGATTAAAGGTTTTGGGTAGTTGTTGATCTAGCTTACCATTTAAATCCAACACTTATATTGATGCTTGCATTGTTGATATAGCCTATCATAAATCTGTAGTCATAGTAAGGGTAATCGATAACTTCTTTTTGTTACAGAAAATTCCTAACTTGCGTCAGTCAAAGTAACACTTTCAGTTTCCACCCAGATAAGGCAATGTGTAATAATGATGTGTATGTAACTATTATGTGTAGTCGTCTATTCACTTTTGTGGTAACATCTTCCTGTAATCATTCTTGGTATATAAAATAACAATAACTACGTTGTTTTTTTGTGTATTGTATCTCTGGCTTTTTTGCAGCCTCATCGTTCAGTTGAAATCTTCATTCAAACTCGTATCTCAAAAAGCCCTCAATATGTCTTATGTGAAAAAAATATTCAAATAGGTAAAAGATCAAACCCTGGAATATTCTATGTTAGATCTCCAAAACCGAATTGTAGTCTCTCGAGATATCTAGGAAGAAGCTGAATTGCAGTATTTGATCTGAGAGACTATTATTAGTGATTCCTTTTCCTTCTGAATTCAACCTTCCTTTTGAAATCAAGATTTATTGATTTATCTTACTATATTCCTTCCTTTCCAGTCAGCTAATAGTATTATTCAGCAATATCAAGCATGTGATCTAACAAATACCAAATTTCTCCAGCAACATACTTGAAATCATTGCACAAAATCAGAAACTAGCAGATCTTAACAAGACCTTGCTAAAATTATTCATCTGTTGTGATTTATTCATTCCTTTGGTATTTCTTCATATAAACACCTAATTTTGAGCTCATTTTAACGGTAAAAGAATGGTGCACGCCTACTTGTAGAAATATATGGAGATCTGTTACGAATTAGAGGTTGATCAAAGTGGGAAATGCGGTTGAGAAAGTTGTGAAATTTTCTAAATTACACCTGCGATTTTCCTTTTGAAGTTTGTACGCCTTTTCACTAAGTCTATTTTGTGCATATCTTGCAAATGTTATAATCTAGGAGGTTACATCTCTTAAGCCATCTTGTCAATTAGTTCACGTGCCTTTGCTATGTTGTTGCACTACCAAAAAAATCTGCTTTTATTATATGTTGATGGATGTCCCTTCATTATTACTGGATACCTGACATGGCACGAATTATTATAATGCAAGCCAATTGTTTTATTTGCATTTTACATTTGAGACATCGAGTAACTGATATTTTTTTTTCAAATGCTTAAAGTCGCTGCCTAATGTTGCCTTTGCATCATACCAGTTGCATCACATGGGTTCAACCACCTAGTCTAATTAGTAATAAATTACAGCAATAAATTGTTAGGTGTTGCATCATATGCGTCCAGCCACCCAGCCACCTTGGAGAGCCTATCCGTGCTCTACTATTTCAGATATGGTGAATGACGCTGCATAGGAATGGCCATCCGTGCTAAGAATGCACCATAGATTAGTGAATATCTTTATATCCAGACCGCATTAATAACTTACATTTCCATGTTTGAAGTCTCATTTTGAATAATATAATTACAAACAAACAAGCAGTCCTTTATAACCATTGAATACTATGTAGGCTTGCAGATGTAACCTGGGTGGTGATGATCTAGTACTTGCTTAAGATGTGAATCTATTCCTCCAATAGTGGGTCGATGGGACATCAATTTGAATGTTAGTTTAAATTCTCTCTGTTGTTTTCGATAAATATATGTCTGTTAGAGAAGATTTTGTCATCTGACAAGCAGGTGGAAGATTTCATAAAAGTCTTGGGTTTTTATGACTTTCGACTGTCTTGAGTTTAATGTTAGGTATGGTGTAATTTAGTAGGTAATACACTTCATTTAATACCATTTTAAACAATCCTTTCAAATGCATGGATTACCCTATGCATGGCATCCTAAATCTATGCTTCCTTGGTATTCTAAATCTCGTATTCATTGAGCTATTAATACTTTTTGCATTAAATCACTTTTCCTATGCTTGGTTGGTGTCATTGAATCTATAGCTCAGCGATCCAGGTTATGAGATTTTATATTTGACTATGCACAAAAAATGACTTGAGTGGGGACAACGCAGATTTTCTATTTTAAAAGAAAACAATACTTATTAAAACAAGTGAATCATAAAAGCGGCCTTGAATCTGTTTTGAACAACTATATTCGCAGGTTGAAAATGGGCTTAGGAGGCTAATTTTTAACAAGTTTTTTTTTTTTACAATGACTAATTAAATTATTTTCTTTATCTCTCAAACACTTGTTTCTAAGGATTGTTTTCTTATTTTAACAAATTTGGAAATTCATTATGCTTGAAATTATGTTTATCATGTTAAGTTATTATTGATTTCTTGAAATGATTGTCATGGTTTTGTGATGTTTGTAGGTTAAGTATTGACATTGGATTTGGACATTGTACTTAAGTGAAGGCAAGCAAATTGGAGTTAGAAAATTGATCATTAAAATTGGAATTCACAAAACATTTTTCAATGCTTAGAGCTTCCATTTTATGCTAGTGTTTTCGGTTTTACACCAACTCACTTATGTTTGGATTCTAAAAAGAGCACTACAAAAGTTTTCATTTTTTGCTACAAAGGGCTTAAAAATAACTTTAGGAAAAAATCACTAGAATTTTTTGAGAATAAAAAATTGAACAAGTTAAATTCCATATTTCATTTTGGTGCACTACAAAGAATCAAATCATTGCTTTGTGGACTTAAAATGAACAAGTGCTTTTTTGCTTTGTAATTACTTACCCAAAGTAATATCATTATGCACTTCTCTCACACCTCACGGTGATCTTGAAAATAAAAAGGCCTTTTTGTGACATTAAGTTGCATAAGTAATTGCCCACACACTTCAATTTGGATTTTAAAATTGAACAAATCTTGCAAGTGTGAGTGGAGCATATTGCATACATTCTTTCTCTTTGGTTCACAACAAATATTCATCGAGTTACAAATATGTTCGCTTTCTTTTGTTTATCTTAGAGGGCCTACTTGGTGGAAATAATTAATCACCCGAGGGAACTACCCAACCGGTAATATGCTAAAGCCAAGTGACTTCCAGCCAATATATAAGTGTGGGTTCTCGAGGAAAGTTCAAGAATCACGAGGATCATTTTGACAAGAAGGGCAACAATGGTCTCTTGTTGCATGGATGGTCCCCCATGAATGGAATGCCTGCATTAAAACCCCTTTGTTTAGAAAGGCCAAAATCCTAATCTATTTGTTGGTGCAAGAACGGTCGTTCTGAAGCCACCCCACATTCTTACGACTTTTAGTAGAGATGAGAGGTATTCCGTGGGAGATTCATTGGTATTGATGCTTGGTTGACCCAAGAAGTGTGTGTCGTGGAGGGGAGCCAATGTGGTCAACAATCTAATCACCCACTAAGAGTAAGAGTACCTGGATTTATCCAAGTGGGAACCCAAAAAAATGTATCTTTTCATCCTAGTATTGTGCATGTTCTTGGAATCAAAAACACTTTTCTTGGATCTCAAAATGTTTGAAAACATTCACAAAATCTTCAAAATTTCAAACCTTTTAGGGAAGCAAATACCTTTGACGAATTCAAGTGCTCTTGCTTTCCCTAGGGACTTCATCCTTAGAGGCATCTAAATACTTGGGTTTTATCATCATTTGTCTTCACTAAAGTCAACATTAGGAAAATTTCACCTTAATTTCCTCGATTCTCCACATAATGGACTTTGTGGGATGAGAAGAAGTTAGCTCATTAGACATCTAGTTTGAAACTTTAATCAAAGAACTGTTTGTGGTAAAAATATCTCATTGAGAAAATTTAAGAGACAATTGGACCCCACACATGTGTTCTTCCAAATTATTTCCCACAAAATCAGAATATGTAGACCCAAGTTCAAAAGTCTTAGTGATAAAGCTCATGGGGAGCATCTTGACAGACTTCTTGAAGTTAGAGAAAGGTTGGTCTATAATTTTTACAAGAAAACTTTAAAGAACAATCCAAACTTGTATGATTTTTATTACCAACAAAATCTAGGTCTCTTCCAAAGGTTTGCATTTCTCACATAGGAAGTATTGCATGTTCTTCAAAACTGAGGTCTTGTAAAAAGAAGTATTATCTAGGTTCAAAGCTGGGATCAAAATCAATCATTTTCATCCCCCCTCAAAACATCAAGCTCAAAACTCATCTCACCAACAACTCTTGAAAATATTGAAAACATCATCCATACTAGACTTTTGTAAAATCAAAATCATTTTTTTTCATTAGATATGTGTAGATGAATCCTTCTCCACATATTTGATCAAATTATCAATCCTTGTGAATGTATTTACCTCTTGATAAAGTCAAACATCTTGGGGTCTAGGATTTCATTATCCAAAATCATCTTGTTTGACTAGGGGTGTCTTGATGAATCCTTATTTTCACCTTTAGTCAAATTATCATCTTGTGTATGAGTTCACTCTAGGACAACATCCAACCTCCTAGAGTTTACAAGCTCATTATCCAAATAAATCAATCAAAATCCAATCAAATTAGATCCAAAGGTCTAGTATCTCCCTCAAGGTTTCTCAAGAGTTTCATCATCCACATCATCCATCTTTCATTTATCTCATCCCCATCATCACTTTGATCCTTAATTATCCTAGTTCTTCTCTTTTGGGCCTAAAGTTAGGTCAATCTGAAGGACTACACATCCTCAAAAAATTATTTATATTTTATGGTGCAAACTTGATCTCAATACAAGAAAAACATGGAGCAAAACAAAGAAACATCCACTTTGAGTGATCTAAGTCGGACTAAAAAATAATTCAACCCTACGATATCCATTGACCTCCCAATCAATCCTCCTCAAAATCCTCAAAATCCTCAAGAGGAAGGTCAAGTGGAAGACATCACCAACAATGTCTTAGGGATGACACAAGATGGAATCCTTGAGATGGTGAAAAATCCTGAAAAATCATCGAATTGTCAATGCTATGATGAGGTTATACACCTCCCAACACATGCTTGAGTTGGTGAAAGAAGGGGATAAACTCCCTTCTGACTTCAATGTAAAATTTATTGTGGAAAGACCTCTTGGGATCATGCCCTCAACCTCATCCACACTTCCATTTCAAAGCATCACTCAAGACATCCCAGAAATCACATTGCCCAATGCTCCATCTCTGCCAATTGTTAACAAGGGAAGATCTTTTCTCCATGCACTCCAAACACACCCCCTTGTGAGAAAATAAGATTTGAATGCGAGCACCACATGAGATCAATATATTCTGGTGAATCCATTACACCCATGTTCTGCTCACATCTCATAATCATACCAATTCATCCTCCTTCCATGCAACACCAATCTATCCTCTAGACACATAATCCTCTCTCCCTATGACCTCACAAGGACAAGGTGATTGGTTTAGAGCATGGGGATTCTTTTATCCCTCGTCATCATCCCTTCAAGAGAATGTATCACCTATTTTTCCACCATATCCACCTCTACCACTTACATACACATCACCCCTTGGGTTGGGTCTTCCTCCTTTACCCACCATCAATCAATCAAAATAAGGAAATCCCCCTATCATGAATCAAAACATCATGCCAAATCTTCCTGTCGTGCCATCGATATCACAACAATAGATGGTAACCATCCAAAAACCCCAACAATCAATACATCCACTATTCCTCAAGTCTCTCAAAGCATGGTTTCCTAAGGACCAAGCATCTCAATCACACCATCCACAACTCAAAGCCTAATCATAAAAATTACTATTCCTCTCATCACAACAGTCAACTCTATTACTAATCTACCACCACCACCAAAATATAACAAGGAAAATTCATTCTGCACCATGTTGCAAGTTGCTCGACAAGTCACCTATCAAAAGGCACTCCAAAATCAACAAGTCCCAACTAACTACTCAACAAGCGCAAGAACAATTAGCGACGCAACAAGATGCACAAGCTACACAAGTTGCATAAGCTGCACAAGTTATGCAAACAGCTCAAGCCGCTCAAACAACTCAAGCTGTACAAGCCGCACAAGCTGCTCAAATTGCACAAGTAGTGCAAACCCAAGCCCAATATAAAGTTCAACAAGCGTAAACGCAAGAATAGTACCAGACACAATTGAAAGTAGCCAAGAAAGAAGCATATCGTCAAGCCTTACAAGATTATCAAGCACAATATCAAGCGGCTCAACAACAAGCATTTTTGGTGCAACAACAGTACAACAAACAACAAGCCTTGTTGGCACAACAACAACATGACCAACAACAAGCATTTTTTTCTTAGAAGCAAATGCCCGCATTACTCGCTCAAAAAATCTTGCAACAAACTCATACCAACATCCCACTTATCAATCCAACACCTCAAAACATGCTCACCACACCTCCCGATCCACAAGGCGATGTGACAAAACAAATCAGATTGCTCTTACAAAAAATGCTTGATCTTCAATCAAGAAAAACAATAAAGACACCAAGCAATCTATGTCCCTATCCTTTTGATAGGAGCTTAGCAATGATACTGTTCCCAAAGGGATTTGAAATCCCCAAATTTGACAAATATCATGGGATAGGAAACCTTGAGGATCACATCAGGGAGTTCTAGGTACATTGTATGGAAGTCGCATACAACAACACATATGTAATGCAGTTGTTTCCTCATAGCTTGGTTGGTCCTGCTATGGAGTGGTTCTCTTTTCTGCCTATTGGTGTCAAAAAATTCTAAGAAATCAAAGATGCATTCCTTGAGAATTATGCATTCAACATTGGCATGGATGCTATTTTAGAGTAATTATCAGCGCTCAAATAGGGAAAGGGGGAATCAATCACCTCCTTCCTCCAACAATGGTGATCCAAGGCCAGTCAAAGCAAGTGGACCATGCCATAAGAGAAACAAATATGCACTATCATCGTTAATCTTGACAAGACCTTGGCATTCAATCTGAAGATGCAATGCATCACCACATACAACCAATTAATCCCCAAACCACTTAACATTGAGAGAGACCTTACTACACAAGGGGACACACCTACATATCCTGAAAATTGGGATAGTCACCCATCCACCAGTTATAATGAGAAACCTCACACATGGGTGAAGAATAGGAATGTCACCGATGATGGACTAGTTGATGCCAAGGTCATCATCAGTGCTACAAAGAAAAATAACCAAACACATCTTCAACCATAGAACAATAATCATAATAACACACACAAAAATGTGGTAAACTAGCAACCACCCCATAATCAAATCAATAATCTCAATAATCGAGGAGGACCACCTTCATGAAAAAAGTATCCCCCAAAGAAAAAATTCACAGCCCTTGGGGAATCAATTGAATCCATCATGAAATTTTTTCTCAATGAGAACCTCATCAAAATCCCCACTTATGATAATTACCAAGAGTCTTAGGTGAAACAACCCTAGTATAGTGAAAATTTCCTTCGTGATTATCATAAGATCAAGGGACATATGATGGCCAACTGAATGAAATTGAAAAATGTCATCCAAGATCTCATCGATGATGAAATCATAAATGTTGAGCAACCGACTAGTAATCAAGATCTGAAAATATATATGAATCTGATGCTCGATCACAACCAAGGAAACAACAAAGGGAAGCAAAAGTATGGAAATGTAAATCATGTGTACGATAGATTTGTCGCCTCCCTAAAAGAATTAGTCACTGTTGTTAGCATCAAAGGAGCCAATGTTGATTGTGGAGTCACCACACGGAGCGGAAAGATCACATTGTTGGGGCACCACAGCCAACTAAGACCTTTACTTCCAATTAAAAATCCATCCCTAGTTGTTATAACATCCTTGACCAATTAAAAAGAACCTCTGCTCAGATCACCATCATGGACTTACTGAAGATTTCAGCTGGCCACAAAGAAATCCTTGAAGAAGCATTGGCTTCATCTACCATCTTCACCAACCTTGATATAGAACAATTTCAAGATATGGTCGATAACATCACCAGTTTGAATCTCCTCACGTTTTTTTATCAAGACTTTCTTGCCTAGCCATCTCACAACTAGGCACTCCACCTTGAAGTCATGGTTCACAAAATAAGGTCAAAAGGATCTTGGTGGATGGAAGTGTAGGCCTCAACATTTGTTCACTCAAGCTTATAAATAATCTAGGAATGTCTGAAGATTCCATTGAAAAAGGCAAGGGTATCACAATCAAAGCTTATGATGATCAAGAAAGAGTGTCTTAGGGCATTATTCAACTCCATATTTAAGTAGGGCTAGTTGTTATGGAAACTACCTATCAGGTGCTTGATCTTGACCTACCCTATAACATCCTCCTCAAGAATCCATGGATCCATGGGATGCAAGCAATTGCATCAACCTTCCACCAATGAGTCAAGTTTTCATACCAAAACCAAGAGGTCACAATATATGGTGATCCTGAACCCTTCACCTTCTGCAAGAACCTGGAAGCCAAGTGTTATAAAGTACCCCAAGTCCCATAGAATGGTGAAGGCCCCTCAACTCCATATATTGATCCATCTAGCGTAACCTCCACTTCTAGGACAAAGACACCCTCCATCCTCGACATATTTGACTTAAAGTTTCTAATCCAAGACAATGGGTGTGGGAAGTAAAAAATGAAGAAAGGAGCCTATTTATTTGGGGAGTTACCTAAATCCCCTGAATCTCGTGGATAGTCGCAACCCACCATTACAACATCTCAAACCTTTAGAGTGGATCCCTCCGGATTTAGGTGTTGGGGAGATCTAGGTTGAGAAGTGGTGGATGAGAGAGATGTATCCAGTCTCCTCTATCAAGAAGAAATTTCAAAGCCTAATCTTACCATGGACGAAAGAAGTGAATGATTGCAAATGATCTTGGGCATGGGTTATAGTAAGAATGCAAGTCTTGGAAAAAATAGCACCAACCAGTTGGAACCCATCATTGTTGAAAGGTGAATGAAAAATATTTGCCTTGGGTGTACCCCTCCAAGTGTAACCATACATGGTAGAAGTCCCCCAATTAATGCAGTCATGACACCCCATCAGCTATTGACAACCACCCTCCAGTTACCCGTGTCCACAGGTCGAGTCATAAATAACTTTTTTTTTTCACATAAGTGATGTGTAGTAGTAGTGATGACAAGGATACCATAACTGGCTTACCCATTCTTTTTGAATACTCCTCCCTACTCATGATTAACACCTTGTCTTTTGAGTCAAACCACCAAACTCACAAAATAAACCTTGTCTACTCACAACTCATCGACTATGACCAACGAGGACCATCGATTAGGGACACATTTGAAAATGATGAGGTGCTCTCAAATTTCATGGGATTGAGGGATACAGTACCAAATGAAGATCATAAGGTTGTGTTTGACATCAAAATAGAGACTCAAGCCTATTACGGGCAGACGATTGAATCCTTCAATCTCAAAAGTGAGAAATTGAGAATAATCTCAAGGTCCTTAAGTGAAAACCACACTATGGAACTCTCTGACCATAAAATAGTAAAAATAAAAGATGCATCCAATGGTGAAAATCTCTCTAAAGCACCGAAGGATGAAGGATTCAATCTTCCCCTCACTGCATTTCATCAAGAAAAATCAGTGGTCCTCATAGAACAATGCAACCCCATCAATTTGGGAATAGAAGCAATACCGCACATAACCTTCTATGTTGAATCACTTCTCATGGAAGAACAAGAAATCTTAGTTTCATTCCTTGAAGAAAGAAAGGTAAATTTTGTATGGAATTATGTTGATATGTCGAGGCTTGATCTAGAGGTCATAGTTCATCACTTGGTTGTATATCCTGAAGACAAACCTGTGAGACAAAAGCTCATAAAGATGAATCCCCAAATAGCCTTGCTAGTCAAAATGGAATTGCAAATATTCTTGGATGCATGTGTTGTACACCCAATTGATTATCTAGAGTGGGTGTCCAACCTAGTACCTATTTCAAAGCCCATGGGGGCATTTATATCTGCACCTATTTTAGAGACTTAAACAAAGCTTGTCCTAAGGATGACTTTCCACTACCCAACATCGACATGATAGTGGATATGACGGTCAGACACGAGATTCTATCACTAATGGACAAGTTTTCCGAATATAATCAAATCATGATAGAAAAGGAGGACCAACACAAGACAACATTCACATGTCTTTGGGGAACCTATTGCTGGAATATGATGCCATTTGGGTTGAAGAATGTAGGAGAAACTTATCAAAGAGCCATGACATTGATCTTTCATGATATGATTCATAAGACGGTGGAATATTACGTGGATGACATATTGGCTAAATCAATAAACATACAAGACCTCATATCACCTCTGAGTTCCATTTTTGATAGATTGGAAACATACAAGGTCTGACTCATCCCAAAAAGTGTGTCTTCAGAGTAGAATCACACAAGCTCCTGGGGTATATCGAGTCAATGAGAGGAATCGAGGTTGATCCCACCAAAGTCAAGCTGATCCTCGAAATGGAAGCACCCAGGACACTAAAGTAGCTAAGAGCTCTACAAAGAAGGCTCTAACCTATCTGCGGATTCATAGTACAAGTACCAGATAAAAAAATCCCATATTCTCATCTAGTCCATAAGGGGATAGCATACAAATGGGATGAAAAATGTTACCAAGCATTCAACAAAATCAAGGAATACCTACTCACATCGCCAATTCTAATGCCGCCAATTCTAGTAAAACCATTAATTCTATACATCTCAGCAACAACAGTAACTCTCAGTGCTCTCTTAGCCAAAGCATGATGAAAATGGAAGGGGAAGAGAAATATACTATATCAGAAGAACTATGGTAGGAAACGAGCTAAACTATACTCCAATTAAAAAGGCTTGTCTAGTAGTTGTATTTGTAGCTCAAAAGTTTAGACGTGCTACATGCTAGCTCATTAGATCAAGATAATCACAAAGATATATTTTCTCAAGTGCCTACTTTCAAAAGAAACTCTCACAAGATAGCCAACCAAGTGGGTTATGATCCTAATAGAGCATGACATTGAATATGTAGAACAGAAGGCCATCAAAGGACAAGAAATTGGAGACCAACTAGAAAAAGTATCGATGTATGCCAATAATCCATTGGTATCATAGTTCCTTGATGAATCCATCTTCAACATAAACATAACAGACCATTGGAAAATGTACTTTGATGGATCTCACTCACAACATGGGTCAGCCACTAGAATCTTCTTCATAATACCACAAGGTGATTGTATACCCAAATCTTACAAGTTGTCCTTTGCCTGCACAAACAACATCGTTGAATATGAGGCTCTCGTTGTAGGATTGAGAATTTTTGCACAATGGAAGATCATGGCACTCAAGGTCTATGGAGATTCAAAGCTTATCATCAACCAAGTCAATGGTGAATACTAAGCAAAGGATGACAAGTTGATGCCATACAAGAAACTCATGGAGAGCCTCAAAGAATCCTTTATTGATGACACCTTTGAGAAAATATCAAGAGCTAACAACATGGAAGAAAATGCTATGGCCATAATCGGATCACTCTTGGAAATCCCACATAATGTCCCAAAGCATGAATTCTTTGTAGAGAAGCTTCTCGTACCAGCATTCAAGATACCAGAGTCTGAATTTGTGTGTGAACTCATTCGTCCCGATGATCACTAGTACCATGAAATCTATACCTAGCTAAGAATAGGAGTCCTTCCCACTGATACAACCCAAAACCTCAAAAGGGCTTTTGTCAAAAAGTCTTCCTGCTTTGTCATCCTAGGAGAAACCTTCTACCGTAGGAGCTTCAAAGGGACCCTATTACATTGCCTAAACACTGAGGAAGCCCTGGCTACTTTAACCAAGTTACATAACAACATTTGTGGTTCACACTTGAGCGGTATGACTTTCGCTAAGAAATTGTTGAGGAAAAGATACTATTAGCCCACAATGGAAAGAGACACACATGACTTTGTTAGAAGATATTTGCAGTGTCAACAGCATGGGGACCTCATCCATGCACTAGCTCAAGAACTTCATCTCATTGTTACACCTTGGCCCTTTTCATAGTGGGGGCTCAATCTCATCGGTAAAATCACCCCCACCTCATCCAATGGCCATAAATGCATGGTCACTACCATGGACTACTTCATGAAGTGGGTCAAAGCAATTCCCATGACCTACATAATTGGAAAGCATATATCTAAGTTCTTCCTCAACTACCTTATTTGTCGATATGGTGTCCCTCAGGCCATTATCTCAGATAATGGGACACCTTTCAAAAATCAAGATGTCTATAGCCTTTTCCCAAAATTCAACATCCAACATCACTTTTCCACTCCGTATTACCCTCAAGGAAATGGCCAATCAGAAGCCACCAATAAAACCATCTTGAAAATCCTTAAGAAAATAGTCAATGACACTGGTCATGACTAGCATTTGTAGCTAAATCCGACCTTATTGACCTATTGCACAAGCATACGCACACCAATAGGTTTCACCCCCTTCTCCCTAGTCTATGGATCAAAATCCATCCTCCCCATTGATATTGAGCTCCCGTCCCTAAGGATATCATTGCAAAATCTCATTATATATGAAGAATATTGGGTGTCACAACTAAATGAGCTGCAATGATTAGATGAGCGATGCATGGATTCCCTAATACAACTGCAAGTCTATCATAAACACCTCAAACGTAGCTACAACAATAAAATTAGGAGGCAGACCTTCCAATTCAGAGAGCTAGTACTGAAGGAGAATCAAAATAACGTGCCAAATCCAAATAGCAAGGGAAAATTTGAACCTAACTAGTTGGGACCTTTCATTGTTACAGTGAACTACAAGTTAGGGGCATATTAGCTATCAACAGCAAAAGGAAAACCTCTGCAGGAGCCCAAGAACAACTCCCATCGTAAAAATAATTACGCCTAAAATCTTTCAAGGTATAGAGCCAAAAAATACAAAAAAATCAGAAAATGTCCTAAAAAAATGGTCACCCTGATGAAAACTTGGTAAACCAGTGTCTTGGTGACAACAAAAAAATACAAAAATATAAAAATCCAAAAAAAAAAAAATCAGAAAAAGGGTTAAAAATAGAAAAGAAAAATCATCCTCTAGTGAAAACCACTTCGGTGGTGCTTTGGACAAGTACCTTGGTGAAAACCTAGCAAACAGGCGCCAAGAATAAATAAAGAAATTTCCATCCACAAGGATCTTTGTGGCTTAATTTGCACAGTCGCTTATCCATTACATTTTACCATTCATCCATCATTAATCTTCCATCTATCCATCTATATTTGTATCATAGCCTTCTCTTGTGTTTATATCAAGATCCACCCTAGTACTTGGCATATTCCTAAGGTCAATATGTCATGCCTGTATCGAAGTAGTATTTTGCAAAATTCTAGGGGCATGTTCGTGTATCAGAATCACATCGGATTTGTGTATATTCTTGTGATCTTCCTCAAAATCCAAAATTCAAAAAATTCAAAAAAAGTTCAAAAAAATTCAAAAACATACAAATCATGTCAAAATCCAAAACATGTCAAAAATATAAAAATTCTAAAAATAGAGTCATCCAATTGAACTATGTTGTCTCTGAGCTTGAACGTAGGCAAGGTTGATCTTTGATCGTCCCCCAAGACACCCTAGGTCATTCCTTTAGGCGTTCATTGCAATAAGCTAACGATTCATCCATTGTTTATATCTTCATCTTGTAAATTGGTCAAGTCATCAATCCAACTACGTGGTCTCTACGTATATAATGTAGGAAACACTAATCTGTTGATCAACTCCCAAGACCCCTAGGATAGATCTTTAGGTTAGTCTCTTGGTCATAAATCTCGAAAAAACCAAAAATATTAAAAAATCTCAAAATCCCCAAAAAAAACAACTTCAAAACATTTCAAAAATTCAAAAAACATCCAAATATTCGGAAAAACTCAAAATGGTGCATCCATCTCATTTCTCTTTCACTTGTAATAATGATCACTCTTAATAAATGACCATCGCTTTCATTCTTTGGTAAGTCAATTGAAAGCAAGTCTAGCAGGTTTAAAGGTAAAAGCTCAACCATTAAAGTCTCAGGTCTAGGTCAGTAAGTCAGCAAGTTGGTCAACTCGAAGTATGAATAGCTTATCATCCAATCAACCTCATCATCACCTGATCACAACATGTCCTAAGATGTATCCTTCCTAGAATGGACATCAACATCAAGCATCACCATAGTTTAGTCTTGGCTAGCAGTATGAAGAACATTAGCTTGTTTGTTTACTTTATCTTTCTCTTTTTGACTTATCTTATTTTTCTCTCATTCCAGTGACCTCTCGATGATGCCTATTCAAAATGGTTTAGAGAGAAAGGAATGGCACAATGATCATTATCTTTTTTCTGCTATGCTTGTTGGATGTTCTTGTAATATAACTTGTTCATGCATGGTTTTTTTGGTTTGTAGGGAAGGTGTTTTAGGTGTCTTGTTGACTGCATAATAAGGCTTTCTTTTTTATGTTTTGGTCTGAGATGTCTAGAATATTTGAACTACATTCTAAATAAGGTTTTGTGTGTCACGTGTGAACAAGAGTACTCCTATCTGATTGTCGAGTCAAAGTCCATCACACTAGGTGCAATGCCATCCTGGTTCTTGATACCTTGATGCATCGTACCAATGTTTGTTATTAAACATAAGGAAAGTTATGCTCTTTATCTCTCCCATCCTTGGATAAGAAATACTTCATCACCATTCATTATCATATCTAATAAAGTCTTGATGACTAACAAACTTGTTGGAATTCTAAATCTTCTTGGATTCAATGGTTGATCCCTCTCATTCTTCTATCCTCTTTCATGCTAACATAAGTATCATTTCATCAATGCATCCATCTTACATCTGCACTCTCATCCTGCATAATCACATCATATCATCATAAGACAACATCATACATATCATCCATCTGACATGCATTGCATCATCATATAAGATGTTTAAAATAATATAGATTTTTTATTCTA
The DNA here is from genome assembly GCA_007115665.2 of Sequoiadendron giganteum. Taxonomy (NCBI): domain Eukaryota; kingdom Viridiplantae; phylum Streptophyta; class Pinopsida; order Cupressales; family Cupressaceae; genus Sequoiadendron; species Sequoiadendron giganteum. The sequence goes on from CM021105.1 coordinate 206,743,339, forward strand.
AGCATCTTACAAATATCTCATTTGCATCATCATTATCATATAGATCTGTTAGTGTAACCATCCATACATCCATTTTTGAACCTCTTTGTCATGAGATCAACCCTCAAATTAAACTTCTCACTCGATCTCTTGAGGGGGCAATGTACCAATGTACTTATTTCCACTGGGGCATCTGAAAAAATCAGATTTTTTTTAATTTCGATGTCAGTGACATCATTCTTTAAATCAATGCAACAAGTAGATTACTTCAAAGAGGGGAAAAATGTAGACATGAAAATAATCCTAACTAAGATCATGCATCTAATCATGCTTCAATTAACATCATTTCCTCTATTGATTAAACAAATCAATTTAATTAATTCACTAAGCTTCATCACACTTAATTAAATAAATCAATTTTATTTAATTAATCTCCTAAAGTTCCTTCATTTAATTGAATAAATCCAAATATTTTATTAAATCTCTAATGTTCTTTATCTTCTCATTTAATTTGAATAAATCTAAATATTTAAGTTGAATGTCACAATCACCTAACATCATCTTAATTAATCAAATTCTGATTAATGCTAACTCTAATCCATGTCCCATCCTCTAACTTTTTCCACTTGCACAAATACATAAATTTAAGTAATTTATTAAAACTTCATTTTCTCTCAAGAAAGCATAAAAGTGGAATATTCCTCTATTTCAAATCTCCCTCCAAATGAGGTGTGTCCTTCCAACAAGGCATTTATTTCATCTTGCAAGTAATTTTGCATTGAGCCAAGTGGCCATAACTCCATTTGACTTTCCCTCCACCTTGTCATTTCACTAGTTTCAAATTTCAACTAATTGCATTTATGGGCACATTATCAAAATATACACATCCTTGGCCCATTCACATGATGACAAGTGGCTTCTTCCTATTGTTTGGGTTTGTATCACACATTCATCCCTTTTTCCTCTTCTCTCATCAAATTCTTCTATAAATAGAGAAGTTATCCTTCATTTTGATCATCCACAATTTGAGCACTCTTACTATAGGCGTTCTGGAGTTGATCATCATTTTGTATCGCATTTCCATTATCATCATCTAAGCTTATCTAGGATTTGGAAAAGGCTTCTTTACATATCAAGGGTGCACCAATCCACTATGGAATATGTATGCATTATGCTTCTTTAAGCTTTCAATTAATCTATATTGTTATTTTATGAGGCATGATGGATTATTTCATAAGAGCACTATTATGTTTGCATAGTTTGAACTAACCCATGCTATTGAGTGTTGAAGTTAAGTTGTTTGCAGATTTGTGGTGCTTACAACTTGATTCTTAACATGTATAGTTTTGCAACATGAAATGTTACAAAACAATATGAATGTCTTCAAAATGATACCTTCCATTGTTCTATTTAAGTTTCAAGTATATAACAAATTGTATGCTTCATAACACACTGCATTTTTCAACCTCCGCATCACAACATACCCAAGCCCTTCTGGTTTTTAAACCCGTATATGTAGGTGTGCATTACAAATAGCAAGAACACCAATTTATTGTCATTACTGGCAATAATGAACAAACTCGTTGAAATTGGTGAACATTGTGTAGTGCATGTTGGAAAACACAATGTGTTTTGAAGCCTTCTTTTACTTATACCCAACCTTTGTCTTGAAATGCAAATATACAATTGTATAGATGGTGTTCTATTTTATAAAATAGCACAACTCTCATTTAGGTGGGACTCTATTAACCGTCAACACATAGTGTGCTTCATAGTATGCACTTCATTTTGTTTTGCAACAATTCATGTTGGAAAACCCTAGGTGTTAAGAATCAAGCAACCCAAATAGTTTTGTAAAACCCTCTACATCACTATTAGATAGTACCCACCACCTCAATTTGGTTGGTTTTCTCCTCCAGCTCCTTCACGTGCACTCAAACCTTTAACTTTCAATGAAAAGAATAGAAACAAAAAGGCCCACATCATTCCCCTTCCAGTGTTCCCATGCCAAAAAAATGGATGAAAGCAAAACTTCACAGCCAAGCTAAGGCGCCTGCCTTTTTCAGTCAGCAAGAGGTAAAAAAACTTACTTGACGGCATTGTTAACTCCTACCTACCATTTCCCAGATGTTTGGTCTTGTCTGCCAGTTTCCTCACTTTTTGTTACCATGTATGTTGTTATGTATGCTTTTATTTATGGTTTTATGTGTTTTTTGTATGTACATAGGTGCGTCTTTTCGGCATAAGTATCTATATAATTGATAACACATTGTGTTTCTAAACCTCCAAAGTGGAAACAAGGAAAACTAATATTTATAAAGAGGCTTCGACATTGCAAAACACATTGTGTTTTCATTACTTTTACATTGTGTTACAGAAGAGGAATTCCATTACAAAATTTGGGAAGCCTAATGGCCATTTTTGAGTTATTATGGCCTTGCCTTTGTAGTTTGTATGGTATATTATACCAAGTAAAAACAAGTAGAATAACAATGTTCCTTATTCACAACCTTATGAAACCCAACTATGCAACAATGCTTCACAACTAAACAAATGTACATCATTTAAAAGGAGAATTACTCTAATGTAAAATCATAAATAATATGTTCCTTTTGAAATATATCTAATCCAATTACCAATGATCCAAAGGTTCCTATTCTATTTTGGGAGATAAATGATACCAATGTAGTGTTGCGGAAATCAACCTAAAATTAACACAAACCAATTATGAGAAGGATAATTGAAAGGATACAGTATCACCCTTCACTAATGCTTTAAAAATTTCCCATGCAACACTCGCTCTTCAACAAGGAAACATGATTCATGTAAAATTTTGGGATATAATACAAACACAATAATGTAATATTTATTTTATTTAAATTAAAGTGCAATTTTTTTACATTCCCCACAATAAGCATTGCATCCCTATATAAATCAGAAATTCTAAATGCAATTTTTTGTTTGGAAATTCAACTACCCAGTACACTTGTGATTCAAGCTATGGCAACTAGAATCAACTATATTTATTGAAAAAGCTTCATGTCTCCTAAAGCGTCCTTCTCAATCCACCTACCCTTGTTTTTCTCAACTTTGTTTCCTCACCTATATCAACCACCTAGAAGAGAGACAAGTATTAACCATAGATTAAGTTGGAAAATTATAGACATTTTGTGCTACAAACAATTCACTTCATTACAAACTTCACCGATATTGGATTATATGTTGTGATGACTGCAACATTCCAGCTTGTACAGTCAATTAACAAACATATTAATATGTACGATGTGAAATTAATTTCTAATTTAATTTATCACTAACACTTGTAATATGTATCTGCCATTTTTCCATTTTGCTGGAACTATGAAGCAATGAACATTCATTCAGACATATCACAAACTCATCTCTCCTGGCATATGAAAGAGGATATCACTTGCATAATCAATAAGGGTAGACAAGACACACAAGAAAGATACCATGCACCACTATCAAACTTTTTTTTATTTTGTTACTTCTACAGATAACTAAAAAATATAGATTATTGCAAGACACTATGGTTTCCAAGCATAGTGTGCATCGGCTATACAAGAATAAACATTAAGAATTCAATGAAAACCTTTGTGATAACCTTGATTGACCAAAAAATAGCAGGTGATGACATTGCTTAAATATTATAATGCACATAGTAATTACACATTGGGTAACACTCTATAGTTCAATCTCCATGCTCAAATCTAGAGGGTAAAGAGAATATTTACATCACCAAAGAGTTGTTCTAAAAGATGAAGGTGGAATTCATTACATTTTTTGAGTGTACAAAACAAAAAAAATTCATGAGGAAATAACTAAGAGGAGACAATGTGTTTTCCAACACTGCAAATATTGTGAGTTTTTTATTTTGTTCCAATCAAATAAAGAAATTGAAATGACATTTGGACTGTAGAAAAGAGTTATTCAAAAACTTCAAAGTGCTCTTCATTACATTCTTCGGGCATAATGAAAAAAAACTTTTCATAATGACCTAGCTGACATGGGACAGTGTGTTTTCCAACATTGCAAATGGTGGGAGCATTTTATTTGTTCCAATCAGATGAAAAAGGGGAAATACCATATTTACATAGCCAAAGAATTGTTCTAAAAGATCAAGACGGAATTCACTACATTTTTAAAGCATACAAAACCAACAATTTTCATGAGGGAATAACTGAGAAGAGACAGTGTGCTTTCCACCATTGCAAACAATGTGAGAATTTTATTTTTGTTTATTTTTTCTCTTCTAATTGGTATAGTCAAAATGCCATTTCACTTTCCTTGTCTAATTCAACCAAATAAAATAATGCTCACATTATTGGCACTATTGGAAAACACACTATCTCCATATAAGGTGTTAAGAAACAAGCAACCCATTTAGTGTTGTAAACCCTCTGGAACTGAGAGAAGATAGTGTGTTTTCCAACTCTGCAAATAATATGAGCAATTTATTCTTTTCCAATCAGATAAAGAAAGAGAATTAACATTTGGACTGTAGTGAATAGTTGTTCAAAATTTTGAAAGTGGGCTTCATTACATTCTTGGAGCATAGGAGCCGAATAATTCGCTATCTTTATCTGATTGGAACAAATAAATTGCTTGCATTATCTATAGAGTTGGAAAACACATTGTCATCTCTCAGTTCTAAAGGGTTTTACAACACCATATGGGTTGCTTGTTTCTTAACACCTTATATGGAGATAGCGTGTTTGCCAACACTGCAAATAATGTGAGCATTTATTTGGTAGAATCAGATGAGGAAAGAGAAATGACATTTTGATCTCACGTTACATACATAGGTTCCTTTTTTCTACGAGTTAAATTTTTGGATCCACCTAAATCCTAGACAAAAGTGACCTATGTACATAAAAAAACACATGAAAACATATATCACAACATAAATGGTAACATACATAACATGATGAGACGTCATAGTGTAGAGCCCTCCAGATGAGGTATCAAAGTGACTAAACCGACAGATGATAGCAAACATCTGGGAAATGGTAGCTAGAAGTTAATGGTGTCGTCAGGTCGGTTTTCTCGCCTATTGAGAGGAGACAATGTGTTTTCCAACACTACAAAGAATGCAAGTATTTTATTTGTTCCAATCAAATAAATAAAGCACAGTGACATTTGGACTATAGCAAAGAGTTGTTAAAAATTTTGAAAGTGGACTTCATTACATTCTTGGAGCTTAACAAAATGAAACTCTTCATACCAAACGAACTAAAATGGGACAGTGTGTTTTCCAACACTACAAACAATCTATAACAACACTGTGCCTTGCAGGTTTCATAATGAGGTGAACCCACAAAAGTGGTTTACAATTTGAATGAGGAAGGAAAACTTCAAAAAATTGCCCCCATTGAAAAAAAATCATTTTGCGGGGTTCGAATGAACTCAAGGTTCGAGCGAACCCAAAAGGGGTTCCCTGGAATTGGGGTTCAATTGAACCACTTTAAATGTGGGAACCCATGTTTTCCATTAAGGAAGGGGGCTTCGCTCGAACCCTAGTTCGAGTGAACCCCCCTTTTCCCACCTTCCCACCCTCCAACACTTAAAAACTCCTAACTTTTTCCCTTCAAAGCTTGGGTTGAGGATGAAAATGGAGGATACTTCATAGACCCAACAAGAAGATGGTATTCCTCAAAATAAGCTATCCAACGAAAATAATTTTAATATATTTTGGTTTTATTATGTAAGTGTTTTTTTAGTTTTATTAAACATAGGTTTTTCACCGAAAATCAAGCTCTTTGTTCTGCACATGTGGAAAAATAGCAGATTATCAAAATAAAATTTTAAAAAATATGTTCAGGATGGTTATTGATGTCCTTGATCCATTAATTTTTTTTAAAATTTTGATAGATACTGAAAAAATTATGTTGTATACAGTCCACCTATGTTTGAATTGTAATTGGTTTGATTTCGAAAATTGATTAAGGGAAAAAATATTTAATAAAACACTATGAGACTAAATGAAAGTGCTAGATATCATAGTTACAAATCTAAATTCGAATAAAAATAGAAATTTATCCTTCATACATAAAATGTTATGTTGTATACAGTGAGCGTCACTCCTTAAAAATGTTGTTTAAAAAAAAAAAACAATTTTCGAAGGAGATGGAAAAAGAAGTGCAATTTGATTCCAAAAAAAATGAAAAAAATATATTTAGAATGTATAGATAAAACATCACAACTCATTAGTTTGCATCATCTTCAAATTCCTCATTGTTTAACCGTTATAGGAGCTTGAAAGTGAATATTTAGTTAAAAAAAACTAGTTTAGTGTCCAGTTTGCCCAAAAATTGTAAACCAGTATTGTGGGATCACCCAATACCTAATATTTCCCAATTTGATTATATTCTTGGCACCTCATTTTGATATTTAAAAATAATGGTTTTGAATGCCACATTTTTTGGGTTTTTGTCCAATTCAAAATATGATTTTAAAAACCCACCGACACTGACACATTTTCCCAGCAACGGGGCAGGCTATGGCATGTCCGAGTTAACATCTGACCGTCAATTCTTTCCATCAGTGCAATTTTTCCATCCAGCCTTCTTTTCCATTGAGGCATTTTGTTCCAAGCATATGAAGAAAGTGAAATGGCATTTGGACTATACCAAAGTGGACTATAATGGCAGACAGGACCAAATGTCTATGAAAGGTAGGTAGGAGTTAACTGACATTGCACAGTGTATTTTTCAACACTCCAAAAAATCTATATCAGTGTGCCTTGTAGCTTTCATAATCCCTACTATTTTCCAATTTAATTACATTCTTACTTGTAGACATGCAGATTTGACATCATCATCAATGTTCACCTTTTGATTAAATAAAACAAGTTTTATTTAATTAAATCATAAATCTCCTAAGGTCTATTAATTTAATCACCAATATTAAATTAAATGATCAATGCTCATTTCCTCTCATTTGATTTTAAAATAAATACAAAAATCTAAAATCAAATGTCATATCACTTAAATCATCTATTAGATTAATCAAATCATGATTAGTTTAGTCCTAACTACATGAATCTTCTAGATTCATCCACTTGCACCAATAAATCACTTTATTTGATTTATTAAAACCCATGTTTTCCCTCATTAACTCTCATGTTTGACTTTTTTGGACAAACACAATTCCCCCCAAAACCTTCAACCACATACAGTTATGGCCATTTTCAAATTTGAATTAGCACATTAGCCAAAACTTGCACAAGCATAGACCAATCCCATGGTGACAAGTGGCTCTCTCCTATTGGATGGGATTTAGTCCCACATTGCCTAATCTTGGCTTCTTCTCTCTCAACTTCTCCTATAAATGCAATGCATTTCCTCTCATTTTATCATCCACATTTAGAGCATCCTTATTATAGGCAACTTGAGTTCAAGAGCATCTCATTGTTTATCATCTCACTAAGCTTATCAAGGATTGAGAAAGGGCTCTTTCACATATTCAAAGAGAACCAATCCAATATGGGATAGATGTGCTTCATGTTATTTGTCCTTTAAATTATTTCATTTGGCATTTCTAGTTGTTTCAATGTCTTAATTTAGCATGTCTAGTATGGAGTAATATTTCATAGGGTTTTCTTGGTTTTTCCATGATAGTTTGATTTTCATGATATACTAACATGTTGCAGACTTTAGCTACCACAAAATGGTGCTAGAAGGAGGGTATCTTTTTTTTTTATTTATTTTTTCTTGATAAATGATTTATCTGCAGAGTTTCAATATTTTGTTTGCAAATTGTTTGAAAATTACAAGAAATAAGGGTTTCTGCAGATCCACATATTCATATCCATTTTTATTTACATCTTTCTCATTTTAAATATGATATGTTGCATAGATTATATGGTGTGTTCTTGTCTATGTGAGTATCTGATATGAGTTCATGCCTGCGTAAGTTTCCAACTTGTCTCTCAAATACGTGAGCTTAATCATGGTGCCATTTGAATTTGTTAAATGATGAACATGATTCTCTATAATATATTTGCTTGATATCTGGTTTCTAAATAGCTATGTAAACGCTTTGAATAATCTGTGTTGTAAGCCTCTGATATGCAGATTTATCTCTATAGCAGCAAATGATTTCTTTATATGCCTTTGATAGCGGGTCTATCTCTATATGCCTCTGATATGATCGCCGTCATTTACCTTCTACGAATGCTTTCTTATTTACAAGATGCTCCAATAGATGTATTGAATAGGACTTAAGGTGGTTTGACTTCAATTCGAATGCTTTTTAATTCTTGATAAATAATGTATGAAAACATGATAACTACGTTTTGATCTGGTTAGAAATGTCATTAACATTTATTTTTTGCAAACTACACATTCTCAAAATACCCTTCCATAGACAACAACCAGCATATAAAGCTCTTTTATTTATTGAAATAAATACATGTTAGTCAAAATCGATATGATTCGGATAGCAAAGAGTAGGAGGAATGAAAAGAGGGCGAGAGAGTTGAATGAATCCACCTAATTTGATACTTGTTGGCAGAGAGGGATGCATGAAGAAGCACAGACTGCATGAATTCTAATCCTCTATTTTCGACCTCTATAAGGGCTTGAAAGAGGGAGACTTGACTGTAGGATTCATGACAGTAGGAGAAGTGTGGAGTAGACTAGATTGTAGGAGCCATGACGGTAGGAGGGATTCTCAAGCAAAAATTCCTATATATCTATGACAAAATGAGTAGCGCCTAAGATACATAGGGCACTTGTTCTAGCCTGTGATTCTTTTTTATTGTGGAGACCTATGCCTTGCATGTTGCTCACCTCGAGACACCTGCCAAATGCCTCTAGCAAACTAGTTCCCCAATGAAGTAATTGCTTAATGTGCAACTTTAAATGCTGACTAAAAAAAAAAACCTTCATCTCATAATGGAGCGACGTCCATCACTCAAGTCTTGTCAGTTGGCTTTGTCATGGCACCTTGGCCATCTAAGTTTCCTGAACCATTGCATTTATTGAGTTTTTTTTTTCTATTAGATGGGATTTGGATTGTTTACTCTGCCACCTTTGTTAATCTCTGTCAGAACTTTAAATTCCTTGAGGCATCACAACAAACAATGTATGTAGATTTGATTTGATGATTTACTAATTACCTACGACTGGTAAGAAATTGTAAGCATTTGTCTTAGTTCATTTACTTCCAATTGGGCACTCAAAGGGAAATAGGTGCGATTATTACTATGTAAAGGAGGATGTCTTTATTGTTGTTCCATGATATGACGCTTTTCATTTCAAATTTGTGAATGGTATTTTGTGCTTCAATTTAAAAGTTAGCTGTGTGCCAACTTGGAAAGATTCTCATTTTTTTTATTCAAACCTTGTCTTATTACAGTGCATTAGCATTTATTTTATTGCAGTTGTCATTTTGGATGAGTGGCGGATACTCAAGGGATTTTATTTATTTAGTAGGTTGCGTTCTAAAACTCAATGAAAGGATAAAATTGAGCCAATGCAGCAAAGGAAAATACAAATACTTTCCTCCTTTCGTCGAATTCTTGCCCATAGTCATTACATTCCATGAGATCATATCTCATAACATTTTGTGCTTCACTTTAGTTGAAATGTATTGATCGATGTCAAAGGTTGTGGAATTTGTCTTTTACGCCTCCCAATTACATCATCTTGAAAGTATTTAAAGCCTTTTCAATAATTATATTTAATGCATAGTCCTACACCCACGACATGGTTGAAGAATACATTTACGTGGAAATGCACCAAATTGCAGAAGCAATCCCTGAAGATTTTCTTCCTCTTGAGGAAAACAGATGTTAAAGTCATTCTTTCACTGACACATGATCTTGCCAATGGCAGAGCTTTAATTATTCTAGATTTTGATATAACTTGAAAGGATTTCTCTATTTTAATTAGAAATGGTGGGTGGCGTAATAAAGACAAGAGGTTGGGCAATCTTTTGAGAGATTTTGTTCCTAGAGTTGAAGAAAATATAGAGAAGCTAAGTCAGAATTTCTAGTTTGTTTAATGTTTTAGATGTCGATTTTGCCTATGGTACAGGTCAATCATTACTCAACCATATGATACAAATCATAGAGATGCAGCGTTGAACATGTCTAATTTATATTTACTGACTTCGTTGATTTTATGACTTAAGGATTCATAATATACAAGAAGGCTCTATTGTGGGTTGAAGTCAAACGTTGCCTATCAAATCCAAAGGATACCTACAAATCTTTATCTCTGATAGGTTCATTTTCTTGTTTTTAACAAGTTTAGGAATTCCATTGGTTTGAAATTATATTTATTATGTTATCATTGATTCCTTAAAATTCATATTTCTTATTTGTGATAACTTTGTACTGTTTGTAGGAAAGGTTGGCATTGAAATCAAACATTGGAATTAGACAAAGGCAAACAAATCAAAGTTGGAAAAAAATTGAGATCAAGACTTGAAAAGAATTTTTCAATGCTTGTGGTTACAATCCAAGGCTCCAATTCATGCTTTATTTTTTTGTTTTGAACCAAGTCACTTTTCAATTTGGGCTTAAAATCAATCATTGATTTGATCTTTTCAAAGTTGGTTAAAAAGAACCTTAGAAATTTACTTGATTTCAATTTGCGCTAAAATTGGACAAGGAAAATTTCACATCTCATTTGGTGCTTTTAAAATGAACTCTTCACTGCTTTGTGGACTTAAAATGAACAAGTGTCTTTCATGTTTTGCAATCTTTTTCATAAATTAACATCATTCAAAATGCGTATGCGCTTCTCTCATGCTTCACAGTGATCTTGAGAATCAAAAACATTTTGGTGATGTTAAGTTGTCAAAAATATTGCCTTCATACTTTCATTTTGCAACTTAAAATTGAACAAAACACTTTGTGAGTGTGAGTAAACTTGTTGCGAGTGTTCTCCCTTTGTTTCTAAATGAAGGCTGATCGAACTGCGGATGAGTTTATTCGCTTTTGTTTAACTTAGAGGGCATGCCTTGTGGGAAAAAGTACTCACCTAGGGAAATGACCCAACTGGGAACATGCTAAAGCCAAGCGACTTCCAACCGGTATATAAGTGTGGATTCTTGAGGAAAGTTCAAGAGTCATGAGGATTATTCCTACGAGATGGACAACAATGGACTCTCATCAATGTTGGATAATCCCCTACGAATGGAATGCCCGCATTAGAAACCCTTGTTTAGAAAAAGGTCCAAACCCTATCTATTTTGTTGGTGCAAAAGGTCATGTCCTTTGAAGCCACCCCACGTTATACATATGGTTTTGTTGTTGAAATGGAAAGTATGCCATGGGATATTCATGGGTACTAATGCTTGGTTGACCCGAGAAGTGTGTGTCATGGAGGGGAGCCAGTGTGGTCAAGCATTTAGCCATTCGCACAAGATATGCACAGCTGGATTCATCCAAGTGGGAACCCAATAGAATATTGCCTCATCATCCTAGGGTTGTACATGTGCTTGGAATCAAAAACAAATTGCTTGGATTCAAAACATTGAAAAACAAACATTCACTGGACCTTCAATTTTCAAACCCTTTAGGGAACCAAATACCTTTGACAAATTCAAGTGCTCATGCTTTCCCTAAGGATTTCATCCTTAGAGGCTTCTAAGCATTTAGATTTCATCTCAATTTGCTTACTAAAGTCAACAATAGGTAACCTTTTCCTTGATTTCCTTGATTTATGCACTTTGTGGGATAAAGGGAAATTAGGACATTGGATAATCAGTTTGAAAAACATAATCAAGCAAGTGCTTTTGGTAAAAGGAATTCACTGAGACAAGATAAAAGACAAATTGGATTACACATGTGTTTTCTAACATTCTTTCCCACAAGATCAAAATCCCAAAACCAAAGTTCAAGAAGCTTAGTCTGAAAGCTCGTGAGGAGCGTCTTGAGATCCTGAGTTGTATGAGTTTTACTATCACCAAAATCCCAAACGTTTTGAAAGGTTTGGTTTCCTCCCATAGGAAATATAGCATGTTCTCCAACACTGAGGTCTTGTAAGAAGAAGTTTTATCTAGGTCAAGTCTAGGATCAATTCAATCACTTTTATCCATCTTTCAACCATCAAAATCAGTCAAATATCACCTCACCAACAACTCTTGGAAACTTTGTAAACATATTTTATTCTAAAATTTTAGGTGAAATCAAAACCACTTTGGTTGACTTAACACATCTAGTCAAACCATCATCTTATACATGAGTTTTCTCTAGGATAACACAGCTTCCTAGGGTTTACGAGTTCATCTTGTTTGGCTTAATACACTTAGCCAAATTATCAAATCATCACCTCGTTTGACTTAACACACTTAGTCAAACCATCCTCTTATGTAGAAGTCCACTCTAGGATAACATAACTTCTTAGGGTTTTACAAGTACATTTATCACATTTTGTTTGAACTAACACATTTAGTCAAAATATCAATCCAATCATGATCAATCAAAGTCCTAAAAAGTTTAGCATTTCCTTCAAAGTTTCTTTAAGAGTTCCATTCATCCAAATCATTCATCTTTCATTTATCTCATCCTCATTATCTCTTTGATCCTTCAATTATCCTAGTTCTTTGCTTCTTTGAACCTAAGGTTTAGACTGATCTAAAGGATTAGAGGTTCATCTCTTACATTCTTGAAAATTGATCTTCATTTTATGGTTCAAACTCAATCTCAACACAAGAGGGACATGGAATATAAACTTGATCCATCCATCATGAGAAATTTGAGTCAACCAAACTATCCAAGTCTCACAATTCCAATTGATTATCGAAACTCACATTTAGACATGGCATCATTATCTTGTCCAAACCTCAAAAGAATAACGACTGTGAGTATGCCCAATCTAAGTTGTGGACCACCTTTTCCAATGATAGATTTAAATCGAAGTCCAAATCTGTAAATCTATCAACGAAACACTCAATGCATGAGTTTTCCAAACAACATTATCCCACCAAATCCATACATGCCAAATACAAGTTTGTTGAAAATGAACATTTCTAATCCATACTTGGTGAACTTTGGGATAGATATGATTGCAAATCAAACCAATGTTTTTCAAAATCCAAGCAATATGTTAGCGACTTCAGATATTGATTCAAGTCAAGGTAACGCCATGCAAAATCAAATTTACCTAAATCAAGGCAATATGATTCTCAACCACAAAAATGTTCAAAGTCAGCCTATAATGCCAAATCAAAACATCATACCAAATCATCCCATTTTGCCATCAGTATCACAATAGCAGGTGGAAACCATCCAAGCAATCCCAACAATCAACACCATCCCCAACCCACCACCACCACCACCACCGCCACCAAAACACACGATGACCAATTAATTCTCCATCATGTTGCAAGCCGCTCAAGAAGCTTCTCGTAAAAAGGTGCTCCAAAAACAACAAGCCACACAAGCTGTACAAGCTACACATGCCACTCAGATGGCACAAGCAATCCAAAAAGCATACGCTCAAGCATGAGCGCAATTCTAAGCTCAGCAAGTGCAAGCGCAAGCACAATACCAAGCTCAATTGCAAGCACAACAAGAAGCGTATCAAAAAGCATTGCAAGACTACCAATTACAACAACATGACTAACAACAAGTGTTGTTGGCTCAACAGCAAACACAGGCATTACTCACTCAACTAATCTTGCAACAGATTCCCACCACAATTTTTTGAAATCAAAAATCAAGATCACTCTATCAATAAGCACCTTGAAGATGTTCCCACCTCGACCAATGATCAAATCAACACACACCAAGAGCCACTTTTCAATCATGATAAAAAATCACCATCAATGCCCAACAATGATCCAATTCAAGAAATTTCAACATCACTTGGTCTTATGGTTGAAGACATTGACAATCTCTCCACCATAACGACTAAGGAAAATGATCAAAATCAATCTATCAATGAGGACATTGAAGATGTTTCTACCTCATCTGATGATCAAATCAACATACATCAAGATCCATTTTTTAGTTATGATGAAGACCCCTGCTACAAAGATCTATTTCAAGATGTGTTACAATTATTTGATCCCATTGACATAATCTACGATCCATCCACTAAATATCATACTTTAAGTGTCTCTACATTGCCTTATGAGTTAGAGGAAATATCTCAAGAACGTATTCCAAAGCATGATAAAAATCTTCCATCAATGTCTAGCAATGGCCCTTCCAACGATATATTGACATCCCTCAACCTCATGATTATGGATAGTGAAGGAATCCTCAAAGATCAAAAGTATATTGAGCCACTTTCCATGCCTAAGAACGATGTCCAAGAACCCACTATAAGCAATCTATCATTTGAAATTGATCCATGTCAAGAACTTGATCCAAAGCATGATGAAAATAGTTCTAAAATCACTCAAGATCAAGAACTCGTATCTCCAAGATACTAGAATGATCTAATGGGCACTCTCTTATCTATAAAAGATGCTGCAAATGATGATCATATCCATATAGCACACACTCGTCCATCTACCCATGAGATGCTTTCTTTGGATGGACATGTAAATGATCTTCATTCAGAACAACAACCTCTTACTCTTAACATTTGTGCACACGACCAAGATATGGAAAAATCTACTGACATACCAAAAGTGGATCATGAAAAAGGCTTCTATAGAAGTTGTGAATCAGAGACATCATGTGGAGACATATCAAAAGGATTCTACAAAATTTGCAAATCAGAAACATCCTGTGGAGACATAGAAGAAATGGGTCATGAAGAAGGCTCCTACATAAGTCATGAATTAGAAACATCATGCGAAATCATACCAAGAATGAATCATGAGGAAGACTTTTACAAAGACAGTGAAGCATCAACACCTCTTAACGAAACAATACAATCCGATATCTCACAAGATCAAGCCAAAGGTATGAATCAGGAAGTCATCCCACATGCGGAGGATCCTATCACTTATAAACCTGGATCACTTACCTTTCTCAGGGCTAGCTACCTCATCAATAAAGAAGTTGGATCTTTTGAAGATCCACCATAGAACAGAGAAAGAGCAACACCTTGTTTCCAAAGTAAATCATATCCTATGGTAAATAAATTTTTTCAGCAGATGAATTATCAAGGCAAAGGATTACTTGCCTACATGAACATGGTATCCTAGAACTAGTGCAGATTGTTGGCAATCCTAAGCATCAAGGCCTTGGTTATTCGACAATCAAGGGATATGAACATATCAGTGATAATTCCACAAAACTGGGGGCAACTTCATCTCGAGCAAACGTCAACATAGAGAGCACGAAGAATCCTTATGATGAAACCTATGTCAATACTACAACCCACCATGTTACGAATCTTCATCCACCCATCACCCCATCCACGAATTGGGACAAACATCAAAAGAAAGAGTTGAATCAAAACACAAAGATTTCTATCAAAGAAAAAGAAGTGGAGAAGCACGAAGGACAAATCAAATACATATGGATACCAAAAAATACAAAGAAATATTATCCCTATCAAACTCCACCAGTCAAAGAAATTATGGGGAAAAATCAAAAAGAAAAAAGTATCCATCAAAGATGTCCACAAAAGAAAAATCAGGATTCTCAAGCGACATACGAAGTGTATCGGGCTATTGGTCCTAATTCCATGCACACTTCTGCATCCACCCATCATCACTCATCTTCCCAAGTTTGGAAAGTCAAAAGTTCCAAACTTTCAACCAATCCATCTGTTATTCCTTCATCCATGCCTCCATGCATGATATCCAATTCTCACATTGACGATGTATTAACGGCAACCCTTCATCATAAGGATTTAGAAGGCACTCTATTGCGATGTGTGCGCAAAGACAAAGTTAACTCTAGTATCAGCAAAACAATCAGGGATCTCAAAGTTGCATTCAAGTGCATGTGTCTTGGTAAAGAAGCTTCTTCAAGCAGGCTATCGATGGCACGTTATGATAAAAGCATCAATGTCAGTAGTACTAGGTGATTCAACATCAGCTTAAAATCTCTTAGAAAATACAAAAAAATAAAAAAAATGTCTTGAAAAAATGGTCACCTTAATGAAAACCTGGCAAACAGGCATCTTGGTGACAACAAAAAAATCAAAATATACAAAAATCCAAAATAATGAGAAAAAGGATTGAAAATAGTAAAGAAAAAAATCATCCTCTAGTGAAAACAACTATGGTGGCACTTTGGGCAAGTACCATGATGAAAACGTGACAAACAGGCCTCATTTGTAGAATCGAGCATCTGCATATGCCAGTTCAAGAGAAAGCATCTCATCACATCCGAAATCAAGTCAACATTCTAGCCATATCATCTATTCATCCATGAACTATTTATCCAACCCATTACCATCTATCTGCATTATCTTGACCAAGTTTGGTACACGCTTTACACTTGTTTATGGTAAACATCTTGACATGGGTCATTTTCATTGATCCCATCCTATCCAACGCTATCTAAGCCTTGAAGCACAATCTAAATGAGAATCCTCTATTTGAACACCCTTACCTTATAATCCATATCCATTTGTCGAAGAATCTACCCATGGTCGTTCAAACATTGCTAGACACTAGGGGCAGATATTTGTATCTTGCTTTGAGAATAAATTTGAATCTATATCATCTAACTTATGTAGTGATCCGAACATTGGAAAATTTAACATCAAATTGGTTAAGGCATTTGTGATCCGAAATCCAAGTCATTAGCCCATGGCATATTTTGACGAGATGATGTTCCTCATCAAGCTTTATCTTTCGTCAAACATCAATATCAGTCGCATCTAACTTGCATGTCAATGTCACACAAAATCATCAAAACAACTTTATCCCAAATCAAGCTTCATCAATCTTGATCAATCGAACCCAATCAATCATCACCTTGTTTGACTTAACGCACTTAGTCAAATTATCATCTTGTGTACGAGTTTACTTTAGGATAACACAACTTCATTGGGTTTACAAGTCCATTATCATCTTGTTTGGCTTAACACACTTAGCTAAATTATCAAATCCATAATCACCTCGTTTGGCTTAACACACCTAGCCAAATTATCCTTTTTGTACGAGTTTATTATAGGATAACACAACTTCCTAGAGTTTACAAGTGCATTATCACTTTTGTTTGACTTAACACACTTAGTCAAGCTATCAATTCATCAATTTGATTGATCAACGTTAGCTTGGTTTTCAACAAAATCCCAAAACAGAGCACTGATATCGTCATCGTCAAAATCATGCGAAAATCGAAAGATATCCAAATCATTCAAAAACATTCAAAAAATCCATCAAAAATCCAAAAAAATCCAAGTCATTCAAAAACATCCAAAAAACATCAAAAATCAAAAACATCCAAATCATTCAAAAATCCAAAAACATGTCAAAATATCAGAAAATCTTCAAAAAATTCATCATTGAGTCTTGTCAGTATTTCACCTTGTCGAACTACATCGTCCTTGAGCTTGAACGTAGGCAAGGTTGATCTTTGATCTTCCCCCGAGATAGTTAGGGTCAGTCCTTAGGTGTCCGTCACATTGGCAATCTATTTTCCCATCTATTTTTACAGTTAGATTAGTCCTTAGGTGTCTGTTGCATTGGCAATCCGTTTGCCCATCAATTTTTACAGTTAGGGTCAATCTTTAGGCATCTGTTGCAATGACATTTGTCTGCCCATCTAGTTAGGAATCCGTCGCAAGGGCACCCATTTGTCCATCTAGTCTACATTTTAGGATTTTTGGCGTCCGTCGCAATGACATCTGTCCACCCATCTAGTTAGGCATCTGTCAGAGGGGCATTCGTTTCTCCATCTTTTTCACATTTTATGATTTTAGGAATCCGTCGCAATGACATCTGTCTGCCCACCTAGTTAGGCATCTGTTGCAAAGGAATTCATTTTTCCATCTTTTTCACATTTTAGGATTTTAGGAATCCGTCGCAATGACATCCGTCTGCCCATCTAGTTAGGCGTCTATCACAGAGGCATCCGTTTGTCCATCTTTTTCACATTTTAGGATTTTAGGCATTCGTCGCAATGACATCCGTCTGCCCATCTAGTTAGGCATCCATCGCAAGGGCATTCATTTGTCCATATTTTTCACATTTTAGGATTTTAGGCGTTCATCGCAATGACATCCGTCTACCCATCTAGTTAGGCGTCCATCGTAGAGGCATTCGTTTGCCCATCTTTTTCAAATTTTAGGATTTTTGGCATCTGCTGCAATGACATCCATCTACCCATCTAGCCAAGTGTCTGTCACAGGGGCATTCGTTTTTCCATCTTTTTCACATTTTAGGATTTTAGGCATCTGTCACAATAACATCCGTCTGCCCATATAGTTAGGCATTCGTCGCAGGGGCACTCATTTGTCCATCTTTTTCACATTTTAGGATTTTAGGCATCCGTTGCAATGACATCTGTCTGCCCATCTAGTTAGGTGTCTGTCATAGGGGCACCCATTTTCCATCGCGTTTACATTTTAGGATTTTAGACGTCTGTCGCAATGACATCCATCTACCCATCTAGTTAGGCATTCGTCGCAGGGGCACTCGTTTGTCCATCTTTTTCACACTTTAGGATTTTTGACATCTGTCACAATGACATCCGTCTTCCCATCTAGTTAGGCGTCCATTGCAGGGGCACCCGTTTGTCCATATTTTTCATATTTTAGGATTTTAGGCGTCCGTCGCAATGACATCCGTTTGCCCATCTAGTTAGGCGTCTGTCGCAGGGTCATTCATTTGTCCATCTTTTTCACATTTAGGTCAGTCCTTTAAGCGTCTGTCGCAATGGCAATCCCTTTGCCCATATATCTCATTAGTATTCAAGTCAATTGGAGTCCAAACTACGTCATCTTTGAGCTTAAACGTAGGCAAGGCCATCCTTGATCGGCCCCCGAGACACAAAAATTCAAACACATTCATAAATCTTGAAAATAACAAAAACATTTGTAAAACATCTCAAAAATTCTAAAAACAGCCTCAAAAAATTTGAAAAAACCAAAATGCTGGTGCCTCCATTTCATCTCGCTTTCACCCATGATTTGTCATCACTCATAATAAAACAAACATCACTTTCACCCTTTGGTGAGTCAGTTAGAAACAAGTTTAGCAGGTTCCAAAGTGAATGCTTAATTGTCAAAGTCTCAAGTCTAGATCAGTCAGTCAGCAAATTTATCAACTCAGAGTATCAATAGCTTATCACCCAAATTTGTCCCATCAAAACCCTGATCACAACATGTCCTAGGATGAAGCTTTCCTGCGATGGACATAAGCATCAGGTACCCCATAGTAGGTTAGCCTTGGCTAGTGGTACGAAGAGCATCAACTTTTTTGTTTATTTTATCTTTCTCTTGTTTAGACTTATCTTAGTTTGTGCTCATTCCAAGGACCTCTCGATGATGCCTAAACAAAACAGGTTTAGAGAGAAAGGAATGGGGCAATGATCATTATCTTTTTATCTGTTGTGCTTGTTGGATATTCTTGTAAAATAACTTCGTCAGGCGTACTTTGTTTGTTTGTAGGAAAGACATTTTAAGTGTCTTGTTGACCACATAAGGAGGCTTGCCTACTTATGTTTTGGCCCGAAATGTTTAGGATATCTAAGCTGCATTCTGAATAAGGTTTCATTTTTCAAGTGTGAACAAGAATACTCCTATCTGTTTGATGAGTCAAAGTCCATCACACTAGGCGCCATGCCATCATGGTTCTTAATTCCTTGATGCATCGCACCTATGTGTGTTATCAAACATAAAGAAAGGTACGCTCTTTCCCATCCTTAGATAAGCAACACATCATCATTCATCATCATATCCAATAAAGTCTCGAAAACTGGTGGAATTGTTGGACTTATACATCTTATTGGATTCAAGGGTTGATCCCTCTCATTCTTCTATCCTATTCCATGCTAACAATACATTCATCTTGCATCCATCCCACATCCTGCATAATCACAACATATCAGGACAACATCACCCATCGCATTCATCTCATTTTCATAATCATTTAAGTTGTTTAGGATAATATAAATTTGTTATTCTAAGCATCTTCCAAACATCTCATTTTCATCATTATTATCATATAGTCTAACCATCCATACATTCATTTTGAACCTCCCTATCGTGAGATCCACCTCAATCTTTTCGCTCGATCTCTCGAGGGGGCAATGTACTAACGTCCTTTTCGCTGGGGTATCTGAAAAATCGGAATTTTTTTATTTTCGATGTCAGCAGCATCATTCTTTGAACCAATGCAACAAGTACATTGCTTCAAAGAGGGGCAAAATGTAGACATGTGGATTTGACATCATTGTCAATGTTCACCTTTTGATTAAATAAATCAAGTTTTATTTAATTAAATCATAAATCTCCTAAGGTCTATTAATTTAATCGCCAATATTAAATTAAATGATCAATGCTCATTTCCTCTCATTTGATTTTAAAAGAAATACAAAAATCTAAAATCAAATGTCATATCACTTAAATCATCTATTAGATTAATCAAATCGTGATTAGTTTAATCCTAACTACATGAATTTCGAGATTCATCCACTTGCACCAATAAATCACTTTATTTGAGTTATTAAAACCCATATTTTCCCTCGTTAACTCTCATGTTTGACTTTTTTGGACAAACACAATTCCCCCCAAAACCCTCAACCACATGCATTTATGGCCATTTTCAAATTTGAATAAGCACATTAGCCAAAACTTGCACAAGCATAGACCAATCCCATGGTCACAAGTGGCTCTCTCCTATTGGATGGGATTTAGTCCCACATTGCCTAATCTTGGCTTCTTCTCTCTCAAATTCTCCTATAAGTGCAATGCATTTCTTGTCATTTTATCATCTACATTTAGAGCATCATTATTATAGGCAACTTGATTTCAAGAGAATCTCATTGTCTATCATCTCACTAAGCTTATGAAGGATTGGGAAAGGGCTCTTTCACATATTCAAAGAGCACCAATCCAATATGGGATAGATGTGCTTCATGTTATTTGTGTTTTAAATCATTTCATTTGGCATTTCTAGTTGTTTCAATGTCTTAATTTTGCATGTCTAGTATGGAGTAATATTTCATAGGGTTTGCTTGGTTTTTCCATGATAGTTTAATTTCCATGATATACTAACATGTTGCAGAATTTAGCTACCACATTACTATCTAAATAACAAAAGGTTATGTAGACAATCAAAAAACATAGGAAATTGAGTTTAGGGGTGAGTAACCAATTGGGTTGTTACTTCTAAAGGTTTTTAGAACAGTCAGAGTTTTACAAGACCATTTTTTTTCCAAAATGAGAGTGTATAAAATAGCGACAAAAATGGAATCTTGTCTGGGCATTTTTCTATTTGCAAATTATGATTTCAAATGCCATGTTTTCTGTTTTTTTCCATTCCAAATAAGAATGTGAACAACGATGACGTTCTAGGTTTTAAGTGGTTTCCAAAATATATCATTTCATTACAGAACCCATGTTTCCTTTTCCAACCTCATAACATGTTCCGCATGGATTATGTTTTCTATAAATGTTATTTAGTAATTTCACTCATACTTCCACAATGGGTTGTCATTTATTTCATTCAGCAAATGAAAAATTCAGAAACTAGCATAAAGGAAACAAAAATTTAAAAACCCTTAACACAAAAAACCATTAACAACCTTGCATTTCAAATAAATACCCCTTTCCCCAATGAAAACCCTCCAACATTTAAAATAAGAATGTCAACAATTGCGACATTTTAGGCTTTATATGGTTTTCACAATATACCATTTCATTGCAAAGCCCACAATTTGTTTTCCAACCTCATCATATATTTCACATGATTTCTATTTTTTGTAAACATTATTCACTTATTTCACTCATATTTCAACAATGGGTTGTCAGCTATTTCATTCAACAAGCACAAAATTTCAAACCTAGCAGACAGGAGGAAACAAAAATTAAAAATCCCTCAACTGAAAATCACATAAACCATAACCCTGTAGAATAGTCATTCATTTCTTCAAAGTTCCTAGGTAGAATGACAAAATGACAAATATTTCAAGCATATATACATACCTGCTAGCTTTGAATGCCAGCAACTCCTTCCCATTGCTCTCCACCAAAACGTCGTTGTAGAAAATGGGACCTCGTCTCGACTTTTTGATATTTGTAGATAATGATTTTAAATGCCACATTTTTTGGGCTGATATTTGCAAATAATGGTTTTGAATGCAACATTTTTTGGGGTTTTTGTTCATCCTGAAATATGATTTCGAAAACCTGTCAGCACTGATACGTTTTCTCAACAACGGGATAGGCGACGACATGACGAAAGTTAACGTCTGACCATCAACTTTTTTTGTTGGTGCTATTTGTCTGCTCGTCCACCTTTTCTATTGGGGCCATTTTATCCACCGCGAGAGATCAGGGATGGGGGTATGATATCATGCTACATACATAGGTCACTTTTGTCTATGAGTTAGCTTTCCCCAACAAAGTATGTATAAATTCAACTAGTGAATTAGGTCAAATTGGTGTACATAAATAGAGAGGAGAAAGGCACCCGATCTCCAAGAAATGAAGACAAAGACTTCTCATACATAGAGTGGTGGAAACTTTCCTACCATAAAATTAGTATGAGGTGTTGAAAGTGATTCGACACCTTAAAGATTCCTAACTAATCATGACACCTTACATAAGCAACTATCAAGGGATGACTAAGTAGGCTTAAACTCTATGTGTATGCAAAATATACACTAACAAACCGCTTAAGCATACCTTTGGTGGGCACAAAAGAATGTTAGGATTTCCATCCAAGATCATAATAGAAAAAACCTTGTGCTTACATAAAAATACTTGCACAAAATGAGCCTAATTCACAATATCAAAGAGATTGATAAAAGAGTTGATTAAAATGTGTAATACAACCTTGCATGTATAGGCAAGGAAGAGCTAATCCACCTATCATGTGGATTGAAAAGTACCCCATGATGTGACACAAATAAGTATGCAAGTGTCTTATAGGTGTCAACCTTTGGATGACTTAAAATGTGCAAACGAATAATCTATTTGACCAAGTCATCAACCTTGGTGACAAGTGTTGAATGACTACAAAAGTGACCTTTGAGGTGAGATGAAAAGTCTTCCAACCTCAAAAGGTATGCACATGAAGTTTACCAAACAAATAGATAACTTCTAGAGGCCTAAAAGGTTGCACAAATCATTTAGACAAGATGTTGTCTAACCTCATCAACCTAGGTACAGTTAAGCTATAGTGAATACATAAATTATTCACTCTAACAAATTATTTCCAATAGTAACCCTAATAGAGTTTGAAACCACTCCCTATGGATGGATGTGTAGGAAAAGTCTTCTATGTTTTATGTTTCCTTTGGTGGTGAGAAATCTATGACATTGTTTTCATATGTTGGGTTTCCTAGTCACCTGTGCTAAGGTCTTTGCACTACCACTTGAAAACCATTACACCTACTACTTTATCTTCTCCAATTTGAAATGGTTTTATTTTTAATTTTTTGTTTATTTTGTAGGGTTAATATAAGATTTTGGTTGCAATTGTTTATTAAAATTTTCTAGGATCAATGACTCTCAATAAAAATACTGAAATCTTGGTAATATTTACAGGGATTTAATTACCACATTTCCTCGATCATGACATGATTGAATATATCTCTAAAGGTTTAAAATAATCCTCTATTTTTCTTTTACTCCACTACCTACATATATGTAGCAAAACCACATTAACAACAAGAATATTAAATGTTAAATGTATAAGAATATTAAATGTTCAATATATAGATCTATATTGTATATTGCCCAATTATGTTCTATATCTTAACATATATTTGTTATATCCATAACTTCTTATTTACACAACTGAATAAACATTAAATTTAAAATAAATTTCACCATTGCATATGTATTTTACCATAGCAGGATGCAACTATATGCATGTTTCTTTTTATTTTGTGAGAAACAAACAATATAATAGCTATATTCTACTCTCATAAACTATAGATTTCACTTTTGAGCAGTCATATATAGAATTATTATTTCTTTATCATACATCCTTTTAATATTAAAATGTTAATACTACTTCACCATATAGGAGCTACAATGAGCTTTTCATGCAATTTATGCACTTTACTTTTCCATACAAGCTTGCATAATATAGGTATAACTTCCTCCAACATCACCATTTTATGAATCCCTTTCATGAGTTGTTTTACACAAAAATATTTTAGATATTTCTCAAACATTATGACATGATTATAATGTTGGAGTTTAACTCCACTCCCACGTTTTTTTCCTGCCCTTACCGTGCCCCCGCGCCCTCAGACTCACCTGATCACGGTTTGGCGATGTCCACCGGGCTACTGCAGTCTTTCGCTCTCCTGATGGCGGTCTCGTGGTGATCTCTCCCACAGTCTCCCATATTACCACATTTGAGCTCTTCACAGTCGGCGGTTTCATGATGGCGATTATCTCTGTCTACCTTGCTACCACACGCTAACTCCATGATCCCTGCAGCAATGTGATTAATTGCCAAATCATAGTTACCTCCATACCACGGTCATCATTCTAACCATTGGCGGTATCATGGTGTTCTTCACTGCTCCAAGCCTGGTTGTTTACTAACCATTGAAGCTCGCTCACCACTATCCCGCAGTTCCCTCGCCAACCATTTGTGGTAGTGTGGTGGACCGTCTGTTGTCTGCTAGTGGTTCTACCGCCTCACCGCGACCGTCATGTTCCCTAACCCCGGTATTGTGGGTTAGAATTTTGTGCTTGGTCACCGCGGTGACCACGACCTCTTCTAAACCTCATGTGGTTTGGTAATTATTTTGTGGCTTCACTACTATACCATGACCCCACTCTTGCACACTCGTGATAGAGCGGTATTTTGTATTTTTTGACGGTGGACGATAGTTGGTGGTGTGCTAGTTGTTAGCATGTTTAAAAGGATGTATATTTAATTTTATAGGACATTTGTTTAATATGATTTGAAGTTGTTTTTGCTAGCATTCATAATTGCCATTATGTGTGTATTTTTTGGTGGCCGAAAAACTTTGATATAAGCTGGCATGTTTGTAATTTTTAAAAAGAGAAGATGAATATGAAAATTGCTCTAAAGTAGAAAATATTATTATTGACTATTTTGTGTGTTTGAATGAGTGAAAATTTTAAATCATTTTTTTCTGTTTTATTTATCTCTGCCTAATCCTTCACATGGTATCAGAGCTAAAGGTCTTTTGTAGAAGATTTTGTAAATCATGGCAGCAATCACAAGCTTGAGTAATCAAAAAATTCCACAGCTAAATGAGAACAATTATGACTACTGGTCTATAAAAATGAGAGCATTGTTCTGTTCACAAGATTTATGGGAGTTTGTAGAGAATGGGTTTCCAGAGCCTATAGATGCAGCAGCATATAATGCTCTAACTCAAGCAGAGAAAGATTTACTAAAAGATAACAAGAAGAAGGATTCTAAGGCACACTTCTTCATTCTACAAGGAGTACATTAAAACATTTTTCCTAAAATTTCAGCCACTACCAACTCCAAGCAAGCATGGGACGTTTTACAAATTGCATATCAAGGAATCCACAAAGTTAAAACTGCAAAGTTTCAAATGCTAAGAAGAGAGTTTGATAATCTGTTTATGAAATATAATGAGTCTGTAGATTCATATTTTACTCAAATAATGGGAGTGGGAAACCATATGAGAACACATGGATAGACACTTGAAGATGTCAAAGTTGTAGAAAATATTTTGAGAAGTTTACCCACAAGATTTGAGTCAATTTCAATCACTATAAAGGAGACAAAGGATCTCACACAATATTTAGTTGATCAGCTTTATGCTTCACTTATTTCTCATGAGCACAAAATCAATAGAATAAAAAATACGTCATTGGAGCATGCATTCAAGTCACAAGCTTCAATTAACCAAGGAAGAAGCAGAGGTAGAACAAATTTTAGAGCAAGACGAAGAGGCTTCAACAAAGGTGGAAGAAATAACAAGTCAATTTCAAGTGGAAGAGGTAGTAGCCAAAACCCATTTGAGAATTTTCCTCAAGGTCAAAGGTATGAGAAATCTCAGGTCCAATTCCATTATTGTAAAAAGTTTGGACATTACATGAATGAGTGTAGGAGGAATCAATATGATATGGGTAGACAAAAAGCAAACTTTACGAAGGAAATCCAAGACCATAGACCTGATAAAAGAACAATGTTCTTAGCCTGTAATGTAGCTCAAGCTAGTGAGAAAGAAGTTTGGTTTTTAGACTCAGGCTATAGTAATCATATGACAGGGAATTTAGAGTTATTTACAAGTCTAGATGAGAATATTAAGTCAGATGTCACATTGGGTAATGACAACAAAGTGTCAGTTAAAGGAAAATAGAATGTTAATATTCTGACTAAGTAGGGGGAGCAAAAATATATCTCAGATGTTTATTTTGTGCCAGTTCTGAAACACAATTTGATGAGTGTAGGACAGTTAGTTCAAAAAGGTTATAGAGTGACTTTTTAAAATTGGTTGTGCACTATTTTAGATAAATACCCAAGTATCCAGTTGATAGCTAAAATCAATATGACAAACAATAGAATGTTTCCTTTGAGAATTCAGCTAGCCTTAAGCACAAACTATGCACAAGCTCAAGAGGTGTCAACTGTGACTCAAACTGTCTTTCAGACAGAAGTAAAGGATGAAAACTGGTTGTGGCACTTAAGATTTGGTCATTTAAATTTTGGTGGTCTGAATTTGCTTCATAGGAAGAGCATGGTAAAGGGAATTCCATTAATTGAAAAACCCGAGAGAGTTTGTGAAGGTTGCATACTAGGAAAGAAGCATAGAGAGTCTTTTCCATCAAGGAAATCAACAAGAGGAAAAGCCCCATTAGAAATTGTTCATTCAGACTTGTGTGGTCCAACGCAGACACCTTCAATAGGTGGTAGTTATTATTTTCTAACTTTCATAGATGATTATTCAAAGAAGACATTGTTCTATTTACTAAAACAAAAAAGTGAAGTGTTTAATTTCTTTTGTCACTTTAAATCTCTTGTTGAGAATCAAAGTGGTAATTTTATCAAAGTGCTAAGAATAGATAGAGGAGGTGAATACATATCAAGAGAATTTTTAAATTTCTACAAAGAGCATGGAATATACAAATAGTTCACAACAAGATACACGCCTCATGAATAGATGCCCTATGAAAAGTGTGATGAATATAATCCTTGAGGAAGCATGGATTGGTAAAAATCACAGTGTATCTCACATGAGAGTTTTTGGATGTGTTTCATATGCACATATACCTGGTGAGTTGAGAAGAAAACTTGACAATAAAGGAGATAAATGCATTTTTGTTGGATATACTAATGAATCCAAAGCATATAAATTGTTTAATCCAACAAATAAGAAGGTTATAATTAGCAGGGATGTTCAATTTGTTGAAGATGAAGCATGGGATGGAAGTAAAGAGAGTACAGTAAATGTTACTGTCAATATCCCTCAAGAAGAGAATGAAATTTCAGTTCCACCTAATCTATCTGTTGTCCCTATTCAACCTCAGACAAGTGGTCAACAATTGACACCAACAAGTAATGTAAGAGCAGCAACAAGAGGACTGCAGATGCCAACCACAACAAGGATCTTTGGTGCTAGACCTTCAAGCCCACATTCTATAGATTCTAGTGATCTTTCAAATCCAACTTTAGCAAGCATGAGAAGACAGAAAATTAGAAGCATGAGTGATATTTATAATCAAAATGAAGGTGAGAATAATCCTCAACAATTTACACTTTTTGCATTTTATTCTCAAACTGGAGATCCAATTCACTCTGAAGATGCAATCAAAAAAGAAAAGTGGTTAATAGTAATGGATGATGACATAGATTCAATTGAAAAAAATTAGACATGGTAATTGCAGAGTCTTCCAAAAGAAAAACATGTCATTGGTGTTAAATGGATTTATAAAACTAAATTCAGTGCAAATGGAGAAGTGCACAAGCACAAAACAAGATTGGTGGTAAAAAGTTATGCACAACAACCTGGAATTGATTATAATGAAACTTTTGCACCTATAGCACGCCTTGACACAATCAGAATTTCATTGGCTTTAGCAGCATAAAATAGTTGGCTAGTTCATCAAATGGATGTGAAATTAAATTTTCTCAATGGCTATCTAGAGGAGGAAGTATACATTGAACAACCACCTGGAGATGAGATATCAGGACAAGAAGACAAAGTTTACAAGCTAAAGAAGGCACTGCATGGTTTGAAGCAAGCCCCAAGAGCTTGGTATAGCAGAATAGATAATTATTTTACACAAAATGGATTTACCAGATGTAACAGTGAACCAACATTGTATACTAAAGTGAATGAATATGGTGAAATTTTGATTATCTGTCTGTATGTTTATGATTTAATCTTAACTGGAAATCTATCAATTGAATTGTTCAAAACAACAATGATGAAAGAATTTGAAATGACAGACTTAGGTCTGATGAAGTATTTTCTAGGCATTGAGGTAACACAAAATGACAATGAAATTTTTATATCACAGGCAAAGTATGCCAATGATGTTTTGAAGAGATTTAATATGATGAATTGTAAGTTAGAACCCACCCCAATGGTAACCACTCTGAAACTTAGCAAAGAAAACAAAGGCTCAGATGTAAATTCAACCTTGTACAAGCAGTGAGTAGGGAGTCTGATGTATCTAACAGCCACAAGGCCAGACATCATGTATGTAGTTAGTTGAATCTCCAGATTCATGGAAGCACCCAAAGAATCATATTCGATGGCTGGAAAGAGAATTTTGAGATACATCAATGCAACAAAATATTTTGGCATTCAGTACTCCAGATCAAAACAATTTAAATTAGTTGGCTACACAAACAATGATTGTGTTGGAAGTGTTGATGACAAAAAAAGCACATTAGGCTATGTTTTTAATTTTGGCATAGGAGTTGTTTCTTAGGCTTCTAAAAAGAAGCCTATTGTTACTTTGTCATCAGCTGAAGCTGAGTATGTCACTGCAACAAGTGCTTCTTGTCGGGCAGTATGGATGAGACATATATTGAAGGAGATTCAAAATGAACAGACAGATGCCACAAAAAAAAATTGTGATAACAATTCAGCCATAGCTCTATCAAAGAATTTAGTGTTCCACAAATGCAACAAACACATCGATACTCATTTTCAATACATCTGTGAGTTGATTAACAATGGAAAAATTGTATTGGATTTCTGTAGGACAGAGGAACAACAAGCGAATATTTTCACGAAGGCATTGGACAAAGACTCGTTCATCTATCAAAGAACTAGACTAGGTGTTAAATACTATGAGAGTTTCATTCAAGGGGGGGTGTTGGAGTTTCACTCCACTCCCACGTCTGTTTCCTGCCCTTACCGTGCCCCCACGCCCTCAGACTCACCTAATCACGGTTTGGCAGTGTCCACCGAGCTACTGCAATCTTTCGCTCTCCTGACGGTAGTCTCTCCCACAGTCTCCCACATTACCGTGGTTGAGCTCTTCACAATCGGTGGTTTCATGGTGGCAGTTATCTCTGTCTACCTCGCTACCGTACGCTAACCTCATGATGCCTGCAACAATGCGGTTAACCGTCGGATCACAATTACCTCCATACCGCAGTCATCATTCTAACCGTTGATGGTATCACAGTGTTCTTTGTTGCTCCAAGACTGGCTGTTTACTAACCATCGAAGCTCACTCACCACTTTCCCGCGGTTCCCTCACTAACCGTCTGCAGTAGTGCGGTGGACCATCTATTGTCTGCCAATGGTTCTACCGCCTCACCGCGACCGTCATGTTCCCTGACCACGGTATTGTAGGTTAGCATTTTGTGCTTGGTCACTGCAGTCTCTTCTAAACCTCGTGCGGTTCAGTGGTTGTTTTGCAGCTTCAACGCTATACTGTGACCCCACTCTTGCACACCCACGATAGAGCGGTATTTTGTGTTTTTTGACGGCGGATGACAATTGGTTGTGAGTTGGTTGTCAGCATGTTTAAAAGGACGTATATTAATCTTATAGGATGTTTGTTTAATATGATTTGAAGTTGTTTTCGCTAGCAATCGTAATTGCCATTATGTGTGTATTTTTTGGTGGCCGAAAAACTTTGATATAAGCTAAGGATGTTTGTAATTTTTAAAAAGAAAAGATGAATACTAAAATTGTTATGAAGTAGCAAATATTATTATTGACTGTTCTGTGTGTTTGAATGAGTGAAAAGTTTAAATCATTTTTTTGAACTGTTCTATTTATCTCTACCGAATCCTTCATATAATAATTGATCCATAACATATTATACCAAATAATTTTTTTTTAATTTTTTTTATCATTTTATACCAGTGTCTTTTCCAATTAAAACTTTTTTTTATATTATTATCCTTTCTGATTAAGATTTCACCTACTTGAATTAGACTTCTTATTCAAATTTATTTCTGTAGTTTTTCGTGCTTTAATTTTTTTTTTTAAAATAAGAGATTATTAAAAAGCCACCTTGTGAGTACGTCCTTTCAAGGAGGAAAATAAATAAATTATTTTGCAACAATTGGTATGGAAGAATTTGTAAATTTGTCTGGTAGATGATCCCTTATTTTTTATTTGTCTATCTGTAGAATTTGTACTCAAGATTTTGTACGGGAGAATAGCTTCCCAAACTATTTCACACCCAATACAGGATACACGTCTCTGCCTTTATTTGTTTTCCCTTTTCTGTTGTTTTCTTTTTAATGAAAATCTGGATTTTTGGAATCACGAAAATGAAGGGATAAATGCATCAACGTCTGCCATGTTTAAGTTTGTCTCTGCAGAGAAGAGAGGTGGGAAGTTGGGTTTATGGAGCCGTATCCTTGTACAAGTCCCGGTCCACGCGTACTTTACCAAACTGTCTCAAAACAATTTCCAAATGATGGAAAAGCTTTACTTGGGATTAGCAAAATAATTTGCAATTCTGTTTTGGTATGAGCATCAGGATAGGATTCGTGCATCATAGAATTGTACAATATTAATGTTCAAGAGAAATTACATTAAAGAAATAATTTACCGGGCGAAAGCAACTAAAAATAAAAAACTACTAAAACTGAAAACAAAACAGAAGCTGTAGTAACCCAGAAGATTAACAGGTAAATGGATTTGTCGGGGTAGCTGCTGTAGCCTAACCTTCGAGCCCCATAACTCTCCAGATACTCAGTTGCCTTGTTCACTGCGTTTGGCAGCTCTACTTCGTCAGTATTGTCCGATTCAATGCTCAATATTACATTTTCCCGGCACACAAAATGGAACTGCGGCGCCGAATTGTGGAAACCGGTCACCCTAAGCACGTCTCCCACTCTGTAACGATACAGCCCTGCATCGCAACAAGGAAAATAAATATATTGTTGATTAAGACGTACGAAAACAACTAACCATTTCAGGTCTAGAACATGGTCGGATAATCATTATAATTATAATGCGTTTTGTTTTCCTGATATTTTACCTCCGTATGTGGTCACCACAAGTTCATATTCTTCGCCGTCTTTGACGTCAGCGAGCTCCACGAGCTCTGGATTTTGGGAACGCTGTGGCTGATTGATTTGGTTGTCGCGGCGAAGGGGACGGAATTCAAAGTAGGCCATGTTGGGCATGATACTGTACGACATTTCCCAAGGTTTGCTGAGGGGGTGGAGATCGAGCCCGAAGTAGCACTCGGAGGAGGCGTACATGGTGCACAACTGAGGGAGTCCACCACTGTAGAAATCGAGGGTGGTAACGTACTGGGGCATGGCGCCTGTAACGATCACTTCCAGGTACTTTGTGCTGGGCCACAGCCGCTTAATTATTCCCTCCCATGACTCCTTTGAGCACTCGCGCTCCATGACCTCTGCAAGCTGAGGATTGGGACTCAATATGTTCATCACGGCCTTTCTTAATGAAGGATCGCTCACGTGCTCCTCGTTCACGCTTCCTATTCGAATGTCATGGCAAAGCGACTGCCAGTGCTGTTCCAGGAAACGTATCGCTCTCAGCAAGCCCGAGGCTAACACGGCTCCTGCTCTAAGAACTTGCTTGTTTTGGGCAAGGCCGTAGAGGAGTTGAGCGGACATGCTCTGGTGGGAATCGGGGCACAAAATGGCCTCCATGGGGCTGGTGTAGACATTGTAGAGATCAAAAGGCTTTTCTCTGAAGTGTCGGCTCTTGTAGTAGCTCGATAGAACTGGCCGAGGTACTAATCCGGCTGGAGTCTTTGTTTCAGATTTGATGAAGAGGAAGTACATACCTTTTCCCTTGTCCAGCCCCTTTATGTACCTGCCACACAACATTTCCCAACTTTAGAATCTGCCCCATTTGTTGGAATCTAACATATATATCTTTAAACATACGAATTGACGGAGGAAACACTGACTGGTTCACGACAGGCATGAGAAGGCTGTAAAGAAGCGTTCTTTGGTCTAATTCCTCTTCGATTGTGGGCATCAGCTTGCATTCTCCGGCGGATGTTCCAGAGCTGTTAAAGTAAAAAAAACCTTTGAATCAAACTGCCACTACAAGCATCGACTTGACGTTTACATGTATACCGAAATCATAAAATGCGACTTTTTATTTACCCAGTGAGAAATTCGGAGACAGCATAAGACGAAAGAATTGGATTGCTATCCCCGTTAGCGATTCGCAGAATGGGCTGCAGGTCCTCGTTTGTCATCACGGGCAAGAGAGTTTTGAAAGACTCCCTATCAGAATGACCATTGAGTTCATAACGCTTTAAGTATTCTGTATAAGTGTTACTCCTCAAAATCTCAGAAAGCACTTGAGCCTGCATTTGATCAGCATGCATGGTGACATTCTCAATTAAATCCAAAGCTTTCCTATCGCTATCACTGAGGATTGCAGTGCTCTCACTACGCATGGCTTCAGGCATCCTGCTCCTATGACAAAATTATAACTATAACTAAACGAGAATACGAGACAAATTTAAATTTAGACTCCACTCCTACAATTCGATAATGTGTGAGGAAGGCGTGGTAAGAGGGATGCATTTATAGGTGTACTGAGGGCAGGCGAAGGCGTTAGTACAAACTGCTCTTCTTAATATCCCAAATTCCCACGACAGATCATTCGTTGACAATACTTGGTAGACAGCTGTTCCAAGGTGTCTTTTACACAGATATCTATCTCTTAATAACTTATACATGGATGTAATTCAGATATTCATACTTGTTTATGAAGTTTATATATAATTTGAAATAATAGATGTTTGACAATTAAATCATTATTCATTTATGTCCGTCAAGAGAAGCATTTTCATATTTGCGTGGCGTAACCGACTATTGCAGTCGTTCGAGTAAAAAACAGACAAAAATGAAGGTTTGGTGATGTTGGCAATGGAACTTCAATCATTTGGAGCAGAGATTCCATGTAAGACCAGGTCACGGCGACGACAGACTTTCCAATTTGAGGGAACGCCAATATATTACAAGTCATTGGATTAAAACCCACGGTACTCGCGACCAGGGACTAAATTGTGGGGCACGAATGTTGGCTTTGTCGGTTAACTGCTACTCTCACTCCGTTTCTCTCGGTTAGTCAGAAACTCTCCAGCCCGCCCTGTGCTTGCCAGCGACCAAAGTAATGTAGTTAATGAATATTATCTTGGCTGTTTTTTTCTCTGATATCTCTGAGGGTTGTGGTCCACTAAATTTGAATCATTTTACAAATTTATTTTTTTTGTTATGTTTCAGAATTTGATTCATGAGTACAATTTGATGCACTTCTTCCTTTCATTCATCATACATAATATATCAGTAACTCATTCATAAATAATAATTATAAATCTTTTTCAACATCTCTATCTTTAATTGTAACAAAGACCCTTTCAATTTGTTTTGTTTGCACAACTATATCACGTGTTTGTTCCAACAATATATAATATAATCAATTTACGATATACATCATTTCTCTCTTGAAAATTAAAATATGATATAATAGTAAAATATAACACATATAATGAATAAATTCACATCTCTATGGGAGCACAATCACAATAGAGCTTTAATATCATATTGATTTTGTAGAAAAGGTACACAACTTACACCATCATTCAAGCCAATAATCAAAATTACCATCACAATTTTTAAATATTGTTTTGGCTATATGAAATACAAATGAGAGTATCAATGGTGTCCCTAGTCACTAATAGAAAGTAGACATGAAAATCTATTTAAATAGTGGAGTTTTAAGGTAGAGATGCACTTTACATTTACAAATTGCATGAAGAACATCAAATTTTACAAAACAGGAATGCAAAAAAAACTAGAGGTTGAGATGCAACTTAGAATTGTAAAAGGAGTTAGAAAGTTCATTATACGGAAGTGCTCTGGAAGGGAAAAGGGTGGAAACTTAGGAATACCATTGGAAATTTCATAAAATTGGATGGAAAGTAAAAATTTCCGCATAACATAAACTAGGAAAAGATGGGTTTTCAAGTGTAGTATATAAAAACTGGAATGGAGAGCAAGAAGTCCACATGATTGTTGAGAAAAAAGGTCAAATCAATGCAAAAAAATATCTTACAAGTGTTTGAAAAATTGAAATTCAATTTGTTATCAAAGGATTACCACTAGGATTGCAAAAATAATACAATCACCTATATTTCATATAAAAAAACAACTGCAAACCTTAGAGGTCAGATTTTTCCCATTAAAATATTTAAATTCTCCAAATAATCTTTGAATCTAAGAGAAAATAATAATTGTTATGACCAAAAACAAAATTCAAGATAAGAAAAACAACCTTTCAATGTCTCAAAATTACAAACTAAATGCCTATCTTAGTGCAAAAGTTCTAATATCATGTTAGAATTTGTAAAATAGATGTTAACACATAAACTAGTGAAAGTTATTGAGATTATTAAACTATGAAGTAAAAATAATTTATTAAAAAAAAAATAGCACAAAAGAATTAGTTTCTTAAGAGAAGTTAAAAATCACACAATAGCTTCTTCAATGATTAATAAATTAAAGGAGAGAATTACAATATGTTTTTATGATTTCAAATCTATGTGGATTAAGAAGTAGAAAAAACCAATAAATAAAGGATCTCTTTAACTAATTTTTCAAATTTATGAAGATAAGAAAAAAATTAGAATCCTATGAAAGAAGTCGAATGTGTGCAACATGTTATTCTATCCTACCTAAATAAAATATTTTTCCTAACTTCATAAATTATTCTAATATCGTACTTATGATAAAATATATCCAAGGTGAATAAAATAACATTGTAACAATTATACTGCTCAATTAAATTGTTTTAGCATCAAAATTTATAACCTTAAAATTAATACTTGCAAGTTGGTCAAGACAAGAGATCCAAACATACTAATGTTTTGAACAACACATTCATTTTCATTCATATTCAAAGTAAAGATTTTTTTCTTGATTGAAATATTTCCACTAGAATATCGAGAGTGCAATAATGTATTTGAGGCCATACTAGATTTTTTTTGGAAGTCTTTTTAAGATCAATGTGTTGTTCCTTCTCCATAGCCCAAGATTAAAGAAACCCCTATGGATGGGGATGCTAGGATGGTCACCTCTATTCTACCCTCTAGTAGTACAAATTTAGATAAGGATTAAACTTATGTGTCCCCCTAGTTAAGGAATACTTTGCTTCCCACAATGTTCTCCAAACAAAAAACTAGGAATCACTTGCAATTTTGGGTTTTACTAACTTAGTTCCTCCTTCATCTTTAAATTTTGAGGATAGAGATGATATTTGAACTCAAGTGAATGGAAAATCTAAGAAGAAAAAGAAATTAGATGTTGGAAATGATTCAAATATTGGTAGAACAAACAACAAGGATGTCAAAACAAGAGAAGTAGCCAAAGAAATTGCCTTTGGAAAATAGAGGACCCTAGAGGGTATCTCCAATTCTTCTAAATCAAAGAAATGAGTTGGGAGGGGAGGTTGCTTCCCCTGGCTAGTGTTGTGTTTATACTGGCCCCTTCTTCATTCTTATTAATATTACATTGTTGAATATCAAAGGACTAAATAGTCCCCTAAAACATCATATTTTGAAGTGTACTATTGTTGATCTAAAAATAGACATTCTCCTAATTTAAGAAATGAAAATGTACCAAAATACCTTTAATAAAATGATTAGAATTGTTTGACCTAGAGAAAAGTACTATATCAGTGAGGTTGATGGTGCTTCTAGTGGACTTTCTACCCTTTGGAATCTAGAGAGATTTTCTGGTTATAAAGGATTTAGTAACCAAAAATTTTTGGAAACTGTGTTGGATGATAAGAGGAAATGTTTGAAGTGGAATCTTGTTAACTTTTATTCTCCTAAAACTAGGTTTGTCAGGAATCATTTGTGGAACTCCTTGTCGATGCTCTTGTTTAATAACCAATATAAGAGGTGAATGTTGGCATGGGATTTTAACACCCCTCTATATCCTTCTATGAAGTTAGATGGCATGGAAGAATTTTGAAATAGTATTCTGGATTCTACAAACTTCATTGCTACCCAAGGTCTCATGTATGTGGAATTAATAGGATCAAAATTTACTCGGTCTAATTGGCATCATGGCCAAAACCACATACAGGTTAAATTGGATAGAGTGTTGATTTCTAGAGATTGGGATATCTTAGCCAAGTTGCAGTTGATAGCATTTCCTAGATCTACCTCAGATCATAGTGCACTTATCTTGAATTGGGAGGATCAACATAAGTCTAGACCATACCCCTTTAGATATGAGATAGTATGGATTCTTCACCTAGATTTCAAGGACCTTGTTAGAACGTAGTGGAGTCTCCCCTACTATAGAACCCCAATGTTTTGGCTAGCCGAGAAATTTAAAAGAATCCAGTTTAATGGTCAAGGTTGGAATAAAATTCCTTTTGGGAACATCTTTCAAACAAAAATTAATATACTTATGGACCTCAAATCTATTCAAGAAAAATCTGAAAGGGGAGTGGTTGATGAGGAGCTCTCTAATAAAGAGAGGGAGCTAAGAAAGGAGTGGTTTCTTACTTCTACGAAGGAAGATATTTTCTAGAAATAGAAATCTTGAGTTTAGTGGTTGTAAGAAGGTGACAAGAACACTAAATTTTTTCATCAATCAACCTTAAAACATAGAAGAAGAAATATGATTTTCTCTCTTGTTAATGATAAGGGAGACTTGCTTACTAAGGAAGAGGACGTGGAAGTTGAGGTTATTTCCTTCTTCAAACATGTGGGGAGAGACCAAACACTCCCTTCTAATGACTTTGATTCACTCCTATAGGTTATCCCTCAGGTGGTTTCTGAAAATGATGTAAAGTCTCTACGTAAAATGGTTACCCTGTAGGAGGTTAAAGCTACTGTCTTTTCTCTTGATGCTTTAAATCCCTTGGCCCTGATGGTCTCCCTACTGCTCTCTTCCAAAACTTCTGGGAAATTTTATTTGATGACCTCCTTTTCGTTGCTAGGGACTTTTTTAGGTTTTGAAGAATTCTTTGTTAGCTTAACTCAACCTAGTTTGTGCATGTCTCGAGGAAATAAGATATTACTTCTATCTATAATTATTGACCAATAAATTTATGGAATTTGGTGTAAAAAATCTTCTCTAAAATTATAGTTAATAGAATCAAGCCCTTGCTTGATAAAATGATTTGAGGGAGTCAAAAAGGCTTTGTCATTGGAAGACAAAATCTAGATGTAGCTATTGTTTCACATTAGTTTTCCATTCAATGGATCACTCCAAGAATATGGGTATGGCTCTCAAACTTGACATTTTAAAAGCATATAATAGAGTTTCTTGGAACTTTATTTTTGTGGTTTTGGAAAAATTTGGAATTAGGGATAAAATTCTCAAATTAATCAAAGAGTGTGTCTCCACTACAAGCTATGTTGCTTTACTTAATGGTTTCCCAAAAGGCCAATTTTCTTATGGAAGAGGCTTGAGGCAAGGGGACCCCTCTCCTCATATTTTTTTATTATAGTTGCTACAATTCTAGGTGGAAACCTACAAAAAAAACTTAGAAAGAGGTCTCCTTCAAGGGATTAAAGTTGCTTCCTCTCTTCATCCATCTTATCATCAATTTTTTTTTGATGACATGATTATTTTTAGTGTTGAGTCTATTATTGAGGTAGGCAGATGTAAATCTATCCTCCATGAGTATGCTAAAGCCTCAAGCCAGCATATAAACTACACCAAGAGTAAATTTTACTTCTTCAAAACAAATCAATAGGTGAAGGAAAGAGTTCTAAGAATCCTTGAATTTCAGAAGGCGGTTCTACCTGATGTATACCTTGGTCTACCTTTATGTACAAAAAATCCTCCTAATTCCTTTTGGAATGGTATCATTAGTTGAGAATGAAAAAAAAGGTTAGTGATTTGGAAAGGGAAGATGCTTAGTCAAGCAAGTAAGGTACAAATTTTGAAGGCTTCTCTCCAAAATATTTTGATGTATTTCCTTTCACTCTTTGAGATGAGCTAGCTTTTATTATGAGAAAGATTGAGAAAATTCAATGGATTATTCTCTTGACTAGTATGGAAGAAAATGGAAGAATTGCATTGGTCAATTGGGAAAAATTTTGTTCCCAAAATAAATTTGGGGGTCTTGGAATTCAGAAACTATATATGTTTAACAAGGCTCTTCTTTCAAAAATGGGTTGGTTCTTCTTGCAAGGGAAGAAAGATTGGACCAAAATTCTAAGTGAAATTTGCATGGGTAATGATTCCCCTTGCTATTTCCTATCCTCCCAAGATTGGCCTAACGCTTCAACTATTTGAAAGAATATTGTAAAAACTAGGGGGTCATGAAGCAGGGAACTAGAAGAAGAGTTGGGAATGGGAGTACTATTAGATTTTTGGATGATGTGTGAGGTTGTGGTCTTGCTTTAGCTTTGCTATCCCAACTTAACCTAATCAAGAATGTCCTTTCAAATTTGTATGGTTTCGATCTCTATAGTTATGTTGATTGCTCTGGAAGGATCCCTAAATGGAAATAATTTTAAAAAGTGGTTCTTGATTTGAGAGTAATGATAGGAGGTAGTAAGTTGGACTCTTCTGAGTTATTTTCTAACCTTTATGCTTTAATTAGAGATAGAAGTGTGTTTTCTCATGAGGATGAAGATGAGTGGATTTTGAGTGATAACTCTTCAAGGGTCTTTTCAGTAAAAGAAACTTATAATAGTTTAGAACTTCTGTCCTTAACACTTCAAAATTTTAATTGTAGTATTTGGATTACTAAATTAGTTCCTAAAATCAATTGTTTTTGGTGGTAAGAAATGCATGGAAAGTATATTACTATTGATGTGTTCAATAGGAAAGGATTTCATCTCATTAATAGATGGTCCCTTTGTTTGGCTGCTAAAGAGAGCATTCCCCACCTACTCCTTGATTACCCTTATGTTGGAGAAATTGCTCCTTGGTTCTTCAAAACTTGCTAGTCTTTTGGGTTTTCCCTGAAGACAATATATTTTGTTAATCAATGGAATCCTTGTCCTTCTTCTCACCCCATTATTATGTAATTATGGAAGAGAATTCATCCTATTGTCTCCTACCACCTATGGAAAGAGAGGAATAATCGATGTTTTAGAGAACATCAGAGAAACAATAGGGAGGTCGTTTCTATGTATGAAAAATAAAATAATTGAAAACATAAATTAAAACTGCTTTGGTCTTTCTAAAGTCATGACTACTTATAAGGATATTAGAATTGAATAGATATGGGTAATTAAACATGACTTTACTAAAATTAACTAGGTCAATATATTAAGTAGAAAAATGACTTTGTGGAAGCCCCCTCCAATTAGCGGGGTTAAACTAAAATTTGATGGTTGATCTAAAGGTAATCTAGGCATTGTTGTTGTGGGTGGCTTACTCTAAGATCAAAAGGGACATTGTATTGAACCATATGCTAATTTTTTGGGGATTTATACCAGAAATGAAGTTAAAGTTGTTTCCACTTCATGTGGAATAAAGAGGCTTAAAGAGCTTAGATATACAAATTTGATCATTGAAGCTGACTCTATATTCATAATTGAGGCCTTGAAAGGTGAGGTTAACACATAGAAGATCAAAAATATGATTATTAATTCCATAAGAATGTTAAACTCTCTTGAAATTTATTCCCTCCAACACATTTTCAGAGAAGGTAACAAAGTTATGTCTACTATTTCAAATTTGGGACTTCTCAATTTCTAGTCCCCCTTTCAGAAATCTAATAATCTTCCTCGAATAATTAAAGAGGTGGTCTATAAGGAATGATTGAGAAGTGGAGGCAAGAAATTCAACTCTACCGGTGTTAATGGAATCATGAACTATACTGAAGATGGAGTTTAAGGTCAAGTCTTGTGCTTAGAGAAGACTTTTCTTCTCCTACCTCTTTCTAAATTCAAACTATCCTACTTAGATGAGGAAGAGTAAGTGGAAAGATTGGATGAAGGTAAGTAGGAAGGATTTTCTTATGTAAACTTTATTAAATTTACTGCTTTTGCGGGGTTTGATATTGTGGACGGCTTAAAATATTGATCTGCTAGGAAAGGGTAGTGATATTGATTTGATTTGGATTTTAAATAAATGTCATTCTAAGAGTAAGTATCTTATTAAGGTCACAAGATTTTATTTTTTAATGGCCTTTGGTTTGTGAAGTACTTTAATAGGGCCAAGTTATATGATTTTGATCTCATCTCTTAATAGGTGTCATTTAAATTATTCCAAGACTAAAGAAGGGTTTTAAAAGTTTTATTTAGTGTGATGATCAAGGAAATCCCTTGCATGAATTCTAGGTGGTGGACGAATATTGAAAGGATATGCTTAAAGATACATATGTCCTTGAAGTATGATAATTATTGAAGTGTCAAAAAAACTATTATTTTTTCATACTTAATTTGGAAATAATTAATAATAAAATGAGCTTAATGTTGCCTTAATTTAGTGTTGTAATGTGTTTTACACATTCAAATTAAGTTTAGGACCCCTTTTAGTAAAATGGACTTAATTGTGTCTTATTTAGGGTGTTGTAAAGTGTATCTTTAAACTTTCACACTAGTCTAGGGCTTTACTAATTAGTTAAGGTTAATACTCCTTAATTGGCCCCTTTAATTCAAATACAAGCCTAATTAAATATAATTTTTGAGTGATAAAACTCAACACTCACAAATATCATTTCACAACACATAAGTTTGGAAGATGTGTGTCCTAGGTAGGTGACCTACAACCCATTCTAAATAGGTCGAGTGGGTCCTCACTTATTCGTATGACCCTAATTTTACATAACATTTCCCCTTGTCTGATGTGTATCCTAGGTAAGTGGCCTAGGACCCATTCACCCTATGGTGAATGGGTCCTCACTTAGACCTAGGACCCCTCTTTTGAATATGTTTTTGGTGGTATTTTAATGATTTCAAATCTATAATTCAATGTCATCTTGTGATATTTGAATTTTGGGAATTAATCATAAGATATGTATAAATACAAGGTTATTTCACTTAGTTTCACCTAGAAATTTTGATTCAAGCATTCTAAGGTTTCACAAGAGCATTGATAGAGAATTCAAGAGTATTTCTAAGGTATTCAAGGGTAGATTATTAAATATTATTGAAGCAATCAAGATTCCATTTATCATGTCAAAGAAAGCATGCATGTTGTTTGAGCTAATGTGGTTATATAGCATTCAAGATCTAATTGTAGTGTTGAAAAATGTCATTGGTGACATTTTCACACTAGTTTAGCTGCTTATTGTTAAATTAAGCTTAAAATTTGCCTTGATTTGGTATTGTAAGGTGTTTGAAACATTTACACTAGGTCTTAGGCCCTTGCCAACTAAATAAAATGCATTTAAACTGTGCCTTGTAAAGGTGTTGTAGTCCTTTTTCATACCTTTCTTAAGTATTTGAGCCTAATGAACTTGTTTTTAACCGAAATGTGCTTAATTGATGTCTTTTCTTGGGTAT
The DNA here is from genome assembly GCA_007115665.2 of Sequoiadendron giganteum. NCBI lineage: Eukaryota > Viridiplantae > Streptophyta > Pinopsida > Cupressales > Cupressaceae > Sequoiadendron > Sequoiadendron giganteum. Next base: position 206,785,251 of record CM021105.1, read on the forward strand.
TGTAAAGTGTTGTAACACACTTTCACACCTATCTAAGGGTTTTATTTGATAATTGGGCTTTATTATTCTTAAATTGGCCTTAAATTGTATCCACAAGCCTTAATTAATGTATAATTTTGAGGATAATCCTAATAGTAATCATCATCCAATCATAATATAGGTGTTTTTGGCTTATGTGGCCAAGATTTAGTGACCTAGGACTCATTCACCACCTTTGGAAAATAAGTCCAACCTAGATTTTTGGGTCTCGAACCTGATTTAACACCTTTCTAAGAACTTTTGAATTTTCGTCCCATACATTATGCCTAATGGGACTCATTTTCAACCTTCGACAAATGATTATCGTTCAGCTCAAAATTAAATTTAATTAAAAAAATTTGTAGGTTTTTATCCTCCTAGATCTAATGTTAGACCGTTGTGTTATAATTTCAAGAATTCTTGCATAATTAAATACAAATACAAGGTTATTTCACTCATTTTCACCTAAGACTTTTGTGAGAGTATTCATAATAGAAATTTTGAGTTCACAAGATCATTTAGAGAGAACTAAAAATCATTTCTAAGACATTCAAGGGAAATTTTTTTTATCAATTGTTGTAAAAATTCAAGATCCATCATCATGTCATGCATATCAAGCACCAAACATGTTATTGAGCTAAGGTTGTGATGTAGTATTGAAGATCCAAGATCAAGCATTGTTGTACACCTATTGTTAAGATCAAGATCTACATCCTTCATGGCCTTTTCATGTTGAGTTGAATATTTATAAGACATCATTTACAAGAAATCATTCAAGGTATCATTGTTCATGTTTCATATCCTATGTTTCATGTTTTATGTCCTTGTTTCATTGTTTCATCATTTGATTTAATTACCTAAAAAGGGTTTGACCAAGGCAAACCCCTATTCCCTAACAATCAACACTTTCTCTCTCTCTCTCTCTTTGTGTGATTATAGATCTAGGTTATTTGAAGACTTTAAGATCATTAAATATTAGGTTACATGCTTTTTGGATTTTTCTCCCCATTTGCAAGGTCATAATATTCACTAACGGGTCATCTATAGCCCTGAAATCAGAGCTTCATATCGAGAAACTTGGAGAAGAAAATTGAGCATACTAAGAAGAGCAAATTCAGACTTTGAATTCTTAAAAAAGTGAAATGGGACCGATTTTCCACAAGTCACAAATTTGTCCCACTACAAGTGTTTTTGAGAGATCTTACAAATTCAAATACCCTTTTTCTCGAAACCTGCTCCTGTGTAGAAATCCAGAGCTGGGATTGATTCATCGAGAAAGGTGAATAAGTCCCACTAGGTGAAAGTGTTATAATTTCTAACATTTTAGAGCTCCTTCCATTCATCTTTAGATTCTCAGGTGCACAGATTTCATTTCATAGCTTGTTATTCTATTTTATATACATTTTGAATTCATTTAATTCAAGTTTGCATCATATTATGATTTTATATTTTATCTTTCATTTCATTGTAGTTTCCAAGTCTAAACTTGGTGGTGAACCCCTCACTAGTTTATAATCAGCCCCTAGGATAGCCATCTTGCAAGATCTCTTTCTCCTTTGCATTGAGATCTCAAGGGCATCCTTGAATGTTAGTTGGAGAAAAGTGATGTTCTATGTCCAAAACAATAAAGAATCCATTTTTAGGATCTTCTAAATGGAGACCACTAATTCTCTATTGTTCACTAATCAAGTATTCAATGCATTGTTTCATATCAAGTTCGTGATCAAGATCTACATTCATTGAGGCAACTTCATACAAGTTTGCATATTTGTACTTGAAGCTTTCAATTAAGGTGTGGTGAGTTGTGACATTGCATTTGTTCATTCATCATTCCTTTCATGGTTCATTTCATTACAAGGTTTAATTACCAAAATGGGGTTTGACCAATCAAACCCCTATTCCCTAATAAACAATTTTTTTCTCTCTTTGATGTGTGATTGAAATTTTTAGGTTGAAGATCAATTGGAGAGAAAATTTGGAGAAAGTTGCAAAGTTGTCAAAGTTGCAAGAAAAGTTGTAAAATCACAAAAAATGAGCTACAGGTTTTATTTTTTGGCTTTCCAATAGATACCAAGTAGTGTTTGGGAGTGCAGACATAGAATAATAAGACCTAGAAATAGATTTTCTAGAGCCCTAGCTAGGACCCACTCGCCATAGGGTGAATGAGTCCTCAGTGATGTTTGAAAAAGAAACTTTGGTGAAAGGTACACAACATTTGACCCCTTTCGAAATTGCATTTTAGCTATTGTTTTAGTTAGATTTAATTATTATTCCACATTTGCATATTATAGCACACACTTCGAATGAAATTAATGAAATAGGTCCATTAATCCCTTTTTACCACCATTTTGGAGGTTAGCCTTATTTTTCTATGTTTCATTTTGGTGAACCTGACCTTGTACATCAAAATTCTAAACAATTATAGCCCATTCAAACCTTAGATCTAGGTTTTGCATTAGTTGGAATTGGAGTGAATTAGTTTTCATTTCATCTAAGGTTGTTAAATTTTCATTATTTTTCATTGCAATTTAGGTGTAAAATTGAATTTTGCATTCATTTTAAATATGAAAATTCAATTTTTTTTTGCATAATATTACATTAATTTTACATAGTTTTTGCATATAAGTGTGCTTTTCATCATTCATATTCAAAAATTACATCAAAATTTTATTTCGAAAAGTATCACATAATTCATCATTTGTCATTAGTTGCAGTTGCATTTGAACATCAATTTCTGGAAAATTCTACTACAAAAGTTATAGTTTGAAACCTGAAACAGAGAATGCATGTAATCACTTAGAAATTGTTTTTTTAAATTTTAAAAAAACTTGTATTAGGACCCATTCACCACCAGGTGAATGAATACTTGGAGGCCTACAAAAATCAAATTTTCTAAGCTTTCTAGTGATTTTCTTCACTTCCTAGGCTTGTTGGTAATCTATTGTACTAGTTTGGAAAGTTTCAACAAATTTTTTATTATGCATCTGGGTCAAATAATCCATTTAGTGTATTCATTTTTTAATCATTCCAAAATCATTTCAGTAGCAAAAATTACCAAATCTAAAAATGCTTACATTTCTAAAATTTTGTATTTTCGTATACACAATGTTTATATTAGTGAAACTTTACATAAGTTTGATAAAAGTACTTTTCCTATGTGGATATAAAAATTTTACATTCTTGATGCTTTACATAGGATGGATAAAAGTAATTTTATTTTTTGGGAAATAATTTTACTATCTTACCTTCCTAAGCATGCTAATAAAAAATCCACCCCTCCTACTCGTGAGAATGTTGTAGTGAAGGAGGATGCAAGCATAGACAATCATGACAATCATAATTGTTCTTATCCTAATACCTTTCCTATAAGAAGGTATAGTTTAGAAAAAAGGTATCCCTTTTTCACACTTAATATGGGATTAAGTAATATAAAAATGAGCCTAATGTTGCCTTGATTTAGTGTTGTAATGTGTTTTACACATTCACATTAAATTTAGGGCCCTTTTAGACTAAATAGCCCTAATTAAACCTTAATTTGGTGTTGTAAATTATATTTATTTACATCTTCACACTAATTTTTGGGCCCTCTTAAATTCATGACATTTAAATCGTCATTAATAGGAAACTAAGACCATTTATTATACATCTAGAGGCTTATTTCAATCGAAATCCTAACAAATTCAATAACTACACTTAATATTCTAACCCCCCGACATTTCCTCTGCCCAAAAAGCTAGGGTGGGACCCATATGCAACCTTGGGTGTATGATTTCCCATAGGTTTCACCCATAAACCACCTTGGGAATATGTGTCCCATTTAGCCCCTTTTTAGGGTTTTAAGCAAGAAATCAAGGTTTTCAATTCAAATTCTATGAATGTCAGCATTTGGGATCTAATAAATAGAAAATTAGATGAAATTCCTATATAATTAAGGTTTCAAATTATTATTTCACATAAGAAACATAAGAATCTTCAATCAAGAGAGTCTCACCTAGATCTAAAGCCTTCAAGAGATATTTCCAAGTATTCAAGAGCATTCAAGAGTTGATTATCAAGCATCATTTAAAGGTATTCGTACCTCATGTGTTATTGTGAGCTAACATGTTGATGTAGCATTTGTGATCCAAGCTCAAGCATTCAAAGCCATATCAAGTGTTGTGATCAAGATCTACATCCATTGAAGCAAATTCATACAAGTTATAGATCTACATTCCAAGGATTCAACGAGGTTTTGGTGAGTTTTTACATTCATTTGTTCATTCATTATTCCATCATGTTATTTCAATTTAAATTTAAAAGTTTAATTACTCAAATAGGGTCTAATTGAGGTAGACCCTCCTCCACTAACAAAAACAACATTTTTCTCTCTTGTGATGTGTGTTTTGCATATTTATGTGTACAAGACTAAATTGCCACCTTGGGCATATGAGTCCCTATACAACCATCTTACTAGTTTTCAGAGGATCCTGATCTATCACCTAAAGATTATTATTTCATCCCAAAACCATTAAATTGGGAGTAAATCACCTATTCTAGTGTATGTGTACAAGTTTACTTCTTTCCATTGAGGCATCCAAAATAATCAAAGAAATTTTGAACTTTGAAGTCAAAAAGATTATTCTTTTGAACCAACACAACAAGTATATTCCTTCAAAGAGGGGAAACATATAAACATTCAAATAATCCTAACTAACATAGTGCATCTAATTTCAATCAATTAACATTAAATTCCTCTATTAATCAAATAAAGAAATTTATTAGATTAATTCACTAATGTTCATCTAATTTAATTGAATGAATCAATTTATCCCCAAAGGCCTCTTATTTGATTAAATAAATCAAATGATTTAAATCAAATCCCCTAACCTTGAATGTTAATTAAATTCTAAATTAATTAACTTTAGTCACCTTCTAACCCTCATTACCCATTCTCTAGGTTTTGACTCAACCTTGGTCAAACCCAACCCCTAATTAACTAACCCACTTGAACATGAAAATAGTTTCTTTTAATTAACTAATTACCTCATTTATCCTCTCAAAAGCATATTCTAAAGAATATTCCCTTATTAACTCCCTTTGTTTGACTTTCTTATCCCAAACAATTTCCCTCCAAAACATCTCAACCACATTCATTAACTCCTCTTACACATGCATTAATCTCTCTTACACCTCTCAAATCATCAACCAGATGCATTAACTATGCACATTCTCCAAAATTTACTCCAACTTCACCCATTAGGATTGAGACAAGTGTCACAATCTCATTCGCTCTCCTTTAGTCCCACATTCCTCCCATCTCTCCATTCTCCAACCCTTCAATATATAAATAGAAGCCACAATCATCCACAATCTCATCCACAATCTCATTTGGCTCATTTGAAACTTATAAGGGGGTGGGAAAGGACATCCTTTCCATATTAAAGGAGCACCACTCCCAATATGGGATAGGTGTGAACATGTTTGTAGATGCTTTTAATTGATTTTCTTTGATATTTCATGATTTTTGTTTACATATCTAGCATGATTGAATATCTTATAGGGATGCTTGATTTGGTTTTTCTTAATTTAACTAACAACTGCTAACGTTTGTTTGTTTGTGACCAAGTGCAAAAATAGCATCCACAGTTTCGCACCCACCATGGGGCAGGAATATAGAGTCTTTATTTTTGTTCGCCTCTATTTTATGCAGTAGATAGAAATATGAAGTCTTTATTTCTATCTACTTAATATCAATTCATGCTTGAGTTTTTGTTTCTGTGTACTTTCTCTATGCAAGCTCCTACCATTTATTTTCTTTGTGCGATCGGGATTTTAGCCATTTTTAGTCATCGTTTTCTCTAAATTTACACACACCACAACTTTAGTGTTTTTAGCTTCTAAATATAGAAAGCTCTTGTGAACAGTCACGATTTAACCAGATTTTTTTAGAATGTTCTGCATTACTCACTAAATAAATTCAGCCAGGTCAAAATGAAATTGATATAGAAATTAGATAAATATCCTTGCAATGTTTTCTTCGTTACCAAAGGCTATAATGCCACCAGTCCATTTTCTTGTCATGGTCCTGTAGTCCATGAGATCACATCTCCTTTAGGAATTTTTTCAAAAAGTGTGCATGCCTTGTCTATGCTTACACATTTTGCATACATGTCTACCAACGCACTTGCTACTATAACATCTGACAACGTTCTTTCTCTGATGGATGTCCATACCCTATTCTAAGGCTTGCGTTTGGCATGGGCAGCAAGGATGTTGGCAAAGGTTGTGAGTTCTAGCTAAGTTCAATCCACCAATTGCATTTGCTCAAATGTTTTTGAAGCTTTTCCAACAAATCCATTTTGATGAAAACCCTGAAATCAATGCATTTCATGAGATGACATCCCATTGAGGCATTCTCCCTAACAGTTCACTTGCCTTCACTATGCTCCCATTGATTCGTATAAAGGCCGAGAGGATGCTGGTAAAGATTGTGGAATTAGAATTTAAAACTGCCATTGCATTTTTTTGAAAATCTTTGAAGCCTTAAATACGTTTTTTGTATGTCCTGCAAATATTGCATTGCATGAGGCCACATTTCCTTGAGGGATTTTGTTGAACAGTGTCTTCTCCATGCTTCCACCACTTAGATGAGCAGGGAGGATGTTGGTAAAGGTTGTCAGTTCTGGCTTTAAAACAACCGATTGCATTTGCTTGAAAGTTTCTAAAACCATTTCAACAAAATTCATTTTGTGCTTATCCTCCTCGCTGTCGGGTCTAGGTCCATTTGGCTTTACTCCTGCTAATAGCATTTAAAAAAAAAAAATGTTTCTAGAGAATTTTCAACAGATCGATTTTCTGCTTATCTGGTGATCATTGCTTTCCATGAGACTACGCCGCTTTAAGGCATACTGTCAAAATAATCTCGTGCTTTCCATTATGTGCATACCCTAAAATCATTGCATTCCATGAGATCACATTTTGCAGAAGCATTATGTCAAACAATTCATGTGTCTTTTCTATGCTTCACATTTGGCATACGTGCCTGTTGAATAATTCCATGGGTTTCAGCTTTACACCCACTGATTGCATTAGCTTGAAATTTTCTAAAAGACCATTTATTTGCATTAGCTTGAAAGTTCCTAAACACCATTTAAATGTTGTTTATAGGGGGCTAGCAAAGTCGAAATCAAGTTTGTGAATAAATCACAAATGATGAATCATAAATTCTAAATCATAAATGATTTAAATGAATCATGAATGTTGTTTACTGGTGCATATAAATCAAGTTTGTTTGTTGGTGCATAAAATTTACAAGGTCGAAATCATGCTATCTGTGTATGTCAACTGCTGAATCATAAATAGTTTAAATGTTGAATCCTAAATGTTGTTTACTAGTGCGTATAAATCATGTTTGTTTCCTGGGATGTAACTTTTACAAGTTTATCGTACACACAATAATCTTTAAGTGTACTAATCTATGTTAATAAATGGGCTTTAGATTGTGTGAGGAAACGTAACTCAGTAAGATAAATTGTCAATTTTACTTGATGAGTACAATAATGTTATACTAGTGCATTGATTAATACACTTCAAAAAAATAGGTCCCCATAATTAGTGTATGTTGACTGTTGGTTAATTGCAGGATTATTTTTATCGAAGTTATAATTCCATCAAATAGGATTCATGTTCTTTGTCAACTCTATTTTATTTTCTTTTCTTAAGATGTTTCATCAAATAGTTGGCATGTCTTGCACATACTTCTTATTTCTGATAACTTTGTAATGTTTGTAGGGTTTGCATGAAAAATCAGGGCATTGGAATTAAAGAATCACAAGCACATTTGAAGTGGGCATTGGAAATTGAATTTGAATTGGAAAAATCATTTTTAAATGCTTATTTTAATAGCCTAGGGCATTCATTATTTCTTTTTTTATAATGTTTTAGGACAACTCACTTCAATTTTGGGTTTAAAATTAACCATTGATTTAATATCTTCAAGTTAGTTAAAATTGAACTTAGAAACTTATTAGACTTTGATTTTGGATTAAAATTGAACAAAAACTTCACACTTGGTTTTTGGTGCACTAAAAAGAACTCATCATTGCTTTGAGGATTAAAATGAACTTGTGTTTTCTTTGTCTTGTAATCGTTTCGCAACTTGTATCATTCGAATGCATATGCACTTCTCTCGTCCTTCACGGTGACCTTGAGAATCAAAAGAATTCTAGTGACATTGGTTGTCTAAAAAATTACCTACACATTTCAAGTTTTGGTTTAAAATTGAACAATTCATGATAGTGTGAGAAAAAGACATTATGTGTGCTCCCTCATTGTGCTTTATGTAAACTGGGCAGTCGAACTACAAGTGTTCTCCCTCGCTTATGTTTACCTATTAGAGAGCTTGCCTTGTTGGGAAAAATAAATCACCCTAAGGGAATGACCAAACCAGTAATGAGCTAAAGCCAAGCTACTCCCAATAGGTATATAAATTTGAATGCTACAGGGAATCTCAACATTAAAAGTGCTCCTACAGAAAAGCAAGTGATTCTTTCCACTTATGTGTCCACCTAAATAGGTGCCTTGATTAAGAACCAATTTGTGCGAAATCCAAACTCCCTATTATTTTTTGGTGCAAGAACAATCGTTCTTAAGCCGCTCCACATTTGTACTATTCAAAGAAGAAACAAAATAAATCCTTTTGATCTCCAAATTTTAAGGATTTTAAGATTTGGTGGTCCTGAGAAATGAATGTCGTGGAGGGGAGCCAGTGTCGCCAAATCTCTAGTTGTTCACTTTGTCTCAATGTTTGGATAAATCCAAGTGGAGACTTAACAAATATTGTCTTTTCTATCCTAGGGTTGTGCAATGTGTGGGTCATTCAAAATACATTGCTTGGATCTTAAATTTTGAAAAAAAAATTCAAAAATGTCCTCAAAACTTCAAACTCTTTGGAAAGACCAAATATCTTTGAAAGATTCCACATATTACTGCTTGTCCCTAGGGATTCTATCCTTAGAGGATTCTAAGTATTTGGGCCCATATCTCAATTTCTTCTCTCCAAAGTCCATATAGGAAAACTATGCCTTTGATTCCTTTATTTTCACACAATGGACCTTGTGGAATGAAAAGGAGTTAAGACATAGACATTCAGTTTGAAAACTAAGCAAGAGGTGTTGATATGCTAAAACTAATCCATTTAAGCAAGATAAAAGACAATTGAACCCCACACATGTGTTTGCTCAAATGATTTCCCACAAAATCAAAATCCCAAAACCAAAGTCTATCCATCATCATAAGCATCTTAGTCCAAGAGCTCTCAAGAAAAATCTTTCAACACTTTACCAAGTTAGAGATAGATCACTTTATAACTTCTACAAATGTGCTTCAAAGGACAATCCAAACTTTTACTCATTCTATTATTGTCAAAATCCAACTCTCTTCCAACATTTTGAGTATCTCACTTTGTAGGGTTGAAATTTTTCAGAGATATAGCATGTTCTTCAATACTTAGGTCTTGTAAATGAAAGTCTCTATAGGTTCATCTAGGATCAAAATAAACACCTTCACTTTGCATACCATCAATCAAATCCTACCTCAGAAATAGCTTTTAGAACCTTGGAAAAATCATTCATACTAGACTTTTGGTAAAATCCTTCAAAACAAAATCAAGATCACCTTGTTTGACTTAGTGTGTGGGGATGAATCCTTCCTCATACATCTAGTTAAATTATCATCCTTGTGGACAATTTTATTCCAAGATAACATCCAACATCTTGGGGTTTATAAGACAATTATCCAAATCAAATCAAATCCAAAAAATCCTAAAGTCTACTATTCCTCCAAGGGTCTTAAAATTTCAAACATCCACATCATTCATCCTTCATTTATCTCGTTACCATCATTTGATCCTTAACATCCTAGATTTTATTTTTTGTACTTAAATTTTAGACCAACTTGAGGAGTTAGAGGTTTACCTCCCATATTCCTGAAAGTGTATTCTAAAGCCTCAAGTCAGCATACTTTGAATAATTTTTTTTCACTGGACTCGGAATATTTTCTCCACCAAATGTCAAAACTAAATAAGCAATGCTAAAGCCTCAAGCCACTTTATAAACTACACCAAGAGTAAAGTGTACTTCTTCAAAAAATATCAAGTGAAGGAAAGAGTTCTATGAATCCTTGAATGTCAGGAGGAAGTTCTACCTGATGTATACCTCGGTCTACCTTTATGTACAAAAAAGTCTCCTAATTCCTTTTGAAATGGTATCATTGAGAGAACTAAAAAAAAAAATAGTGAGTTGGAAAGGGAAGATGCTTAGTCAAGTAGCTAAGGTACAGCTTTTGAAAGCTTCTCTCCAAAATATTCTAATGTATTTCCTTTCACTCTTTAAGATGCTAGATTTTACTATGAGAAAGATTGAGAAAATTCAAAGGACTTTTCTCTAGACTGGTATCGAAGAAAAGGGAATAATTGCATTGGTCAGTTGAGAAAAATTTTGTTCCCTTGAGAAATTTGGGGGTCTTGGAATTCAGAAACTAAATATGTTTAACAATGATCTTCTTTGAAAAATAGTTCGAATTTTCTTGCAAGGGAAGAAATATTGGACCAAAATTTTGAGTGCAAAGTACATGGGTAATGATTCCCCTTACTATTTCCTATCCTCCCAAGATTGGCCTAAAGGTTCACCTATTTGGAACAATATTGTAAAAACTAGGGGGTCTTGAAATAGGGAACTGGAAGAAGAGTTGGGAATGGGAGGAATATTAGATTTTTGGATGAGGATTGAGGCTATGGTCTTGATTTGTCTTTGGTGGCCCAATTTAACCTAATAAAGAATGAAATTTCAATTTTTTACGGTTCCAATCTCTATAATTATGTTGATTGGTCTAGAAGGATTCCTAAATGGGGAGATTTTAAACAAGTGGTTCTTGATTTGAGAGAAATAACAAGAAGTAGTATGTTGGACTCTTATAAGTTATTTTCTAACCTCTATGTTCTAATTGGAGACAACGGTCTATTGTCTCATGAGCACGAAGATGAGTGGATTTGGAGTGAGAACCCTTCAGGGGTCTTTTCGGTAAAAGAAGCTTATAACAGCTTAGAACTTCCCTCTTGAACTCCTCAAAATTTTAATTGGAGTATTATTTGGATTACAAAATTAATTCCTAAAAACAATTGTTTTTGGTGGGCAGTAGTGCATGGAAAAATTCTTACTATTGATTTTCACAATAGGAAATGATTTCAGCTCATTAATATACTCTCCCTTTCTTTGGATATAGAAGAGAGTGTTCCCCACGTACTCCTCAATTACCCTTATGTTAGAGAAATTTCTCCTTGGTTCTTCAAAACCTGCTAGTCTTTTAGGTTTTCCTTGATGGCATAAAATATTTTGTTAATCAATGGAATCCTTGTCCTTCTTCTCACCTCATAATTATGGAATTATGGAAGCAAATTCCTCCTTTTGTCTCCTAGAACCTCTCGAAAGGGAATAATCGTTTTTTTAGAGAACATCAGAGAAATAATAGGGAGGTCATTCAATGCACATGAAAAATCAAATAATGGAAAAACTAAATTCAAATTGCTTTAGTCTTTCTAAAGTCATGCCTACTTATAAGGATCTTAGAGTGAAACAAATATGGAGAATTAAACATGACTTTACTAAAATTAACTAGGACAATATATTAAGTAGAAAAATGACTGTGTGGAAGCCCCCTCTAGTCGGTTGGGTTAAACTAAAATTTGATGGTTGCTCTAAAAGTAATCTAGGGTTTGTTGTTGCAGGTGGCTTACTTAGAGATCAACAGGGGCGTAGTATAGAATCATATGCTAAATGTTTGGGGATTTATATCGGAAATGAATTCAAAGCTACTACTACTTCATGTGGAATAAAGAGGCTTAAAGAGCTTGGATATACAAATTTGATCATCAAAGCTAACTCTAAATTCATAATTGAGGACTTGAAAAGTGAGGTGGATCCCTTGGAAGATCAAAAATATGGTTAATGATTCCATAAGAATGTTAAACTCTCTTGAAATTAATATCCTCCAACACATTTTCAAAGAAGGTAACAAAGCTATGGATACTATTCCAATTTTGGGACTTCACAATTTCTACTGGCTCTTTGGAAATCCGATAATCTTCCTCAAAGGATGGAAGAGGTTGCCTCTAAGGAATGTTTGAGAAGTGGAGGCGAGAAATTCAAGTCTATCGTTGTTAATGGAATCATGAACTATACTAAAGATGGAGTTTAAGGTCAAGTCTTGTGCTCAGAGAAGACTTTTCTTCTCTCACCTGTTTCTAAATTCAAACTATCCTACTCGGATGATGAAGAGTAAGTGGAAATATTGGATAATAATAAGTAGGAAGGCTTTGCTTATGTCATCTTTATTAAATTTACTTGTTTTATGGGGTTCTATATTGTGGCTGGCTTATAAGATTGAACTGCTAGGAAAGGGAAGTGATATTAATTTGATTTGTTTTTTAAATCAATGTCATTCTAAGACTAAGTATCTTATTAAGGTTACAAGATTTTATTTTTTAATGGCCACTGGTTTGTAAAGTACATTAATAGGGACCAATTGTATGATTTTGATGTCATCTCTTAATAGGTGTGTAATGATAGAAAAATTACACATTTTCCTTGCTTGATTTGGGATTAATTAATGATAAATTGGACTTAATATCACCTTGACCTAGTCTTGTGATGAGTCCTACACAACCACATCAGGTTTTGGGCCCTTTTACAGCTAAATAAACATAACTTTTCCTTAATTTAGTGTTGTAAAGTGTATTTATTTACACCTTCACATTAAATCTAGGAGGCTTGTAAATTAAATGGACCTAATCTAGTATTTTAATTTGTTATACACATTCACATGGGATTTTGGGCCCTTTTTAAGCTAAATAGACCTAATTTTTCTTTAATTGAATGTTGTAAAGTGTATTTATGTATAATTTCACATTGGATTTTGGGCCCTCTTGTATTTATGACCCTAATATCATCATTAATAGGCCCCTAAGACCCTATATTGTGCATCCCAAGGAATATTTCATTTAAAATCCTGATAAGATCAACATATAAACTTAATTTCTTCACTCACCGACATTCTCTCTCTTCAAATAGGCCTTGTGGGACCCATACGCCACCTTGGGCATATGAGTCCCATCCAAGTGGGACCCATATTCCATAGATGGCGTATGAGTCCCATTTCACCTATTTTTATGGTTTTTAATGGGAAAATTAGGTTTTAAGTTCAAATTTCATGAATTTCGGCCTATGGGATCTAATTAACGAGATATTAGATGGATTGCCTATATAAAATATCTTTCAAATCATTATTTCACTTAAGAAATAATAATAATTCATGATACTAAGTCAAGCACTCAAGAGTTAAGCATTCTAAGACTTCACAAGATCTTCAAGAGAGAATTCAAGGCTAATTTTTAAGCATTCAAGGGTAAAATTATCCATCAATTATTACAAAAATCCAAGATCTATCATCATGTCAAGATTATCAAGCATCAAACATGTTATTGATCTAGTGTTGTGATGTAGCATATAAGATCCAAGATCAAGCATTGTTCTATACCTATTGTCAAGATCAAAATCTATATCCTTCATGGCCATTTCATGTTGAGTTAAAAATTTACAAGACATCATTTACAAGGTATCATTGTGCATGTTTCATGTCCTATTTTTCATGTTTCCTGTCCTTTTTTTATTGTTTTATTGTTTCATCATTTGGTTTAATTACCTAAATGGGGTTTGACAATGCAAATTCCTATTCACTAAAAATCAACAATATTTTATCCTCTTTACATGTGTGATTGTAGATTTAGGTTTCTTGGAGCATCAAGGATCATTGAAGATTAGGTTAAAATATTGGAGAAAGTTGTTGGAATTGTCTCCTCATTTGCAAGGTTGTAATATTCACTAAAAGGTCATCTACAGATCTAAAATTAGGGTTTCAGATCCAAAAACAAAGTGGAATAGAAAGAGTAGACATCAAAGACCAGATATATACTTTGAAGTTATAGAAAACCTTAACTAGACTCATACACCAGTCTTGGCATATGAGTCCCAATTTAGGTCATTTTTCAAATATTTGTAGTTTTGGATACCCTTTTCCTAGAAACAAGTTCCTGCACAAAAACTCAGATCTGAGACTTATAAGCCCAGACTAGTGTATGAGTCCTAGTAGGCATAAATTTTAGGTTATTCAATATTTTAGGTCTCCATTTAAGCTCTCTTAGGTTTCCAAGTTCTCCTTTGTACTTTTTCAATTTATTGTTCTGATTTATTTTCATTTATAGTTCATTTAGTGAAGTTTCTTACATCATTGAGTTCAATCATCACATCTTACATTTCATACATTTTTCCAGGCCCTAGCTCAGTTGTGAACCCCTCATTAATTTCTAAATATACCCTAGGATAGTCCTTTAGTAGATACTTTTCCCCTTTACATCCTTGGATTGATATATCCTATTGTTAGATCTCTTCCTTCATTCTTCATTGGATTGAGATCTCTAAGTTGTTCTTAAGTGTATAGCAAGTGTATAATATTGTTGTACTATGTTCTAAACCATAAGTGATGATAATTTTCTATATTACAAGGTGCCATTTAAATTATTACTAGACTGAAGGTGGGTTTTAAAAGTTATATTCAATGTGATGATCGAGGACATCCCTTACACGACTTCTAGGTGGTGGAGGAAAATTGAAAGGATATGCCTAAAGATACATGTGGCCTTGAAGTGAAATAATTATTGAAGTTTTAAAAAAATTATCCCTTTTTTACACTTAATTGAGGAATAATTAATAATAAAATGAGCTTAATGTTTCCTTAATTTAGTGTTGTAATGTGTTTTACACATTCACGTTAAGTTTAGGGCCCTTTTTAATAAAATGTACTTAATTGTGCCTTATTTAGGGTGTTGTAAAGTGTATCTTTACACTTTCACACTAATCTAGGTCTTTATTAATTAATTAAGGTTACCTTAATTGGCCCCTTTAATTCAAATCCAAGCCTAATTAAATGTAATTTATGAGGCATAAAACCCGACATTCATAAATATCATTTCACAAAACTTAACTTTGGATAATGTGTGTCCTAGGTAGGTAGCCAAGGACTCATTCGCCATAGCGTGAATGGCTCCTTTCTTAGTCCTATGATCTTGATTTTACATGACATTGCACCTTGTCTGATGTGTGTCCTAGGTAAGTGGCCTAGGACCCATTCACCCTATGGTGAATGGGTCCTCACTTAGACCTAGGACCCCTCTTTTCAATATGTTTTTGGCGGTATTATAATTATTAAATCTATAATTCAATGTCATCTTGTGATATTTGAATTTTGGGAATTAATGATAAGATATGTATAAATACAAGGCTATTTCACTTAGTTTCACCTAGAAATTTTGATTCAAGCATCCTAAGGTTTCACAAGAGAATTGATAGAGAATTCAAGATCATTTCTAAGGCATTCAAGGGAAAATTATTGAAGATTATTGAAGAAATCAAGATTCCATTTATCATGTCAAATATTTCTTGCATCGTGCATGTTGTTTGAGCTACTATGGTGATGTAACATTCAAGGAATTGTTTCATATCAAGTTCATGATCAAGATCTAAATTCATTGAGGCCACTTCATACAAGTTTGCATATTTATACTCTAAGGTTTCAATTAAGGTGTGGTGAGTTGTGACATTTCATTTGTTCATTCATCGTTCCTTTCATTTATCATTTTATTACAAGGTTTAATTACTAAAACATGGTTTGACCAACAAAAACCCCTATTCCCTAACAAACAACATTTTTCTCTCTTTGATGTGTACTTTCAAGTTTTAGGTTGAAGATCAATTGGAGAGAAAAAATGGAGAAAGTTCTAAAGTTGTTAAAGTTACAAGAAATTTTGTGAAATCATGGAAACTGAGCTATGGGTTTTGTTTTCGGCTTTCCAATAGTGAACGAATAGAATCTGGGAGTACAAACATAGAATAACATAACCTAGAAATATATTTTCAAGAGCCCTATCTAGGACCCATTCATCATAGTGTAAATGAGTCCTTAGTGAGGTTTGAAAAAGAAACTTTGGTGAAAGGTACAAAACATTTGACCCCTTCTAGATCTGCATTTTGGTTGTTGTTTTAGTTAAATATAACTATTATTACTCATTTGAATATTATAACACACACTTAGAATGAAATTAGATAAAAAGGGATAAATAAAAATATTTATCTAATTTCATTCTAGTTTCATTTTGGTGAACCCAACCTTGTACATCAAAATTCTAAAAGTTGGAGCCCATTCAAACCTTAGATATAGAATTTGCATTAGTTTGTGTTAGAGTAATTGGGTATTTACTTTATTAATTAAACAATATTTGTTTAATTACGTAAAGTTCCTTTTTACCTCTTTTCACTTAAGCTAACATTAGGTGCATAATAATTAATTATTATTGCGCAAGCCTAGGGTTTTCCTTTTTAGGGTTTTCATCTATATATGGTTGAAAACTATTTTTTGTATAATTTATTCATTTTTACATTTTCAGGTGAATACATTGCTCCACATTCTTGAGCATTTCTTTTGTTGCTTCTCTTTGTTTCTCCTTGTAACAGGTTATTTGCTTGCAAAGATCTTTTGGACTTCTGTGGTGTTGTATCTTCTCAACTCCAACATGGTATCAAAGCTTCAGATCTGCAGCTACTTGTTCTTGTTTTGAAGATTTTTGGAGCTACAAGGGTTTGTTGCAAGCCGTATTTTATTGGAGTCGTCATCATTTTTGCTTCAAAAATTCAATTTTCACTCATTTGCAAGAAAAATGATTTCTAAGTTTTGTAGCCAGTGTCAAAACCTGAACTAGGTATCTTTTAGATTTTGCATATCTTGCACAGATTTGGAGAAAATCACTGTTGAAAAAATGGTGCGCGTCATTTTTCTCTTGGCTGAAAGTAAAAAAAATCATTTTCTCATATTTTGTTTGTTGGATCAAGAAACGATTTCTGGGTTTTGTTTCTAGCATCAAAATTTTTCTGGGTTTTTATTTTTGTGTACAAACAATGTGTAAATTTTTTAGAAATCAAGTTAGAAATAAACGTTTTTTGTTAGAAAATTCGTTTCTTGCAAGCTAAATTCAGTTTTTTGAAAAATTCATAACTTTTGGCCACGGTGTCCGTTTTACGCAAACGAATAGGCACTAGAAAGGTGTTACAATGCTCTTTCCATATTTACAGTCTATTTTACCAGAATATTTAACAGGTATTTTTTATTCAGCTTTGTGTTTTTTTACACTTTGCTCAATTACTTGGTCATCTTGGCTCCTACATGGGGTTTGTTTACGTTGGATGGGTTATGTTGATATGCTTTATCATTGCTAAGATCATTAGTCTCTAAATTTTTCATTTGAAGAGTTATCATGGGTTTTTCTACTCACCCTTCAGTTGTTCTTCTAGAACGGGGTAATTATGAGTCATGGGCAAAGAGTATACTTACACATTGTAGATGGCTTAATATTTTGCCTTATTTGTATGATCTCATACCTAAACCAGCAACTTTAGAGGGCAGATTAGCATGGGATATTATTAGAAATCATATTGTAGGAGTTATATTGTCTAGTGTTGATCATGACACTGTGTTGGCTATATCGGACATTGATTGTCCTCACCCACTTTGGTCACGTCTTTGGGAGATCTATGGAGACCCTATTCTATCTCCATTTCCAGAGGATCCTGCTTCAGATTGTCTCATACCCATTGCTTGGAGAGAGAATACACCATTTGATTATGATACTTTAGAGGAGCTTGAGTATTTAGACGCCCTTACTTATTCCAATGGATCAGAGGTTTGTCTCATAGTTCCTACTCTTTAGACTGAGACTTCATCAGCATCTCTTGTTGTTCTTGATTCAGTGCAGCAGAGAATCATAATTCTTCCAGACATAGCTACTTTGGACTCTTATGTTGCAAACATATCTTTCTTGTTTGTGGAGTCCTATATTACAGATTTGGAGGATTATTTTGAGGACATTCATCTCCTCTACCTTGATAGTTAGGTTATCACTATTCGCCCACCCTTATCCGTGCATTCAGAGGTTGCATTTCAATATTCTCCACATCAGTTTGGATTTGACATTATTTGTTTTAATTCAGATAGTGAGACTCTTCAACATCCTATCATGACACACATCTTGAGACAAATTGATTCATCATTCTTCATAGGGTTTCTTCGGTACAGGTCCATGGATCCGTTTCTTCCCAAGGGGAGGAATATCATTTGCCACTTCAGGATCTCCTTTTGGATTCTACATCAGACATCTACCATTGTGACAGGAGTTTCTTCATTGTGGGGGGGCCTTTTTCTCTCTTTCTATCTCTCCTATGGAGACCATTGCACATGTACTTATATGATAGAAGTTGTTTATGGGGGGTATCATGTTATCCACCTCCTATCCTTCTTTCATTAGTGCATTGCATTCCTTCCTTGCATTCTATTTTGGGGAGGAGTTTTGTTCCCACTGGGTTTTCTCTTTTACCCCATTTCATTTAGTTTGCATTGATTTTGTACATGGGTACCTGATCTGGCCTTGTTGTCGGGACCCATTGCTTTTGCTTTTAGTAGCTTCTTCTAGGTTTTAGCTTCTCCCTATGTCTATCTTAAGGGGGGGTGTTAGAGTAATTGGGTATTTACTTTATTAATTAAACAATATTTGTTTAATTACATAAAGTTCCCTTTTACCTCTTTTCACTTAAGCTAACATTAGGTGCATAATAATTAATTACTTTATTAATTATTATTGTGCAAGCCTAGGGTTTTCCTTTTTAGGGTTTTCATCTATATATGGTTGAAAACTATCTTTTGTATAATTTATTCATTTTTACATTTTCTGGTGAATACATTGCTCCACATTCTTGAGCATTTCTTTTGTTGCTTCTCTTTGTTTCTCCTTGTAACAGGTTATTTGCTTGCAAAGATCTTTTGGACTTCTGTGGTGTTGTATCTTCTCAACTCCAACAATTTGCATTGCATTGAATTAGTTTGTATTTAATCTTAGAAGGTTGTTAAATTTTCATTAGTTTTCATTGCATTTTAGGTGTAAAATTAAATTTTGCATTCATTTTAAATCTAAAAAAGTTCAAAAAAATTTGCATAATATTACACTAACTTTGCATAGTGTTTGCATATTAGTGTGCTTTTCATCATTAATATTCAAAAATTTCATCAAAATTGTATTTCAAAAAGTGTCACATAATTCATCATTTGTCATTAGTTGCACTTGCATTTCAACATCATATTTTGGAAAATTCTAATACAAAAGTTATAGTTTGAAACATGAAATAGAGAAAACATCTAATCACTCAAAAATTGCATTTTTTAATTTTAAAAAACTTATACTAGGACCCATTCACCACTAGGTGAAAGATTCCTTTGAGGCCTACAAAAACCAAAATTTCTAAGCTTTCTCGTGATTTTCTGCACTTCCTAGGCTTGTTGCTAACCTACTGTATCAGTCTGGAAAGTTTCAACAATTTTTGTTTTATGAATCTGTGTCAAATAATCCATTCAGTGGTCATTTTTTAATCATTCCAAAATCATTTTAGTAGAAAAAATCATTAGATCTAAAAAAAATTATATTTCTAATTTTTATTGTTTTTGCATACACAATGTTTATATTCATGAAACTTTAGGGTGCTGGCAAGAAGTTGAGTCCACTTTTTCGCCATTTAGTGCAAGTGTTTTCCCTAATTTTTAGAATTCGACACATTTGAACTTAAAATTTGAAGCACTTAGAGATGAAATCTTGAAAAAAGTCACGAATAATAAATGTAGTACTCAGAGTGTAGTTTCCAAATATGTAATTTATTTCAATACTCAGTTAATACAAATTGATTTTCAATAGATGTTTCTAAAAACCACTGTTTAAAAACCATTTTTTTTACCATACCATGCATGTGTACGTCATCCATATTTTGACCCAAATAATCATATTTTTCTAAATCCTTTTGAAAAAAGACTTGTAACTCAGTGAAGCACGATTTCCATATTTTTTTGTAATCTTTTATTGATTTTTTTTTTGTTAATTTTTTACCAGTCATATTTTGTGTTTTGAAAATTCATGTACATCATGCATAAGATGACCTAAACTTATCATTTTTTTGATTTTTTTTAAATTGAAAAGAATTGTTGGAAGTATGCTTTTGCGCAATATGTTCGTCAAAAAACTATGTTAATAAAAAGTTATTAAAATACTAAAAAATATTGACAATTCAAGTTTATGGACCTCTTTCATTAGAAAGTAAATGAACAATAGATAAAAAATAATGCAATTGTAAAAAGAAAAATATTTGGGATCTACATTGTCTCATCTATAATGGGTTTTAATTTTGTCAAATTTTCTTACAAAAAATGTCTTCAGACGTATGCCCAAAGTCACTAATTTCTTTTCGCATTTCTAAGACCTTCAACTTGCAGGTCAAACCAGGTCTAGGGCCTACGTTCGGATCCCCAAACATTTTCCCGAACCAAAAAGAAAGCGCCAACCTGACCAAAAAATCATATTTAAAAGAATGTGATCTCATTCTAAAATGGGATCCCATTTCAAAAAAAAAAAAAATTATGCTTTTACGAAATAGGATCTCGTTTTGAAAAATGGGGTCTCACTTTGAAAATTGTCAAAAATGGAAAGTTTACATTTTTGAAAATTTTCAAAACGGGATCTTATTTTGAAACTTTTCCAAAAATGTACAGTTTACATAAACAAAAACTTTCAAAAAATGGAAACAATTTCAGAACGAGATCCTATTTTTTTATTTTAGGCTCAGGATCCCGAACCTAAACGGGATCCCATTTATTAAAAAGCAGGATCACTTTTTAAAAAGTCAGGATCCCTTTTTAAAAAGGCGGCATCTCATTTTCTGCAATTTGGTTTCACTTTTTGCCTAAGGCAAAAACTTCCATGTTTTGTGGACTCATCTTCTTTCTCTTACCCTTTACATAAGTTTGATAAAAGTACTTTTCATATTTAGATATATATTGTTTACATTCTCGAAGCTTTGCACAAGATGGATAAAAGTACTTTTCATTTTTGGGCACACAATGTTACTATCTTACCTTCCTACTTGTGAGAATGCTTTAGTGAAAGAGAATGCAAGCTTAGACAATCATGAAAACCATAATTGTTCTCCTCCTATTAACTCTCCTATTAGTGATAAAGGTGTAGTGTAGAAAAAATGTATCCCTTTTTCACACTTAATATGGGAATAATTAATATAAAACTAAGCCTAATGTTGCCTTGATTTAGTGTTGTAATGTGTTTTACACATTCACATTAAGTTTAGGGCTCTTTTAAACTAAAAAGACCTAATTTTTCCTTAATTTAGTGTTGTAAAGTGTATTTATTTACATCTTCACACTAAAGTTTTGTCCCTCTTGCATTCATGACCTTTAAATCATCATTATAAGGCCCCTAAGACCCTTTATTATGCATCTCGAGGCTTATTTCAACAAAAATCCTAAAAAAATTAGTAAATACACTTAATATTCTAACCCCCCGACATTTCCTCAACCTGAAAAAGCTATGGTGGGACCCATATGCTACCTTGGGCATATGAGTGCCCCTAGGTAGCATCCATACACCACCTTGGGTGTATGAGTCCCATTTAGCCCCTTTTTAGGGTTTTGAGTGGGAAATCAAGGTTTTTAATTCAAATTTTATGAATGTCGGCATTTAGAATCTAATAAGTGGAAAATTAGATGGAATGCCTATATAATTAAGGTTTCAAATTATTATTTCACCTAAACAACATAAGAATATTCAAGCAAGATAAAATCACCTAGATCTAGATCCTTCAAGAGATACTTGCAAGTATTCAAGAGCATTCAGGAGTCGATAAGAGCACTCAAGAGCTAATTATCAAGCATTTTTGAGCATCAATTCAAGATTAAAGCATCATTTCAAGGTATTCATGCATCATGTGTGATTGTAAAATCACATGTTGATGTAGCATTTGTGATCCAAGTTCAACCATTCAAATCCATATCAAGTGTTGTGATCAAGATCTACATCCATTGAAGCCAATTCATACAAGTTTTAGATCTACATTCCAAGGATTCAACAAGTTTTTGGTGATTTTTTACATTCATTTTTTCATTCATCATTCACAGACTCCCATCCACTAACAAAAACAACATTTTTCTCTCTTGTGATGTGTGTTTTGTAAAATTATGTGTATGAGACTAAATCACCACCTTGGGAATATGAGTCCCTATACAACAATTTTACCAGTTTTTAGAGGATCCTAATATATCACCTAAAGATTATTGTTTCTTCCCAGAAACCCTAAACTAGGACTAAATCACCCATTCTATTGTTTGAGTCCTAGTACACATAAAATAAATAAAATTTCAGTGTTTTCAGGCCTTGCTTAGTCATCTTCATCTTGTAGGTGATTCATTGTTCATCTTCAATTTTTTATTCTTATTTTGAGTTCATTGTATAGGTTACATAGCTAGATTTGTATATTTTTTTCATTTCCTTCTTTTTAAGAATTTGATTAGTGGTGAACCCTCTTTAGTCACACCTAAGGAAACACTCATATGAATCCTTCCCTCAATCGATTCAATTGGTTGAGTGATCTTGGTTTCCTAATGAACTGAGATTGAAATAGGAAACCCTAGTTCCATCTCCTAAAAGGTGAAACCCTATTTCCTTGTGTTAATTTTGGTGAACCCCTTTGAACCCTTTATTTCTAATTTGGAGAGAATTTAAGTCCTAGATCTAGCTTACATTAACTTTGCATTAGTTAGTTTGAATTTAGGGCTTCTAAACATTACATTAGTGAAAAATGCATATAGGTTGCATTCTTGCATCTCAAATCATTCAAGATCACTGAAATTTTGTAATTGGAAATAGTTAAGTGAACATACAAGTTAGAAACATTAGAATTAACTCAAATTTTGTCAAATTTGGTGTAAATGCCCTAATTTGGGAGTCATTCGCCAATCTGGGTGATTTAGTCCATGTACAAGTGGTTTTTCCAGATTTTTGGGAATTTTGTGTTGACTATTTTTTAGTATTTGAACCTTCTGAAAACTCTAACTAAGACTCATTCGCCCATCTAGGTGACTTAGTCCGAGATCAAACCAAAAATTGTATTTTATAGCACTATGGTGTTGCCACAATAGTGTGTCTCACTTTTGGGATGTGTTGATTTTTTCCTGAAATCACTATTTTTAGAAAAACTAATAATTTAAGTTTTTAGAGGCTCCATCTAAAGGGTTTTAATTGAAGAGGGATAGATAAGACTCCCTTAGATCAAACACCCTTGGATATAACCCCTCTAGATTTAAATCATACCCATAATGGAGTCTCCTTCCAACCTGTCAAAATACTGGCAAAAAATCACTTTTTCTTTACATTTTGAGTGATTAAATAATGTCATTTAAAAAATATATTTAATAATATTGTAGCCCTCGAAATGAGATTTCTAACAATTATCTAGTTTTGATATTAATTTTCATTTTATCAAGTATTTAATTTTCATTTTTTACTAAACATAGGTGTTTCTCTGAACATCAAGCTCTTTGTTGTGTAGAGGTGAAAAAATAGTAAATCATTGTAAAAAATAATTTAAAAATACCCTTTCCCTAGGTATTGATGTCCTTGTTTCACTAAAAAAAATAAAAATGGATGTTCATATATATACAAGAAGTTAGGTTTTATGATACACACGTATATCTACATTATAGTTACAATGACTTTGAAAATTAATTTTAAAAAATATGCAACAAAAAATTATGAAAAAATATCCTTTCCCTAGATATTGATGTTGAGAATCTATATTTCAAAAAATAGAATTAATCCTTTATAGAAAAATAGGTATGTTGTACAACACAAATGTTACTTTATGAAAATTTTGTTCTCTATTTAAAACTACTTATTAAAGGAGATGTTGTAAGATTCATGATTTATTTTAAAATAATTGAAATAAAATTTATTTAGAATCTACACACAAATTACCACAAATCACTATTTCACATAATCTTGAAATTCTTAATGGTATAGTTGCTATAGGCATCAAAGAATGAAGATTCAATTAAAAATATTGATGAAAATGTCCATCTTGGAAAAAAAGTGAGACACAGTATTGTTATTTCACTCACTAAAAACTTCATTTTTGTGCTTTTGTTTGTTGTCATCAGATATCTATTTCAGTTTGTTGTGGTTTTTTTTTCATTCATTTCATGAGATTTGTCTTAATTTGGTTAATTTTGTGAATTGCTTAATTTCAAAATTGTATTTATAACATTTCATTTTCAGATTGTTGCATAGTGTAATCAGCAAATTACTTTGTTTAGCATCTAGAAATTGCATTTCATTCTAGATCATTGCATTGCATTATAAATATCTTTCCATTTTGGGTTTACACACTAAGTTTGTATAGATTACTTTTCACAAATGTTAGTATCTTTCTTTTCCAAGATTACAAAGAAAAAGTTAATCAATAAGCATGATAGTCATCTATTCAATACATTTTCTAGTAATGAGAATATCTTAGTGCAAGAGAGTGAAAATGTTGACACCTTCCTTAATTTTACACACCCTTATATCTCTCATATTTGTGGGAATGATGTGATAGAATAAGATACAAGCATAGATAATCATAAATATCATAGTTGTTCTTCTCCCGATACCTCTCCTATTAGTGACAAAGGTACCTTAGTGAAAGAAGATGCAATCATTGAGAATCATGAACGTCTTGATTGTCCTTCTCCTCCTCCTCATTGGGAAGATATTATGACACAAGAATATGAGATCATTTCCATTACTTAGTCTAAATTCATCTCTCAACACCTCCCCTAATTGTGATAATGCTTTAGTGAAAGAGGATACAATCATGAATGATCATGAAAATCATATTTGTGAGGAGCACATGTTGGTGTTAAAAGATACAATGATTGAGAGCTATGAAAATCCTACCTCTCCCACTTGGGAAGACATTATAAGACATGGGTATGTAATTGCAGATAACCATGATAATCACATTTTCTCTTCTCCTAATATCTCTCCTATTTGTGAAGAAGATAGTTTAGTGTTAGAAAATAAACTTATTGAGATTCATTAAAATCTTGTTTCTCCCTTTCCTAATGCTCCTACCATTTGGAGATGCCTATTTAAAAAAAAGGATCGAATCATGGGTAAGCATGAAAATCATATTTTTGCTTCTCTTGATGCATGGAGAGACCTATTTGAATGAAATGATCCAATCATTGGTAAGCATGAAAATCATAGTTATCCTTCTCTTGATGCCTCCCCTATTTGTGATGAAGTTACTTTACAAAATCTAACCATGGAATGTGATGAAACCTTTCTTTTCTCTTCCCCTGAAAGTTCTCCTGCTAGGATAGATTTTATGGCACAAGAGAATGAAACCTTAGAGAAAAAGGACGAAATCATGGAAAATCATAACAATCAAATTGGGCATTCTCCTAATATTTCTACTATTGGTAAAGAAGATATTTTGATGTTATAAAATCCATTTGATGAGAGTTATGAGAGTCCTATTTGTCTCTCTTCTCCTAGGGAAAACATTATTGAAAAAGAGAATGCCATAATTGATAACCAAAAAAATCCAACCATTGTTAATTCCCTTGCTTGTAATGAAGTCATTTTAGAAGAGTTGACCTTTGAATGTCATAAACATCTAGGTTGTAGTTCTAAAAACTTTCCTACTAGGGAGGATATCATGGTCAAAGAAAATGAGAAAATTGAAACATATCTTTCAAATAGTGATGTGACTTCCTTATATGAAGATGATGAAGTGACATTAGACTCCCCTTCACTAAGAAATCAAAAAAATAAGGATAAATCTTCCGAGGTTATGCACATTAGATATCCCTTGAAGTACTCTCCTGAGCCTAAAATTATCCTTTATCTACCCTCACAATAGCCACAAACTCAAAAAAACCATGTCCTCATCCTCAAACCACCTAAAAACAATATGTCATAGAAGTCGAGTTACAATACCATTGCTCATACATATAACACTAGAAACAATCCACAACCAAGAAAAAAAACTCCAACATCCCTCCCATTTCCTAACTGTATCTTTCCTAGTGCCCCTCATTTGCCTTTATATAGTGAAAAAGAGTATAATCTTGTTGAACAACTTAAGAACACTCTTACTAAGATATCATTATGGGACCTTATTCAATCCTCCCCTCATTATCATAACATGATTCAAAGTTCCTTACAACAAGTTCCTACCCCTCCTAATGTGTAATCAAATGATGGGGTATCCCAAATTCAAGCTATAATACCAAACAATTCGGACATTACATTTCATCAAGATGAGTTACCTTCATTAGAAGAGATAAAATAAAATAAATCTTTCATGATAATAGCTCAACATAATCAGATTGGGATAAAGAGGACCTTTGTTTACAATGGTTTTTCCTTTAATGTATGTAGCATAAACCTTTTGGAAAAGATTAAAGCAGACAAAAACTAAATTCAACCTGCCTCTTTATCTATTAGTGGGTTTGATAATGTGTGGAAAAAACTACTTAGTGTGATTACACTACCTATTAAAGTTGACAAAGTTACATTACAAACCTTGATCCATGTTATGCCTCACGATCTTTCATACAACCTCCTTTTAGGAAGACCATGGATTCACGAGATGCATGTGGTGCCTAAAAATATTCATCGTAAAATGAAGTATGTCTACAAAAATAGAGTACATACAATCAAAGCCAATTATAAGCCTTATAATGTTTTACAACTTCAAAAAGACAAGAAAATCGCTTTAAAACATTGACACCAACTGTAAAAGTGGAACGCATGCAAGAGAAAGAAAAAGAGAAGCATATTGAAGAAGTCACAAAGTTATTGAAAGATGATTGGGGTTCCTTAGATTTCACTCCTACATTCATGGGCGAATAGAAGATCATAAACAAAGAGTCTAAAAAGGGAAAATAAAAAGTGGTAATATCAACACAAGATTTGAAAGCATGCACTCCAACCACTTTAGAAGAAAATATGACATACACGGAAAACTTTGATGAAGTTGATTATGAGAAACCACTGAATCTGAAAGAGATGAAAAATATCTATGAAAAAAATTATGAACTTATGAATCAACTTGGATATAGTGGAAAAGGATGTGGTGCTAGAGAACAAGGTATATGTGTCCCCATAGAGCCTAAAATGTAAGAAATGACTAATGGTCTTGGTTATTGTCCCTCAAAAGAACCAAATAAGCCTTCACTTAATATCAATATTCTTACAAAAATTTCTTCTCAGACAACTTTAACATTTTGCATCCTGAACTAATAGACACTAGTGGTATTGGTTATTGTCCTTCGAAAAAAATGAGAGAAACGAAAAATCTTCTCTAAATATCAATGTCAAATCACAAAACACTAAGGATTGGAGTTCGTTAGATTTTACACTTTCCTTTAAAGAAGAGTACAAAATCTCGCAATCTAAAGAGTCTTGCGTAAGTCTGAAACCTTGTACTAAGAAACAAATATCTTTGTCACAAAATAAAGGAATATATTATACTATTGATCAAGAGAGTATATTTTTGATACTCCTACAAGATCTTTTGATATCCCTCCCTCCAATAACACAAAAGAAATCTTACTACAATAGTTCATTTTATGCATATCATAGAGTTCATGGTCATTCTACTAATGAATGTAAGGCTTTGAGTAATCGAATTCAACATCTTAAATATTGTGGTTCTATTCCTTGTGTTGAATCACCTAGATCCTCTAATTGATATAAATTTCCAATATTTCCATCAATCACTTCAGCTCACCCTTGTCTTGCACTAAGTGAGGCCAAGGGGGTTAGGTACCCTTATCCTCCTACGAAACTTATCATTATCTATTTTGGATAGTTAACCACTTTCCATGTATATAGAAAATAAAGCTTGGGATGTGGATGACATCCCTTAGGTTGGCTCGCATGTGACATACCTTTTATTTCTATGTTCATGTCATGTATTGATTTTTGTCATTTATTTAAATGCAAATTATTAATTGTGAGATTTTTAATGTTTATGTTAGATGATTATTTAAAATTAAATTCGAAAGTGAAATTGAAATTTAAATGCAAATGAAATGATTTGAAATTTATTATTGTGAAATTTGGGGTTTGTCATTGTTGATGATAAATTTAGTGCAAGTGAACGCACGAACAGGTGAATGAGAATGAAAGCAAGAACATTGATCATGTAGATTCATTTTCGTCATTAGACGTTAATAAGGATGATGGAATATCACACACCACTTAGTTAATTATAATGTATTTTCATGATGATTAAATGGTTTAAATTTTAATTATTATAATGGCTATGCATTTGTTGAATGTGATTGCGAAAATGAATATATGTTTGTTTTGAAATGGAAAGATTGATTGTTTCTCAATTTGATTATATTATGTTATTGCGTGGAAAGAAAATATAAATTTAAATATGGCGTTATTGATTTATTTTTTATTTTCTGATTTAATAAATGAAAGAGGAAATATATGTTTAAATAGAAATAGATGTTAAAAATTAGTTATTTACAAACAATAAGAAAACAACAATACGTTTAAAAATGGAATTGAAATTGAAATCAAAACAGTAGTTATCAAATTGAATAAAAATATCTTTCAATCAATTTTGCATGCAATCACAAAAATGAAACTTGGAGTTTGCCCATTTTTGTTGGAGATCAAAGCTAAGATTGTTGATCGAAATTAATTATCAACTCCACCATTTTGCATGAGAAGAGAGAGAAGAAATTCAAATGAAAAAGAGGAGTAAAAATCCATTTTTGAGGATGGCGGGCAAAAAATAGAATTAATGGTTATCTTTTTGGAGGACTGTTATATTCCATTCACATGGGAAAAGAGTTGAGAGGAGAGTTGTTTGGACTTCACTCATTCCCTTATTCCTCACACGCGGCCAGGGAGAAGATCAATCTTTATTTATTCATTTGAGGTTGCTTACCTTCCATACATCCTATCTCCCAAGGCATGGAAGGAAGGGAGAGGCGTGACCAGTGGAGGACAAGGAGAGGTCTCTCATGCGTGACAAAGGTAGAAGAGAATAAAAGAATGTTACTTATTTAGAGGCTACTTAACTTCAAAGAGGAGGTGCGCGTCAAAGAAGGAGAAGAGGAGGTGAAGTCATGTGGGAAAGGGAAGAGAAAAGGCGGCCAAAAGGAGAGATAAGATTTTATGCTCTATTTCATAATATTCTAATTATCTCATACACAAGCAACAGGGAGAGCTAGGAAGAGCAGTTTATGTTTTGATTGATTTTAGCAGTTTACTTACCTGATATGCAAGGGAGAATAGAGGCCAGAAGATAGAGGGAATTCACAACAAAAGAATAGAACAAAAAATTGATAGAGAAAGACAAAGATTCATTTCCAAATTTGAAAAAAATAAACTTAGCTATAGGAAATTACCAAGTAGGTTCAATGAAATTAATATTCACCGAATTCAGAGTCAATTCATATTTGAGTTTAATTATTTCTCTTTTATTCTTGTATTTTTATTTCAACAGAAAACAAATAACTGTTTTAATCAAATTTAGAAGAAAGATCTTACACCAAGCTGTGTTTTTATGGAGAATCAAAGAATAACTTAAACAAAAAATTGTTGAACTTGAATAGAAAAATATCAAGAAACAGTATATTTATTTATTTTAGGAAATTATGATTTAATATATTGAAAAGATGCAAATAGAAAACATACTATTTTAGATCTATTTAAATTTAGAAATGCTTCAAAAATAAAAACTGTGAGATATATAAAAATTTCAAAACAAAAAGAACATAAAAGATAGTGAAATTATTCCTAAATTATACAGCTGAAAGTTCTTGTTTTAAATAAAAATACTTTTGTGTATTTAAAAATGCTTGAAATGTAAGAGTTAAATTTGATAAATCTTTAGGAATGATTCTAAAATTTCCTTTGAAACATAATTAAATATGAGTTTTTTATGTTTTGAAAAGATAAGATTTTAGGGAAATATGTAAAATAGGGAAATATGTAAAATAGAAAAGAAAGAAAGTAAAGTAAAAATATAATTACTTGAAAATTAAACTAATTAGAAGAGGGTTATATTGAATTGTGATTAAATTTCATGAGTAAATGAACTCAAATAGTATGTGCTCATTTATTCTTGTTTAAATATGTACTTAGATACATACTTGAGATACACCTTTTAATTAATTAATTTAATTTGAATATAAACATTATGTTATTTACGATTTAAATATGTGAATTTATTGCATTAAATACCATGTTTGCTTCAAGATAAAAGAGTTGTTCATGTGTTTTGGAAAGATAATTTTTTGTTTGAATGGAACCATGCATGCTTGATAATTGAATGTGCATGAAATGTGTTTGGAAAGTTACCTTCCGGGACTGGTGCCGAATATGGGTTTTTAGAGAGCGTAGTTTTGTTTTTCCAAAACTACTCTTATATGTCGTGCATGAAATTTTACTTGCTCAAGTAACTTAAGGACCATTGAAAAAGATGGAATGAAATTAACTCTCTACAATATCCTACTATCGAACTTGCTTGTTTCTTAAATGAATTAGAAAAATGAAAATGCTTGTGGATTTACTAATTATACTAGGCACGCACTAGATTCCATCTTGCTTGTCAATTACTTTTCGCTAAGCGATTCATGCAGAGTCGGGTATTCTTTGAAAGACTAAGCATTTCTAAAGAAGCTTAGGCTTTGAGGTTGGGCAGAAAAAGTGCCCGATTCTTGTTCTCGTCTTCATATTTGAAGATAAGCTATTGGATTGAATATCAAAGGATGATTTCTTCATATATGTATTGTTTTATTCTTGTATGATTATTGTAGAGCTTAAGGCGACTGAATGCCTAAGTCTTGAATTGTAAATTTTTGTTACAAATTCTTTTGAATTATTAATGTTGTGTACTATGACACGTTTATGAATTTAATTGGAAGTATTATGAATCTGTTTGTAGACTTTAAGTCGATATTATGGAATCTTTTGGAGTTTATGAAATGTTAATGAATGGAGTTTTTGAATTAATTTAGAATATAAATGAATTTATTTAAGGAATTGTCAATGTTTGGAATTAAAGAGTTTTGCTCTTTACATTTGGTATCAGAGCCCTAGGTTTGAACTCTAGGGTCCTTTGTCCATTACGCTAAAGAAACATTCCTTGATGTAGGAATTGTTGATACATAATGGGTACAAGAGGAAAAGGAGTTGCTACAAGTAATGAGAATGA
Source organism: Sequoiadendron giganteum (assembly GCA_007115665.2). Lineage (NCBI taxonomy): Eukaryota > Viridiplantae > Streptophyta > Pinopsida > Cupressales > Cupressaceae > Sequoiadendron > Sequoiadendron giganteum. The sequence continues at coordinate 206,816,522 of CM021105.1, forward strand.
CAGGTTGGATTAAATTCTCAATCTTTTGAATCAACAGGGCTCTAGAATGGATAATCTGGAACAAGAAGTTCAAGGAGTCAAAGAAGGATAAAACCCTTGAAATGAAATTCCCCAAAATCAGGAGCAACCCACTAGTGGAAATCCAAGGGTTGAAAAAATACCAAATCCTCAAGCTAGGATTGAAGGGGAGTTGGAAAAATAATTGAAAAGGGTAGCCTCGCCCAAGTTTGATGGTAAGACCATCGGTGATGGAGCTGAAGCCTGGGTAATTGAAATGGAAAACTACTTTGAGCTCAGGAATATGTCTAATGAGACCAAGGCAGTTTGGGCTACATATTAGCTTACTGGAGAAGATGCTACTTGGTGGGATAATGAGAAGAATGAGAAGAAGTTGTTATTAGGTGGAACTACATGGGAAGTGTTCTTGCAAATTTTTAGGAAGAGATGGCTTCCACAACTTTTCTTTGATAGAAAACTGATAGAGTTTCAAAATTTGACATAGGGTGGTTTAACAATTACTTAGTACTGAGGGAGATTCACTAATCTTTTAAAGTGCGTACCACAGTATCAAATGGATGAGTGGTTTCATATTTAGAAATTCATCCTAGGATTGAGGCCACAAATAGGAGCTGATGTGGATACTCATAATCCACTGACTATGGATAAGGTCTTCGAGAAGGCCATAAAATAGGAACAAAAGTTGCAATAGGTAGCAAACTATAGAAAGAATGTGAATTCTAAATCTGGATTTGGAAACAAGAAGTTCCAAAATAGTAATAACCAGAGGGCTAACAAAAATTAGCAAATAAGGAACCTAAACAAAGGAGAAAACTCTCAAGAGAAAGGAGAAGGAAGCTTTGGTGGAAACAAGAAAGTGAATAATAATAACACCAACTTCTCTAATACCAAGAAGAGGACAGGTGGTCACCCAAGGCAATGAGGTGGATGTTACAATTGTGGATATCACTATGCCTCCAATTGCACTCAACGTATAGGAGGTCAGCAAGGAGGGAATGATCGGTGAGCACTACAATAGAAGATTCATGCAACGGTTGACAACCGTCAAGCATATTTTTAGGCTTCACCTATTCAGATGATGGGTAAGGTTTTTGGTCAATCAGTTTCCATTTTGATAGATAGAGGATCTAATGAATGCTTTATTGATCATAAAGTAGTTGCTAGGTTACCTATTATACTTGGTTATATGTCACGTGCATGGATGGTTCAATATAGAAATCGAGCAGAGAAGAGGGTAGAATTATGTCTATCTTGCAGTGTTTAGAGCTATCAGATTTTCAAACCCAAGTTAACCTATATGTAGCACCATTGGGTTCATATGATGTGATCCTAGGGATCAATTGGTTAACTGAGCATAAAGCTATAGTGAATTTTGAGGATAAGATTGTGAGTTTTCTTGATGATTTTGGACATCCATTTGAGATTTTTGGATCTCAAGAGCCTCTTTAGTTGAGACATGTCTCAGCCATGCACCTAAAGAAAGCACATCAAAAAGGATGTTCCATATATGCTATATTGGTGAGTGACTTGGATAATATCCAGCAAAGTCCAAAGGACTATCTAGTTTTCAAGGAGTTCTTGGATATCTTTCCTGAAGAACTTACTGAGTTACCACCGAAGAGAGAATTTGATTTCTTGATTGAACATTTACCTGGAACTCAGTCTCAATCCAAGGCTCCATATAGAATGACTACTACTGAGTTATATGAGTTGAAGGTTCAATTACAAGAGTTACTGAAGTAGGGATTTATTAGACCAAGTGTATCTCCATGGGGTGGATCAGTAATTTTTGTGAAGAAGAAGGATGGGACCTTGAGACTGTGTATTGATTACAGAATGTTGAAAAAGGTTACCATTAATAATAGGTATCCTTTACCTAGGATAGATGAGTTATTTGATCAGATGAAAGGGGCCATAGTATTTTCTAAGATTGATCTTAGATTGAAGGTTACCACTAGCTAATGATTAAGGAGGAGGATATTCCAAAGACATCCTTTCAAAATTGGTATGAAAATTAAGAGTTCACAGTGGTACCTTTTGGTCTAATGAATGCCCTAGTGGCATTCATGAATCTTATGAGAAACATCTTTAGAGATTGTTTAGATCATTTTGTGCTTATATTCATAGATGATATTTTGATTTACTCTAAGACAGAAGAGGAGCATGAGAAGCACTTGAGAATAGTCTTGCAATGACTAAGAGATCGAAAGATTTTTGGTAGGTTTTAGAAGTGTACTTTCTTTCAGAAGAAGTTTCACTGCTTGGGCCACATCATATCTCTTGAAGGAATCTCAGTTGATTCTGCGAAGATAGAAGCAATTTTGCATTGGTCAACACCCCAGAGTGTTATTGAAGTTCATAGTTTCATAGGACTTGCAAGATATTCCAAGAAATATGTGGAAGGATTTTTTAGGATAGCAGAACCTATTACTTCTCTTCACAAGAAGGGAAGGAAATTTGAGTGGACTGAGAAGTGCAAGGAGGTATTTCAATATCTTAAACAAAAGTTGATATCAGCACTAGTTTTGACTATACCAAATCCTAATGGGCACTTCATAGTGATAACAAATGCTTCAGGTGAAGGTGTAAGAGTTGTGTTGATGTAGGAAGGGAAAGTGGTTGCATATGACTCCATAAAACTGAAACAATATGAATTGAATTATGTGCCACATGATCTTGAGCTTGCAGCTATTTTTCATGCATTACAAATGTGGAGACATTACCTCCATGAAAACCATTTTAACTAAAGATAGATCATTTAGGACTTATGTACATTTTTACACAGCCAAACCTCAATGCAAGACAAAGAAGGTGGCTTGAGTTCCTAAGTGAGTATGATTTTGGTATTGAGTATATCAAGGGAAAGGAAAATAGAGTTGCAGATGCTCTTAGCAAGAGAATACATCTCTCTGCTATCCTGACCACAAGGTCAAATTTGAGACAACAAGTGTTGCATCATCTTCCAATAGATGAGCATTATGAGAGGTTCAAGCAAGCCTTAGAGGCAGATCCTTTAGATCATAGATTTGATGGATATGTGATGGATTATGATGTTATTTTGAGATATCAGGGAACGATGTATATCCTTGAGGGTGGAGACTTAAGGAGGTTGATTCTTGAGGAAGTACATGATGCACCTTACTCAGGGCATCTAGGAGTTAGGAAGATGGTAGCAAAGTTGAAGACTTTGTATTTTTGGCCTAAGCTCAAGAAAGATGTTATGGAGTATGCGGCTAGATGTTTGGAATGCTAGTGGATCAAGGCTGAGCATGTGCATCCAACAACACTATTGTATCCCCACAATATACCTGATTATAAGTGCCAAGTAATCAATATGGATTTTATCTAAGGATTACCTTTGAGTAGGAATAGGCATGATACCATCTTAGTAGTCGTTGATAAGCTAACAAAGGTTTGACATTTCATACCTGGGAATCTGAAAGATGGATAATTGACACTTGCAAAGAAATTTGTGCAAGAGATATTCCGATTGCATGGTGTACCAGAGACCATTATTTCTGATAGGGATACCAGGATGACATCTAGGTTCTGGACAACACTGAATTCAGCTTTAGGAACTAAATTATATTTTAGTTCTCCATATCACCCACAAACTGATGGCCAAATAGAAAGGGTCAATCAGGTTGTTGAGGATTTACTGAGGATGTACTGCATGGATCTGTAGTACAAGTGGGAGGAATATTTGCCATTGGTTATGTTTTCTTACAACAACTCATTTCATGCATCGTTGGGTATGGAACCTTTTGAGGCACTTTATGGACGGAAATGTTGCACACCCATTAGTTGGGATAGGATGGAAGATAGGATCATCATTGGTTCGGATATGCTCAAGGAAATGGATGAGCAAATGAAGTTGATCAAGAGTAGGTTGAAGGAAGGAACCAACAGACAAAAGAGCTATGTTGATAGAAACGAGACTTTGACATAGTTTGCTATGGGAGATAAAGTCTTTTTGAGGGTTAGGCCTCATAAGAGCTCTATCTCATTTAGGAAATCATCAAAGTTGGCTCTGAGATTTGTGGGACCCTTTGATGTACTAGAAGTCATTAATCCAGTTGCTTATAGACTAGCATTACCACCTACTCTAGATCGACTCCATAATGTATTCCATGTTTCTTTATTGAAACCATACCATCATGATCCATCTCATATACTTGATTGACATTCATTACAGGTACAAGAACCAAGGGTGGTGCTAGTGGAGCCCATCTGAATCCTAGAGAGGCATAGCATTAAGTTGCGTAATAGGGATAGTACTCAGTACAAGGTCCAGTGGGACCAGTGTACTAAGGATAGTGCTACGTGGGAGGATTCTGAGATGATTGGCCGTCATTTTCCTCATTTGATTTCTTAGATTAGTATTTTCTTGATGGAGAGATACTTGACACACTGGTTTTTGATTCACATGTTGTGAAATTGGATAGCGTGGATGCTACTATGGATTGTTTATCCTTATTTTTTAAGAACTATGATACTAGTTATGATTTCATTATGATTGAGATACTATGCTTATTGATTGATTAATAAGACATCGAGATGATGTCTCTTCCAAGAGGGGAAGGATGTCATGTATTGATTTTAGTCATTTATTTAAATGCAAATGAAATGATTTGAAATTTATTATTGTGAAATTCAGGGTTTGCCATTGTTGATGAGAAATTTAGTGCAAGTGAACGCAAGAACAGGTGAACAAGAATGAAGGTGAGAACATTGATTAGGTAGAGTCATTTTAGCCATTAGATGTTAATAACGATGATGGAATCTCACACACTGCTTAGTTAATTATAATGTATTTTCATGATGATTAAATGGTGTAAATTCTAATTATTATAATGTCTATGCATTTGTTGAATGTAATTCTGAAAATGAATATGTTTGTTTTGAAATGGAAAGATTGATTGTTTCTCAATTTGATTATATTATGTTATTGCGTGAAAATAAAATATAAATGTAAATATGGTGTTATTGATTTATTTGTTATTTTCTCATTTAATAAATGAAAGAGGAAATATATGTTTAAATAGAAATAGATGTTAAAAATTAGTTATTTAAAAACAATAGGAAAACAAAAATACATTTAAAAATGGAATTGAAATTGAAATCAAAACAGTAGCTATCAAATTGAATAAAAATATCTTTCAATCAATTTTGCATGCAATCACAAAAATGAAACTTGGAGTTTGCCCATTTTTGTTGGAGATTAGAGCTAAGATTTTGGATCAAACTTTATTGTCAACTCCATCATTTTGCATGAGAAGAGAGAGGAAAAATTTGAATGAAAAAGAGGAGTAAAAATCCATATTTGAGGAGGGGTAGATAGAAAACAGAATTGATGGTTATCTTTTCGAAGGACTGTTATATTCCATTCTCATGTGAAAAGAGTTGAGAGGAGAGTTGTTTGGACTTTACTCATTCCCTTATTCCACATGTGTAGCCAGGGAGAAGATCAGTCTTGATTTATTCATTGGAGGATTCTTACCTTCCATACATCCTATCTCCCAATGCATGGTAGGAAGAGAGAGGTGCAACCAGTGGAGGATAGGGAGAGGTCTCTCATGCATAGCCAGGGTAGAAGAAAATAACACAATGTTATTTATTTAGAGGCTTCTTAAATTCAAAGAGGAGGTTCGTGTGGGAGAAGGAGAAGAGGAGGCGAAGGCGTGTGGGAAAGGGAAGAGAAAAGGTGGCCAAAAGGAGAGATAAGATTTTATGTTCTATTTCATAAGATTATACTTATCTCATACACAACAATAGGGAGAGCTAGGAAGAGCAGTTTATGTTTTGATTGATTTGTGCATTTTACTTACCTGATATGCAAGGAAGAATAGAGGCCAGAAGATAGAGCGAATTCACAGCAAAAGAATAGAACAAAAAAATGATAGAGAAAAACAAAGATTCATTTCCAAATTTGAAAAAAAAATGCTTAGCTACAAGAAATTACTCAGTAGATTCAATGAAATTAATATTCACTAAATTCATAGTCAATTTGTATTTGAGTTTATTTCTCTTTTATTCTTTTATTTTAATTTGAACAAAAAACAAATCACTGTTTTAATCAAATTTAGAAGAAAGATCTTACACCAAACTATGTTTTTATGGAAAATCAAAGAAAAACTTAAATAAAAAATTGTTGAACAACTTAAACAATAAAATATCAAGAAATAGTAGATTTATTTATTTTAGGAAATTATAATTTAATATATGGAAAAGATGCAAACAGAAAACATACTGGTTTAGATCTATTTAAATTTAGAAATGCTTCAAAAAACAAAACTATTAGATATATAAAAATTTCAAAACAAAAAGAACAGAAAAGATAGTGAAATTATTCCTGGATTATATAGCTGAAAGTTCTTGGTTTAATTAAAAATACTTTTGTGTATTTAAAAATGCTTGAAAAGTAAGAGTTAAATTTGATAAATCTTTAGAAATGATTCTAAAATTGCCTTCGAAACAGAATTAAATATGATGTTTTTATGTTTTGAAAATATAAGATTTTAGGGAAATATGTAAAACAGAAAAGAAAGAAAGTAAAGTAAAAATATAATTACTTGAAAATTAAACGAATTAGAAGAGGATTATATTGAATTGTGATTATATTTCATGAGTAAATAAATCGAAATAATTTGTGCTCATTTATTCTTGTTTAAATATGTACTTAGATACATACTTGAGATACACCTTCTTTTTATGAATTTATTTATTTGAATATAAACATTATGTTATTTACGATTTAAATATGTGAATTTATTGCATTAAATACCATGTTTGCTTGAAGATAAAAGTGCAGTTCATGTGTTTGTGAAAGATAATTTTTAGTTTGAATGGTCCCATGCATGCTTGATAATTGAATGCATATGACATGTGTTTGGAAAGTTACCTTCTAGAATGGGTGCCGAATATGGGTTTTTAGAGAGCATAGTTTTGCTTTTGCAAAACTACTGTTATTTTTCGTGCATGACATTTTACTTGGCGCGGTAACTTAAGGACCATTGAAATAGATGGAATGAAATTAACTCTCTACAATATCCTAGTATCGAAATTTCTTATTTCTTAAATGAATTAGAAAAATTAAAATGCTTGTGGATTTACTAGTTATACTAGGCACACATCAGATTCCATCTTGCTTGTCGACTACTTTTTGCTAAGCGATTCGTGCAGGGTCGGGTATTCTTTGAATGACTAAGGAATTCTGGGGAAGCATAAGCTTCGAGGTTGGGCGGAAAAAGTGTCCGATTCTTGTTCTCATCTTCATATTTGAAGATAAGCTATTGGATTGAAGATCAAAGGACGATTTCTTCATATATGTATTATTTTATTCTTCTATGATTATTGTAGAGCTTAAGGTGATTGAATGCCTAAGTCTTGAATTTTAAACTTTTTTTACAAATGTTTTTGAATTATTAATGTTGTGTAAGATGACACATTTATGAATTTAATTGGAAGTATTATGAATCTATTTGTAAAATTTAAGTCGATATTATGGAATGGGTATGTGCAAGATCATGATGGGCCAAAAACTGGTGATATGTAAGCCATATGATGGCCCATGTGGCTAATGAATTTTTTTTACCCAAAATTGATGAAACAAAAATGGTTTTTAGAAGAGATTCTCAACTTTCCACCAATATAAATTATGTTTTAATTTGAATTTAATAAATAATTATTATTCATTTTCTATTAGAATTACGAATAAAGTCCTGATTGATAGACTGATTGAAAAAAATCTATAATTTTCAAATGGTGTGAAATTTTTTGAATTTAAAACATGTGTCACATTCTATGCTTTGCATAATATAGGATCAAAAAAAAAAAAAAGAATTTCATGAATTTTTGACCAAGTTAAGGTGGTTAGACAGACGAGATTTTATATTTTTTTAAAGTTGTAATAAAAAATTCATAATTAATTATTTACTTGGAAAAAATTATAAAAAATATGCATCACATCGGGACAGGAGTCCTCTACTTATATCTAAAAGCTTATAAAAAAAATATTCTCATTTTATTATGGTTAGGTTGGTTAGACAGACACCTACTTATTTTTACCCTGAAATTTAAATACTACTACATTGAAATTTCAAATTTTAACCAAATAGATATATTTTTTTTAAAATAAAGGTCTAGTAGTTTAGAAACTACATTCAATTTGCTACAGATTCTATTTTTACATTTTTTTGAAATAATATAGATAACTTATTCAAATGTTTACGTCAATTTGTCTAACTCTGATTTTCTGTCTTCTTATTGCCACTTAAGGGCCTATTTTTTCCATGATGATCCTGTACATACCCGAATATTTTGGAGTTTATGAAATGTTAATGATCATGGAGTTTTTGACTTTCTTTAGAATATAAATGAATTTATTTAAGGAATTGTCGATGTTAGGAATGAAAGAGTTTCGCTCGTTACAATTCAATATTACATTTTGGGGGCAACCCTTTATTCATGATGTAGTTTTATTTGGGAACATATGACTTGGCATAGGGATTTCCAAATAATCTCTCATGTCTTATTTATTGGCTACTTTAAAGTAGATTGCTCACAATAATTTTGTTAGCAGTCCCTTTAAAGTGGGGGCATACATTGAAACTCATGTTTCATTGTGCGATTTTCTTTCTTCTTGTGATGCATCTTATTCTTGGTGGTGTCATTGGGTTTGATTTCCTCTGAGAGCATGATATTTATTTTATTTTTTCTCTCTTGGAGACATTAGGCACGATGTTTGTTAAGAAGAGACCTTACATGAACTAAGTAAAATCCATTTGAATTCCTTAAACTATTTCACATTTACAATAACTATTATATGGCCACCTTAAATAACACACTTTTCTTTCCTGTCGAGCCATCCTATTTATTCATGGTTGTTAGCATACAAATTATTTCTTGCCTTATGAATCTTGTTGTTCGTGTTGTTTGGTTCCTTATCAAATTTATCAAGAGGTATAGCTTTGGTATGGTTAGTGTATGGGATCCAAACATCGGTGTGACTTTCCCATAGTAACTTTCTTGTCTATGTGAGTGCATATTGGTTGTGTGTGTATTGTCTTTAGGGGCTCAACTAGTGGATGATCTGTGATTCCACTAGCCCTTGTAGGCATGTGTCTAGTTTACATAGTGGACATCACATTCCACTTGTAAACATTTTTTAGAAAATAGCTAAGGCTTTATCCACATCATGTTGGACAAATAGTTGAGCCTTGATCCACCCTCTTTTCCTTTCATTTATTCTTTGTCTTTGGCATTGTATGCTTGTACCTTTTTCTTCATACATCGATTGCATCTGTGTTATTTTTTGCCTTTGTTGGTTTTACATAGGATCTTGGATCTAGGGGACTTGACCACCCTCTTAATCCTTTATATTCTATACGATCTACATTAATACACTTAGACCCCTCCTAAATGTCTACTTTAGTGTGATTTTGAAGCAAGTTCCTCCTCTCACTCAAGTGGGGGCTAAATGTAGTGTAGAAAAAAGGTATCCCTTTTTTACACATAATATGTGAATAAGTAATATAAAACTAAACCTATTGTTTCCTTCATTTAGTGTTGTAATATGTTTTACACATTCACATTAAGTTTAGGGCCCTTTTAGATTTAATAGACCTAACTTTTTCCTTAATCTAGTGTTGTAAAGTGTATTTATTTACATCTTCACACTAATTTTTGGGACCTCTTGCATTCATGACCTTTAAATCATTATTAATAGGCCCCTAAGATCCTTTACTATGCATCCCAAGGCTTATTTCAATCGAAATCATGACAAGTTCAATAAATACACTTAATATTCTAACCCCGTGATATTTCCTCAACCCAAAAAGCTAGGGCAGGACCCATACACCACCTTGGGAATATGAGTCCCCCTAGGTGGGACCCATATGCCAACTTGCACATATGAGTCCTATTTAGCACCTTTTTAGGGTTTTGAGTGGGAAATTAGGGCTTTCAATTCAAATTTGTGAATGTCAACATTTGGGATGTAATAAACAATAAATTAGATGGAATGAATATATAATTAAGGTTTCAAATCATTATTTCACCTAAGAAACCTAAGAATCTTCAAGAAAGAGAGTCTCACCTAGATCTAGAGCCTTGAAGAGATATTTCCTAGTATTCAAGAGCATTCAAGAGCTGATTTTTAAGAATTTTGGAGCATCAATTCAAGATTCAAGTATCATGTCAATGTCTTCATGCATCATGTGTGATTGTGAGCTCACGTGTTGATCTAGAATTTTTTATCCAAGTTCAAGCATTCAAATCCATATCAAGTGTTTTGATCAAGATCTACATCGATTGATGCCAATTCATACATGTTGTAGATCTACACTCCAAGGATTCAAAAAGGTTTTGGTGAGTTTTTGCATTCATTTGTTGATTCATCATTCCTTCATGTAATTTTGAATTTGAACGTTTCAAATTTTAATTACTCAAATGGGATCTGATTGAGGCAATACCCATCCACTAACAAAAACAACATTTTTCTCTCTTTTGATGTTTTTTTTGCAAATTTATGTGAACAGGACTAAATCATCACCTTGGGTGTATGAGTCCTTGTACAACCATTTTACCAGTTTTCAGAGGATCCTAATCTGTCACTTGAAGATTACTATTTCTACCTAGAAACCCTAAAATAAGACTAAATCACCCAATCTGGTGTAGGAGTCCTAGTACACATCAAAAGCAACAAATTTCAATGTTTCCAAGCCTTTCTTAGTCATATTCATCTTCCAGGTGCTTCTATGTTCATCGTTAGTTTGTTATTCTAATTTTGACTTCATTTTATAGGTTACATAGCTAGATTTTCATATTTCTTTCATTTCCTTCTGTCTAAGTAGTTTCTTAGTGCTGAACCCTCTTTAATCACATCTATCTCTAATGAAAATACTCTACAAATTATAACCAAGGAATGTGATGAGCTTCTTATTTTCTCCTCTCCTAAAATCTCCCCTACTAGGGTAGATATTATAGAACAATAGAATAAGACCTTGGAGAAAAAGGATGAAATCATGGACAATCATAACAATCAAATTTTTCCTTCTCCTAATATCTCTCATATTTGTGAAGAAGATATTTTGGTGTTAGAAGATCCAATTGATGAGAGTCATGAGAATCCTATTTTTCTCTCTTCTCCTAGGGAAAGAACAAGATAATTCCATCATTGATAAGAAAGAAAATCCAACCATTGATAACTCCCTTACTTTTGATGAAGTCATTTTAGAAGAACCGACCTTTGAATTCCAGGAATATCTAGTTTGTTACTCTCCTAAAAACTCTCCTACTAGTGAAGATATCATGGTCGAATAAAATGACAACATTGACACATGTCTTTCAAACAATAATAATGAGGCTTCATTAGATGAAAATAATGAAGTGGCATTAGACTTCCCTTCACTAGGAGATCATGAAAATAACGACAAGAATTTTGAGGTTGTGCACATTATATATCCCTTGAATCAATCTCTCGAGCCACTTCTTACCATCTACACACCCTCACAACAACAAAAAATTCAAAATAGACCCAAGCTTATCTTAGAACCACCTAAAAGAAAACTTGATAATAATAATGTTTTGTAGCAACCAAATTATAATACTGTTTATCATACATATAACACTAGGAACAATTTGTAATCAAGAAAAACATCTCAAACATCCCTCCCATTGCCTCAACCTATCTTTCCTAGTGCTCCACGTTTGCATTTACAAAGTGGAAAGGAATATGATCTGTTTGAAAAAATTAAGAATATTCCTACTAAAATATCCTTATGGAACCTTATTCAAGCCTCACCTAGATCTCATAACATGCTTCAAATTACTTTACAACAAGCTCATACCCCTCCTAATGTGCAACCAAATGATGTGGTAGCACAAATTCAAGCTATAGCTCTGGTCAACTTAGAAATTAATTTCCATCAAGAAGAGTTACCTTCATTAGAAGTGTAAAAACAAAATGATGCTTTAATGATAATGGCTGAAATTGACATTAAGGATAATAGGTCTCATATTAAACATAATCTCATTAACAATGGCTCAACCCTTAAGGTGTGTAGCATAAACCTTTTGAATAAGATTGAAGTAGACAAAAGTGAGATTCAACAAGATAATCTATCCATTTGAGGGTTCAATAACATAGGAAAATAATTGCTTGGTGTGATTATAGTACCTATTAAATTTGAAAAGGTAACATTGCAAACTCCAGTCCATCATATGCCTCATGATCTTTCATATAATATCCTTTTAGGAAGGCCATGGATTCATGCAATGAATGTGGTGCCTTCTACTCTTCATCGTAAAATTAATTATATCTACAACAAAAAAGTGTATACAATAAAATCCAATCTTGAGCCTTACAATATTTTAAAACTTGAGAAAATTAAGGAAAATTCTTTAAAAATATTAACACAAACTAGACAAGTGGAACCCATGCAACAGAAAGAAAAATAAAATCATATTGAAGAAGTGACACCAACATTCTGATGGCACTTTCAAATTTTGCAAATTTAAAGTGCCCATGTTGAAAAATTTGATCTGCACACTCAGAAGTGCACTTGAAAAATCTACCCCAATGACCTACTTTGGAGGGTTATAATTCATAGCCCATTCACTTTCATGCCAAATCCCTTGGTGGGTGTACTCATTTTTAATATTTGAACATGTATGTTTGATTTCAAGTTTCTATGATGAGTTTTGATAGGGTTTAGAAGCAACAAGCTAGAGGGTTATTGGACTGTTTTGTTCTTTGTGTACTCTTAGTCTCACAAAGTGGCCTCCTGTTCAGACCACTATTTCATAGATGGATGATTTTCATGATAAAAATATTGGTTATCTACAATCCCCTCATATTCATTTGCTCCCCGGTCCGATTTTAGAGTCTCAAGATCAGATTTGATAGTTTTACTAGTTTGCTCTGTTTTTGCATCTGCATTTTTGGAATATCTCAAGGAGGTCAAATTTGACCCTTAATATCTTGTGAAGAATGTGGATTGAAGGAAATCCCTATTGCACACATACTCAATGGAACTAAATTATTTATTGTTTCCAGTGGTAGCTTCCCAGGAGGTGATTTAATTTTTTTTCAAGGAGGTGACTTGGTGTGCTCGAGTTGGTTTATGATAGGTACAGTTGTAAAAAAGTTTGAGTGAGCCACTTTGGAATTCAATATCTTACACCTCAAAATATATTTTTCCAAACCATTTGTTGCACTGAGTTCTTGGGTCAAATATCTACAAGCGTGTAGATTTTCATGAATCTAGGAGGTTGTTTGACTAGTTTTATGAGGAGATTCCATAGCCCACTTGGCTAGTTTTGATCACAATGAAAATATGCTAGAAATAAATTTTTAATGAAAACCTCATTCATTTTTTCACCTCAAGAGCATTCAAAAGTAGGGTTAGGTCAATTAAGGATGAAATTTGTTTCAAAACATTTTTTTTAATTGGGCCCACATGGAGACCAAACATGCTTTACATAGTTATGAAGTTGTGCATGTTGTAATGTTACATTTGAAGAGAGTAATTCATTTTTAATGAATCAAAAGGTCATATACCTATACCGAGTAGAAAAATGAATTACATGGCACTTGTTATAATAGTTTTTGTTGTTGTGAATATTTATCAAAGCATGAAGGACGGAAGAATTTTGTTTGATCCTATAATTATCGGTTCCTTGCTAAATATGCAAGTAAATTTTGGAAGCATATACAAGGCAAGTAACTTGTTTGACCAAATGACTCAAAGAACAACAATGTCATAAAGCACAAATGCAGAAAAGGGGGTGTTTCACGTGTTAGATTGTTTGAACAACTACATGTACTAAAAAAGGGGGTAAATCATTTTATGTAGGCTTATAGTGTTCAAGTCTGCTGGTAAGATGGATGCAAATCTCCATGTTGTGCTGCTATGGGTTGGGGTCAATGAGCTCCAATAAATTTTAGGATTGACTAGAATTCATATGGTGGAAGTTTCAAAGTAAAGGGAAGTGATTATTATGACAATAGCTATTATGCCAACACTGAATGCAAATGGAGAAGCATTGCTCATGAGTAATTGGCATCATGGGAATCAAACATGGTTCTTTTAATACTAATCGAGCCATGAATTTAAATTGTCATGGAAATTTTTTGACTGCTTTCACATTCCTTGAGAGGTTCATGGTAGCTTTCTAGAATCTAAATGTAGTTCCATGTGTCTGAATTAAGAATACATTGGAAACTAAATATTCTCTTGGCTCCAATATGGTCAATTGGGGAGGTCGCCAACTGTGAAGCATTTGAGAAATCATGGCAATGCCAAGTTCTTCATACTTTTGAGAAGAATATAAATTCATAGTGGGAAGATAGATATCATTGGTCCAAGCTAATACCCAAATAATTCAAACTATTTATGAAGACTAGATGATCAATATTAGGCAGCACCACCGAAAGCTTTGTGGCTAGCCTCTAGGACATCTAAAACAATAAATGATCTATTTTCACTTGAAAATGCATGAGTTTCTTGAGGAATTTATATTCAAGAATTGGAGCCCGATTTTCACTATTGGGCTCGAGCCTCATGAAGTGGATCAAGAAAACTCCTTAAGGAAAAAGAAGACATTAAAAGCAACATAATGTGAATCAAATGCAGAGAGTTATAAAGTTGAATTTCCTTGAGAGACTCAAGCTCTTCGAGATGGAGGAGGAGTTAAAAAACGTGGCATCTGCATTGAAAAGGGTTAGATAATTGTTTGTGTATTGTGTAGGCGATGCATAGACCAGGAAATGTTTTGGGCTACGGGTAGAGCAGCCATCGTATTCTCTAAAAGGAGGCCGATTTTAATATTGCAAGGGGAAATTGTATAGAGGAAACATGAAACTGTTGTAGGAAGCATCATTGTTATAATTTTTGATGTTTAAGATAATCTGGAGCTTGATCACTTCATTCGGGCAGTCTGAGATTGGAGTGGGATATATCAAATTGTTTGAAGAAATCTTCTCTCACACTAAAACCCTAATCCTATTATATGTAGCTCGAGCATCAAGGAAGCTGAACTATGGAAAGGTTTGTATAAGTACATTATTAAGTGTAGATATTAGACACCTCAAATCACACAAAGTGATTTTATGTGGTGTTACAAATATATGAGCTTTCAACTTCAAGCAAAGTAGTAGCGGAATCCATGAATACACCTGTGTATTCGACCGAAGTTTGGTTGTGGTTTGATCTTATGCGCATATATTTTTTGTGAATAATATAAATTTGCATGTTGGCTACTATGAATATTTTCTTGGTATCGCCAGGGTTCATCAAGAAGAGAAGACCGTGAAGGATTCAAATGCTAGAAGTGTCAAAATTAGGGCATCTTTTTCTCTTATCATGCACCTCTAATGAGCATCTCCTTGTCCACAATGTATCAACATTGGGTGATCTCAAGTCTTCCTCGTCGCTTATCGCTAACATGCGTCACCTCTTTCGCTTTGGATTAGCAATTGGCGATGAGACAAGGCTACATTATCTCCATCATGTATCGCTAATTAGTGCCTCCATTTCCCAAATACATTAGAGATGTGTGATGGTGATAAATAAAGGTTGGAATAAATAAAGTGGTGGGGCCCGTGGCATGGTGTGACCATTGGATAATTTTTGAAGGTAAAAGGGTTTGTGATGAAGTGATTGAAGTGTAAAGTGTTCGATGAGGACTTTAGTGGCTGGGAAAATAAATTTAAAGAAGAAAATAAAGTGATTTTAGAATCTTACCCATTTAAGGGTTCTAAATAAAAAATAAAATGTGAGAAGCATGGGTATTATGGTTTTATGCAGCCAATAAATAAATTGGAGCTCTCACAGGTAAAAACAGTAGATTTTCTTGCTGGAGGAGAAATATGAAGTGCGGGTAAATTATTTTATTGCCTAGTAATTTAAAAGTTAAAGTCCCATGAGCAAATAAAGTAATAATTAAATGATCAATGGGAATTTAACAGGAAATATGAAGGTAAATACACATTCAAAGAAGTTTTTACAACAAAGAGAAGTGTGAAATATTTTCACAGAGGGTTTCTACAAATAGATATTTTTAGCTACAGGGCATAATAAAGAAGGTCATCATGATGAGGAATATTTTCTATTAGAGGGCAGTCAAGTGCAAGGGGTGAGAAAATGGATTGTAGATTAAAGATTCTTCTTTGTTGGAGGTGGTTATTTATCAAGGGGGTTGAATGTTGACAGGTGTCTATAGTACTGGATCTCCATTTAGGGTTTTGCATTTTCCTTAAGTGCAACTTTTTTGTTTCAAAAAGAGGTTACTTACAATTTGGTCTCACGGGAATACATTTGTAACAGGGTCTAAAATGTATACTGTTGATTTTAGTTTTCTAAATTTTTCTAAATCTTGTAATTGAGAATGTAATTGCAACACTATTGTGTTAGATAAATAAACAAAAAGATATTTTGGTTCAATTTTCTCCATTGTAGGAATTCCATAAGTTTTGAATATAATGAAATCAAGGGTTTTTGTAGTTCATCTTCTTGTATTTCCCTAAATTTTTGTTCACTATTATTACTCTTATTCAAGGAGTAAGTTAAACTATATTAACAGGAATGAATATTTTTGCAACTATATGCTTCAATTAATAAAGTTCAACTAGTTTGGTTTCTATTATCAATAGTGTAATGCATCATTTGTAGGCATATTTATGATAGAGTGAATTCTATAATGAGTTTGAAATTATTTGATTTAGGCGACTCCACCCTAGGACTAGGCACTAGTCTTTTGATGTTGCAATTTACTGAGATTGTGTTGTGGGTAGCTATATTTTAAAATCAAATTTACTTATAAATCTTGTTGTGGGTGTGTGTGGAATTAAATGAATCATATCTCTCATGTTTAATGTGTACAATTCCATGAAGGTTAGCCATACCTTCTAGGTATTGTGTTAGTCAAGCATATAAAGAAAATTTATTTTTCATTGTGTGTTTGATAGTGTGGCACACAAGTATTTGAAAGCACATTGTTTGCATTACCCTCTTGGGTTTAACAAAGCCTGAAGTTCAGGGGAGAAAAATTTGTATATCAAGATCTCATTCATTGGCCACTGACCTTAAATATTCTTGAACATAAGGGTTGGCTACCCTTTAGAGTATTTTAAGGTTCTACTAGAAAAAACACCAACTGACTAGCAACTCTGTTGGGGACATCAAAGAAATATCCATTTGGAAAGAGTCAAGAGTTTGTTGAATCTAAACATCTAGTTCATATATTGAGAAGTTTTCAGACTTGGAAGTGATTTGGTTGCAACAACTTTAAATGAATTTATGTGTGATTGTCGTTGGAGAAAACCCAGAAGAAAACTCGTCATTGAAGGAATTTCAAATTGTTTGAAGTTCAATCCTCTGTGAAGAGAGGTGGTGACTTTGTCTAAAGAACCTGATGAAGATGTGAAGCAAGTTTCAGATCTACAAATATTTTCAGTCATGAAGAAGAATTTTCAGAAATTGCAAAATATCCAGGTATTTTTCATGTTTTGGTTTTCAAGAAGGATAAACTTGCATGTGAAAACCATATTTGAAAGTCTTAAAAAATTTGGTCCTCTATTCCGTTAAATTAAGTACTAAGAAATGGAATATTAGTGATACGTTTTCATACTTATGTATTACTAGATTGTAACCTCTATTATGAAGTGAAGTATGCTATATTCTTGAAAAAAATTAATTAGATCTTAAGAAAGTTGAGATAGAAATTTGCATTATAAAATCTTAGGATCATGTTGTAAAAAAAGTTTGAATTTCCCTGTGTAACTGAAAAGTAAATATGACAAGGCTTGTAAAGGTATAAGAAAATTTATCATCACTCTATGCATCCCTGTGTGGACCCAAATGTAACAATGCATAGTGTGCAACCCCTATCATGTAATAAAAGAAGTTTCAACATTGAAACATACAAGGCCATAAATTTTTATGGCATTTGTGGTTTCCCACATGTTATACCATCTAAAACCAAAATAAGATACCAAATTTTAATGGTAAGAAGTCTGAATTAGAAAGTAAGGATTCTCAAGAATTTAATAATTTAATGGATGACTATGAGGTAGATCATGAGGATGTGATCATGAGGCTATTTTTCAATCTCTGAAAGGAGATGCAAGAGACTGGTTCTCTAATTTACCATCATTCTTTGTCTATTCTTGGAGTGAGTTCAAATAGGTGTTCCTGGAAAAATTTGGTGAAAGAATCAATGCTAGTTTTATGATCAGTAAATTTATTAACATTGAGAAAGAAGAGGATGAGCTAGTCCCAACATTTAACTAGAGATTTTCTAAAATATTGAGGGATATTCCTGAGGGTATGAGATTAAGTGATGTAGTATGTCTGATTTTTTATTTAGGATCTTTTGATAATGAGATGAGATATTGATTTAGAGATAAGTATCCTAAAACCTTGCATTCGGCTTATGATATAGCTATGAACATTGAAAACAAGAAGAAATATGGAATGCTCAAGTGTTGTTTGACTACAAGTGTTCATTTTTGAAAGACACCTAATCTTGATGAAAGGTGTAATTCAGAAATTAAATATATGTCATAACACTTACACCTCTATTGTCCCCGACTATACACTCGTACATGGTTTTGATCATGTAGAATCTCAAACATGTTGTCAGCAAGTTGTATGCAATAATGATCCTCTAGTTTTGGTTCAAGCTCTCTCTGCATAATGATACATGAAAGAGAATCATCATATGATCTTTATACAAGATTTATGAATACTTGAACCACAAAATTTATGTTTAGGTTAAAGGGAGGGTTCCCCAATAAGCTCCTAGGGTTTTCACATAGAAGAAAGGGGATTGTCCCTTTAATGTACCTAAATCTTGGGATTCATTCAATATTAGATCTTAAATGTGATTGAGATGCCTATATGATATGTTCTAAATTTTATGATTTGAAACTAACTATTACATAAAAACTAATAAAATCTACATTGTTTGAAAACACATGATGTTTTGCATCAAGATAAGTTAAGAACTATAAAAGACAAAATAGCAAAACGGATAAAACAAGTGCACTTGGAAACTAATGAGGGACAAAGTGAAGGTTGCAGAAGCCTCTAGAAAATTGGAAAATCTAACTTTTATGCCCACTAGGACACTTACACAACCTTCGGCAACCTAGTTCTAGTAAACTATTTTATGCTCTGTTTCAGCCAACTGTGTACTCAAATCTACCAAAATATTTAACAACAACCTCTAGTGGGACTAGGTCACACTATTGGTGACCTAGTCCCTTTCAACTTTTTGAGAAATCTGAAAGTAGAGTCGGAAGTCTATAGTATGCACTCTACCTTTTCACCAAAATTAGTATTCAAATCTATGAAATCACCTACAAAATAGAGTATATTTTCATTTCTAATGTGGATTTTTCCTTGGTAAAACCCCTAGTTAGCCACTAGGCTATTTACGTGGGGGAACCCCACCGACATTTCCAGCAGTCTGATGTTAGCGGGAACCCCACGAACTTTACAATAGGGGTAAAATCATTTCCTATCGGTTAATTATCCAAACATTACATTGGAAGGCATGTGTCATCATTGCTGTCGACTTTGTAGCTAAGTCATACTCTTCTTTTTCCGGTGAATATTTATGTTTCTGTTCAGTCAAATCTAAGAAAATGTGTGAGATTATCTTATAAGAGGGATTCTGTTGATTCTTAAAATCTAAATGGAATTTGAAATTCAAATCTAATGACTTGATTAGATGTATATGATTTAATAAAAAATGTTAGGATGATTAGAGGTTATTTAAATAAACATATTTATTAAAAACTATTTTTGATTTGTTTTAGTTAGTAATGCATTGTGGCATCAATTCTAATAATAATATTTATATGATATTTTATATAATAATAATCTATATAATGATAATTTGTACAATCAATAAAATAAATAATAATCAAGAAAATAAATAATACTTTATATAATATAATAAATAAAATAATATAATAATTTTTTAATAAAAATAAAATTTGTTCTATGTTATAAAATCCAAACAATCAACAAATAGAAAAATGAAAAATAAATTTGTATAGGAAGTGTTGTTTTTGGAATGAATTGGAGAGGAGGGTAAAGAACTAGAGGGAAGGCTAGAGAAAGAGAGAGAGGGGAGGGAAAATAAGTAGAGGGAAGGATAGAGAAAGAGAGAGAGAGAGAGAGGAGGGTAAAGGGAGGAAGGGAGGTAGAGAGGGATAAGCGAGATAGAGATAGGGAGGGAGAGAGAGGTGGGATATAAATAAGTAGAAAAGGAAAGAGAGAGCTAAAGAGAGTGAGAGAGAGAGAGAGAGAGACGGAGGGAGAGGTGGAGAGGGATAGGGGAGATATAGAGAATTAGAGGGGGAAGGAGAGAGAGGTAGAGAGGAATAAGTGAGAGAGGGAGAGAAGTAGAGAGGGAAGGAGAGATTGAAAGAGAAATAGGTGAGATGGAGATACAGATAGGTAGAGAGGGATATGTGATATAGAGATAAATATAGAGGGAAGAAGAGAGCAAGAGGGAGGGAGACGTAGAAAGGGATAGGTGAGATAGATCACTGTTTTTTTCACACCGCTCACTTCTTTCCACGACCGTAAATAATGTGGGCTCAGCCTATCGACATAAGTATTGCACCTTATTAGGGTGCAAGTGCTAGTTTGTATTTAAACTTTGAAAGAGATATGAAAACTGCATAAACCCTAGCCCTAAGTGTGTCTAGAACTAGGAAAGTCTGAAGTAAAGCAAAACCCTATTCTATAGTGCTAGAATAAGATGTGTGAGTGAGATTTGATGCAAGACTTGAATCCAAGAAACCCTACAACATTGCAAATGAAATGCTAAAAGAATACAAATGTGATGCAAACCTTAAATCTAGAGATAGAGAGAAAATGGAAGATGGAATCACTTTGAAAACAAGTCTTTAGGTGTGATTTGGTGTCTAGTTGTACCTCCTCAGCCTAGATTTCTCCATGATATTCCGTAGGAATCCATGATCAACCCTTTTCAATGTGAGATATTGAGTGAGAAGTGAGCTTGAAGACATACAAAAACCCTAGTTTGTTGCCCTAAGCTTCAACTTTGTTGTATAAAGATAGATGAATCTTCTTGTGGAATATGTTCAACACTTGATTCTTGAGATGGCTTGTGAGAAATGACTAAGGAACCTTGAAAAATGACCTAAAAACAAGTATTTATAAGAAAAAATACATAATTGTTGATTATTTTGACCTAAGAGGTTGACACCGATCAAGAATTTTTATCAAGTTGGGCATTTTCGCACTCAAAAATGCAAATAACCCTAAAAAGGACTAGGTCACCACCTTGGGCGACCTAGTCCCACCAGGTGTTTTTGAGGTGGGATCTATGAATTTTGAGTGATTTTGGTGTTGTTTGTTAGAGCTTGTATGATTCCTTAGGTAAAATAGGCCTCAAAGTAAAAAATAATGAGTCTTAGGGGCGTATAAATGTTGTTTTAGGAGACTGATTGATGCAAGGGTACCTAAAGTAGGACCAAATTAGGCACAAAAATGTCCTTTTCTTCAATGATATAATTTTTTTGTTGACACATTTAGCCCCCACTTTATCACCCATATGACTCTATGTGCATATATGTAAGCTAAAGGAATCTAAACAATGCACTTTGTTTCATAAAAGGATACTCATTTGAAGGTGGGAGAATGAAGGCCCCAGTGTAGTTATCTGAAAAAATACAACATTAGGAACTACATCCTACAACACAAATTTGTTAGTAGTCTAAAAATCCTCTTATCTAATTCCTAGAAATCAAATTCAAGGGTAGATGTATGCCCCCCTTGATTCTTCTTGCTTTACAAAGGTGGAATCAAGGTAGCAATCTAACCACATCAAATGGGGACACACATATTAGAGGGAATTTTCAAGTACCACGCCACATAACGATAGGTTTTTGATGATATAGGGTGTGGAAACATGATTTTGACACAACAAACGACATCAAAAATGGAGTTCACTCACACCCGTTATGTTGTTTTGAATGAAGACCACTCTAATAGTTCTAAAGTGGTAAAATTGCAAATGTGCTTATATGAAAATAGAGTAAAAAGAATGAAAATGACGTAAATTTTTGCTTGTTCATTTTACCTTATTATAGCTTGAGATTGACGAGGAGATTGTGAAAAATGTTGAGCACACAAGATTTTGCACCTGCGAGGCCAGGTGGCTTATGACGAGCGACATCATGAGGTGAGTAGATTTTGGTAACTTTGATTTGTTATTTTTCAATTATGGAATGAGTCATATGCAAATCTAGGTTAATTTAGAATCTTGGAAAAAAAATTCACAAAGTGTCCCTTCTTTTTTGCAAAGTGTCCTTTTTGTTCGCAAAGTGTCATGTTTCTTCACAAAGTGTCCCAAAAGGGTTGTAAAGTGTCTAGTGGCTTGGAGAAAGCACACTAGAACAAAATTAACACACTTTCATGATGGATTCGAGTAATATTGAAGATATTAGATGATTTAGAGAGCATATTTTGATGCTTTGATAGGTACCTACCCAATCATGGCAGCATTTGGGTGGGAGACAGATCAGCTTTTTGAGAGATCTAGCCCCCACTTTATCAGTGCTAGACATAGAGAACTTATAGGATGTAGGTATATATTAGTCGTACCTCATGCTCCCATGAGGTACCGTTGTGTGATGTTGATAGCATTGTGCGAGCGATGGAATGTCAATATGTGCATGTTCCACCTACCCACTAGAGAGATGGCAATCATGCTGGAGGATGTACACTGGATAATTTGAGTCCCTATTCGAGGGGAGTGAGTGCATCTTCAAAGAGGTCATACCTTTCACAAGCAACGAGCAGACATGCAATATTACCTCGATAGACCAATCATGGTGATATGATTGCTGGATGGATTGACTCGGCACTGTTACCTTATTCATGAGCGGCAGTAGTGAGATGGATTATGATGCATGGGTATGTGTAGGATTATGATGGGCCAAAAAGTGGCAATGGGGAAAAAATTAATGATCGACTCAAAAATTGGAAATGATAGGCTCATGGGTATGTGTATTTGAGAAAACTATATAAATAAAAAATTATGTCATTTCACACATTTTGGGCACAAGGAGAAGTCGTCCGATATCCATTTTCACCAGCGATTTGAAAGGTAAGTTTTGGTTTTAATGTTTTAATCGGAATTAGATTCTTATAATTTTAAGTAGTTTTTATGAATTTTTTAGTAGGGTTTTTATTGATCGAAACTAGAGTTTACAATGAATTTTTATTAAAAATTATGTTTTTTATGGATTTTGATTAAAATAGTGTTGTTGATATAATTTTATCAAAACAAAAATAGGGTGGTAATTTCAATTAGATTAATTGTTTTAACTTTAATGTATTATGAACTTCTAAATGCTTTTCAAGACTTATTGGTGAAAAATTGGGGAAATCGAGGGGCACTTGTGAAGTTTATAAGGCAATCCATAGATTGTGAGATATGACAAAAACATTGAAGGAAATAATTAAAAATATAGAAAACCTCTCCACCCAACATAATTCCTTTCATTCGTGGCGAGAAGACATGAGGGAATATTATGCAAGTGGATTTTCTTATGATGATGTGAAAGATCTCCAAATAACCAAATCCTAAATAGCCTCTTTATTCGTTAACCCCCACACTAGTTTTCCAGTGAATGTTAATAAACCAAAACTTTATATAAAATGGTGCACAAATAGGGACACTATAGATAACTTTTGGGATCGTTGGTGTATGGTTTTTGATAAATCACCGAACAAAAATTATGATATACCATTTTACTATATTAAAAAATTATATGTTGAGTTTTTGTTAGGGCATCATGTCAATTACTTTGACATTAAACCCTTTCAGGGCATCGGTGGAGGTATGCCCCAGGATAGAGCAGGGGTAGTTAGAGTATTCCTACGCCCATATGTTCCCCCTAGTCCCCTTCCTCCACTACCTCCAATATATCATCCAAAGATTATCTAGGATGCAACCACACAGACTATTGAGGTTGTTCACTCTTTGAGTGGTCATTTTGTTTTGCATGCTTCTATAGTAGCTCAGCCACATTTTGGTGATGTTGGTGAAGGCTTGACTGTTATTGCATCATCCTCCTCAAATCCACATATTTGTGCGCCACATACTTGCACTATGTGACACTAGATATGCTTGGGTCCTCTTGTATAGCCCACTGAGAATCACTTGGACACTTATGATTATGACCTCCATGATGTGGAAAATATAGATCAGTCATAAGGGAGTGGAGCACACCCTATAAAGTCCTCTCCTTCTAGAGAGGGGGATGTTGGAATAGTGTCATAGGAAAGATTTAAGTTGTAAATTCATATCTTGCATTTTTTTTAAAATTAATATTAATAAGAGATAGTATCAAGTACTAATATTTATTTACATGGTCTATTTAAGAGTTGATATTTGAGGAGGAGCTCACACGAGTGACTAATAGCACCCTTAGGGCCAATTCATTTGGCCTTGACAAGCACATAGTATATATTTTTGCACTCACTCATTTACATTTTTTATTATATACTTGCTTGTCATTAATGAAATTATATAATAGTTTATATGTTTATCTTATTTTCCTCTTGTAGAAAATACCTAGTGCGAGTGAGGTGCAACCTCATCCAGACTATGGAGGCACAAAGTTAGATAAGAGGAAGGTAATTGAACTCAAATTGGATTGAATTAATATTTTTAAGATCTTATATTGATTATACATACATCGAAATAGATTGGTACTTTCATATGTACTTGTCATTTTTATGTACAGTTGATTATGAGCTATACATTGTTGTTGACAAGTGACAATTCCTAAAGGAGTAGGTATTGGAACACCTAAAGGATTATGTGTTGAAACACCTTAGGGAGGAGGTGACGAAACACTTGAAGGACATAAAGAAAAAGATCAACCTAAAGAGGTATCTGTTTATTTTATTTTGTGTTTGGTAAATATGTTCCTATTACCAATAATCGTATGCTAACATGGATCAATTTTATGTTTTTATTCACATATATAGATTGGAATTTGAAAAGTTGGTTTGGTATATTCTAGGACTCCTAACCCTTTGAAGAGATGTATATTTCAGGTAAACAAGATTTCAATTTTAGAGTTCAATTAAAATTCAATGTATATTGATTTTGATGTTAATTATTCAATTTTAAATTATATAGTATAACTAATCTCAATTGTGGTTTGAATTTTTCTTGTGCAGCTACCTTCAAAGCCAATGAGTGCTTTAAAGAGGCTCCATTTTGATGATCCACCAGTAGTTTAGGATGAGATAGACATTTTGGCATGTAAATTTTGAATAGATATATTGAGATGGCATATGCCACATTTTGTAGGATATTTTTTGAGTTGGTGCCGATGCCATTTTTGTATATAGATAGACACTTGATTATTGGATAATTTGATATATAAAAGTTGACAATCAAAATTTAATTTTTTTCTCATGTGCATGATTAAACTCTTTGAAAATTTTACCTTGATCAATGGTTAAATATCAATGTACAATAGCATAAAAAAGAATGGTTATATTATGTAGTTTATATTTATATCATTGATTGCATTGCATTGCACATCTTTCAAACTCAAAGCATTAATTCACATTGCATAACTAACAACTAGATGTTGATAGATGAAAAAAATTCAATTACAATATAGTTTTTACAAATTCAACCTAAGAAATTATGCAATTACTTCGCATTGCATAACTAAAAACTAGGAGAAGCTGTAAATTGCATTTTCTTGTCATGGAATTCTATGAGACCACATTTCTTTGAGTCTTTTTTTCAAATAGTCCACTACCTTGTCTATGCTACCACATTTTTCATACATGTCTACCAAAGTTTTTATCAAACAATTCATTGGCTTGTTGGTAGGGTTTATTGGAACTTGTATGCTCTGACCTAAATCAATCCTGAAACCACTTCATTCCCTCTTAATTTTGTCTACTTAAACTTAAAACATCATTATATTATGCTGCCCCATAATTTGGCTTACACTTTCTTTGTAAAATTACCAATTTTCCCTTGTTTTTGCCCCTTCCAACTAGGGTTTCACACTTTTAATCTTCGTGGGTTACTCTTAATCACTCAGACCTCTTAAACACCATTAAATACACCTATTCCAATAGTTTTCAAAAATTTCCAACCTATTTTCATTCAACTTCTCAAAAACTCTCTCTCTAGCCTTACTCAAAAGGCACAAAAATATGTGTTTCTTAATAGTGCAGCCTTCTCAGACCACTCTAATCCCTTTATCACCCCTAGAAACTTGTTCCTATGCCTACCCCTATCTAGCTCATGCCCATTCCTCCCAAGTACAACCTATACAAAAGGAGGAATGGCATTGTCAATTCATGAAATCTTACATGTTTTAGGTGCTCCTACACCATACTCCCCGGGTACAAAATATTTATGCCCCATAAATCACTCCATAGGTCTAATCCTATCTTCTTCACAATCCCTTCAAGCCTGATCCAAGTCACTTGCATGGAAATCTTCATCCGAGGGATTTTGTACCCTTCATGCTTTGTGTTGTCTTGGTCTTGCCATGCTTGATCCTTCTCAAAAGAATATTCTTCCTACTATTTGTCTTCATTGACACCTGTAATTGGTGTTTCCCAAGCTTTGAAACGTGCACATAAAATTTCAATACACAAAGCTAAACACCCATACATTAGTATCTCTATTTCATGCTCTTCCATAAGCTTTTGCCAACTAGACATGTACCTTTGCCCTTCAACTCTTCTCTTCACAATATTTCTTAGGTTCTTTATGGCTAGAACCATCCCCATATTAGCATACATCTTCCACACATCAAAATATGACAACCAAGCACAATCCCCTATCCTGACACTAGATCCCTCAAACTCTTCTTCTCTAGCCTTCACTAGGCCACTGACCGTCAACTCTTCCTCTCTAGTTTCCCATCTAATCTATTATTTTCAAGATTACACATTTTAATTTTGATAGGTTGAGAGGTTAGGTGTGATCTATTTATGCTAGATAATGTCAATGAAGACGATTTAAGGTGTATTAAGTTGAATTTTTGAGTCTAGGGGACCAATATGCCAAAAATGCATTCTTGCTTCAAAATTGTCAAAATTGCTATGTAGTCTTTTGAAGGAAAATTATTAAAATTATAAAGGTAAGTCCAAGATAGGAGACTATAGGTTGTGGTAGGGTTGAAATAGAGGTTTTTTACTATTTTTTCTCAACAAGCTATGGTCTCATGAATTTTTTTCACACAAAAAACAGCATTGGAGTTGGATTAGAGGCTGAAAACTACTTGTAAGGACATCAATAAATCTTGTTCTACAACTCGTATGACCAAACCAACTATTCCATCTTTTTTTGATGGGTAATTTTAGGTTATATATGCTTCCTTTTCACACCCAAACAGATCAAAGCAGTCTAAGCTATGTTCAATCAGCAAAATCCCTTAAGAGTCCAAAGTGTAGAAGGGCAACAATCTTTGGCGGACTGTTACTCAAAAAATGTGATGCTTACAGACTCTTTGTCTAAGGATATGGGATCATGTTGGGACCATCTACAATAACCTCTCTCTTTTTTTCTATCTTGGAGATGTTTTCTGATGGTGATGAGTTTTCAGTTGAGAGAAAAGTTGTCAGATGCAAGTAGTGTAAAGTTGCAAAGTGGTGCAACTTTCATTCTCCAACTCGTATGACCAAATGAACTATTCCAACACATTTGAATGGGTACTTTTACATTAGGTATGGTCCTCTTTTGCACCCAAATACATCAAATCACTCTAAACTACATTGGACCGACGATTTCCAAAAGAGTCCAAAGTGCTAAAAGGCAACAATCTTCAAAGGGATATTTCTCAGAAATTGTGATGCTTACGCACTCTTTATTTGAGTATATGGGATCATGTTGGGACCATCTACAATAACCTATCTCATTTTTTTTTAATCTCAGAGGCATTTTCTTGTGGTGATGATTTTTTAGTTGAGGGAAAAGTTTCCAAATGCAAGTAATGTAAAGATGCAAAGTGGTGCAACTTTCATTCTCCAACTCATACAACCATACAAACTATTCCTAACATTATAGATGAATACATTTACACTAGGGATGGTCCTCTTTTTCATCCAAATACGTTGAATCACTCTAAGCTACATTGGACCGACAATTTCCCTTAAGAGTCCAAAGTGCTAAAAGGCATTAATATTTGAAGGGATATTTCTTAGAAAATGTGATGCTTAAATACTCTTCGTCTAATGATATGGGATCATGTTGGGACCATATACAATAACCTATCTCAGTTTTTTCTATTTTAGAGTCATTTTCCCATGGTGATGAGTTTTTAGTTGAGGGAAAAGTTGTCAAATGCAAGTATTATAAAGTTGCAAAGTGGTGCAACTTTTATTCTCTAACTCATATGACAAAATGGATTATTCCAAAATATCCGGATGGGTATTTTTATGCTAGGTATGGTCCTCTTTTGCACCCAAATACACTGAATCACTTTGAGCTACATTGAACCAACGATTTCCCTTAAGAGTCCAAAGTGCTAAAAGACAACAATCTTTGAAAGGATATTTCTTAGAAATTGTGATTCTTATAGACTCTTCATTTGATGATGTGGGATTGTGTTGGGACCATCTACAATAACCTCTCTCGGTTTATTCCATCTCAGAGACATTTTCCCGTGGTGTTGAGTTTTCAATTGAGGGAAAAGTTGTCAAATGCAAGCAGTGTAAAGTTGAAAAGTGGTTCAACTTTCATTCTCCAACTCATACGACCAAATGGACTATTACAACATGTTTGTATGGGTATTTTTACGCTAAGGATGGTCCTCTTTTTCACCCAAATATGCTAAATCACTCTGAGCTACATTGGACCAACAATTTCTCTAAAGAGTCCAAAGTGCTAAAAGGCCATACCATATATTGTACAGTTTGTAGCTTGATGGCATGGAAATGGTAGATGTTATTAGGATTTTATAAGGTGAATATGTGGGTTTAAAGAGCTATAAAGGTCTGTATTTGATTTTGTGAGTTGCCATGCATGACAAAAATGAGTGAAATTAGGTGAAAAATGGTGGTTACAACATGCTAATGTCAATGAAATGTGGAGGCAAAAATATTTAAGGTTGGATCAAGCTTTTGCAAGTCCTAATACACATTTTTGATGATTTTATAGGGTGTGGCAAGGTTTGGGGAATGAAATTCCACCCAAGTTTGGTTTTGATGATCAAATTGGAGTTTAAATCATCTTTAATTGTAATTGTGTTGTTTAAAGCCACCTAGCTCTTGAATCAGAAAACTCTTACCCAATCAACTTGAACATCATGCATGCCCAAATACCTTGTTTCCACTTTTCTAGATCAAATAATCAATTACATGGTAAATTACCTTCACATGAAATTTGTACATTTTTGTTTTTGGAAAAACTGGCAAGCCACTATAATTTATTATATATAAATAGGAGATATTATAAAACCTAGTTCAAATGAACATACTGACAGGAAAGTACCAAGAAGAAAACCTCTGGTTGTAGCTCTATTAAGTACAAAAAAATCTTTACATTTTAAACATGCCCTTTGTACAATGCCAAACATTTAACCCATATTTCAAAAAATGTCACTAGATATATATTATGCCTATACATAGTTATGACCTTTTTACATTGTTTCACATTTCAAATTTAAAATTTTACAAAAATTTCCTATTGGAGGCATTTGGGGCACAGTCTTCCACAAGACTAGTATGTTGACATTCTGGAGTGACAAGCACCTGTACAAATCATCAAGGTAGAAGTTAAACTACATACAATAGAAAAGATTCTTAGAATAAGCAATCTATATTATTGTAATATGTCATGTTGATGTAGGGTGATCCCACAAAGCTGGTTTACAATTTCTGAGAGGAACTGATTTTTGCTGAAATCACATATTTTTAGAAAATATAATGACTTAAGCCTATAAATGTTTTATTTTAAGGATTCCAATTCAAGAGGGTTTTATCAAAACACCTTAGATCAAAAGCCCTTGGATAGAACCTTGCTAGTTTTAAACCATACCTATAAATGAGTCTCCTTTACACCTATCAAAATGTTGATAAAAAATCACTTTTGATTTACCTTTTGGGGGATCAAATGAACTCATTTAAAATTTATTTCAAATGATTATGGTATTCCTCAAAATGAGTTATCCAATGAATATAATTTTAATATGTTTTGGTTTTATTATGTATTTATTTTTTCAGTTTTATTAAACATAGCTTTTTTATCAAAAATGTAGGTCTTTGTTCTGTACATGTGGAAAAATAGCAAATTATCGAAATAAAATTTTAAAAAATATGTTTGTGCTAGGTATTGATGTCCTTGATCCATTAAAAAAATAAAAATTGAATTTTGATACATACATAAAAAGTTATGTTGTATACAATCTTCCTATGTCCGAATTGCAATTGGTTTGACTTCATAACTTGATTAAGGAAAAAATATTCAATAAAAAAATATGAGACCAAATTAAAGTGCTAGATATTGCAGTTAGAAATCTAAATCTGAAAAAAATAGAATTTTATCCTTCATACAAAAAAAATTATGTTGTATATGGTGAGCGTCACTTTTTAAAAATGTTGTTTTTTGAAAAAAACTAGTTTTCATGGGAGATGGAAAACGAAGTGCAACCTGATTCAAAAAAAATTGAAAAAAATATTTTTAGAATCTACAGACAAAATGTAATAAGACTCTAGTTTACATCATCTTCAAATTCCTCATGGTTTAGCTGCTATAGGTGCCCAAATGTGAAGATTTAGTTAAAAATAATAATTTCAGTGTCCAGTTTGGCCAAAAATTGTAAACCACTATTGTGGGATCTGCATACCTCTCTGAAAGGATCAAAACCACCTATTGTTGTAGCAGGTCCATGATCAATCATGCCAGGAATATTGCAAAAGTTTTCAAATGATAAATCTATATTGTGACAACAAAAAATATGCTTAGAATAACAAATCTATATTAGGTCGGGTGCATGGAAATGGGTAGCAATTCCATGGACACCCTCAAAAAAAATTTTGAAAACCATAATGCGAGCACGTTATAACACAAGTGCATTATAAAATGCTCACATTATGTCTTCCATTAAACCTAGGAAAGGTCTCGGCGAGTACAACTACAAAGACATAACGCGAGCATGTTATAACGCGCTTGCGTTATCAACTATTAAAAGCAAAAAAATAAATACAAATCTCTCATTTGCATTTCAACTGGTTTGTTTGTTGCACCCATGGCCAAAAACTCCAGAATATCGTGCTCACATTCTAGGAGGATAATTTCTTTGCCAAGAATCTGTATTTCTTCACAACAATGGCGCCATGATGAGGAGGAGCTGTAAGAGGTAAGGATTCTATTGTTTTTGTTATGAATTTGTTAGTTTTAGGTTGAATTTGTTAGTTTTAGGTTGAATTTGATATCTATTTGTTTGAATTTTTAGGAGATGCAAATCAACCTGCAAACCCTCAAAATCCTCAACAGGAAGACCAACCAAATCCTCAAGATCAAAATCAACCACAACATCAACCTCCTCCACCAATCACTCAACCCCCTCCTGGCACGCAACAAAATTTAATGAGTAAAATTCAGAACAACAAAAAACAAATTAAGGATTTGGTCAATAGGTTGACTGATCCAAATGGTTCAGCCACAGAAAGAATGACCTTGACAAATTCATTGAAAGATATGTTAATAAACATAGATTCAATTAGAAACAATTAACTGGATGGGAAGATAGGAGGCAGGTGGCTAGGGACTATTATGCAAATAAACTATCATACAAGGATGTGAAAGATTTAAAAATTACAAAAGGTGGTTTGTGCTCATTATTCACTAACCCACGCACAAATCAAAATCTTACCCTCAATGCATAGATTTTTCCTATCCATTGCTGCCACCACCAATAAATGAAGGAGCGATTTATGATAGGTGGTACATGGTCTTCGATTACCCACCATGCAACAATTGTGAGGTATCACAATATTTCCTTAGGAAACTATATAGTGAGTTCATATTGAACAAAATTCCAAATTATTTTGATATGAGGTATTTCCAGGGGAGAGGTGGGGGGTCAGCTCAGGATAGACTTGGTGCACAACGGGATCCTACATGGCAAGGTAGACGAGCTCTCGCTAGGCCACCTCATGAGCACATAGTTATGCCTTTCGTCGTGAAGGAAAGTGCTAACATAGAGACATTGCAGGAAATTAGCACTTTGACCCAGAGTGTCATCCATCATACTAGCCCTATTTTATAGCTCCATCCAGGGGAGTCTTCTAGTGGTGGCCTTCGAACATATGTCTGTCAATCTTGCGGGGCTACTTGTTCACATGACCCCACTGACCCTCAGGAGACTGGTACATAGGATCCATCTGCAGCTATGGATATGGAGAGGTCAACTGACATTTTGCATGAGGCATATGGCATTGATAGCGAGGTAAAAGTTAGTGCATGTGCTCATTGAATTTAATTTATTAAATTTTGATTTTGAAATGAAAGATTAACTAAAAATGTTTTATGATTTTAATAAAATTCTAGGGTCACAATGTTGAGACTAGATACACCAGCCCCCCACCAACCTATTTTTGTAGTACACCTATCGCTAAGGTATGTAACTAGTAAAAAAATATAATTTTATTTCATATTAATGGCATTGTTTTACCAATGGTAATTTAATATGCAATTTTGGATGTTGAACAGACTAATATTGGAGGTTTTGATGGAACACTTCCCAGTGGCAGTGGATTTACTCAAACCTTCACGTAGGTAATATAATAAAGAGTTTAACTAATGAATCAAGTACTTAATAGATTTGTGTAGTTTATACATGCACATTGTTGATTACGTTGAGTAATTTGTTGTTTTATTTTCAATTATTGCGAGACGATACACCTTTGAATGTGACGAGGGAAATGGATATTGGTGTGAAATATGCTATACAATCCTCGATGGATCTAACAGAAGAGGTATGAGGCAAATTAGTAAATTTTAATTTACATTTGTTGCTTTAGATGTTAGTTAGTGAAAAATAAAACCATCATTGATTTGCATAGTTTCTCTCCATTTGTATGGTTTATACAGGGCTTGAGCATGTCTGAGCATGGACGTGAGGATATTTCCCTCATGGAGAGAGATCGTGAGATGGCTATAAGTGATTATTTTGTCAAATATATCATTTTTTATAATGTAATTTCTATATATTCATGTCTTTCCTTCTTATTGTAATAGTTAAAACTTCACCATGAACTAAGCCCTAGGAAGAGTAGTAGGAGCACTCCACGAGTGCAGCAAAAATGAGTGACAAACCTATCACCATCCGAGTGAAAAGGAAAGGGAAAAAATTTATTTCCTGCACATGGAGAGCAATGACTTTTGGTTCCAGAGTCCTTTTTTGTATGCCTGCATGGCAGTTTTGTACATGTTTTTTATTGGACATATTTGATATTGTATGCCTAGATGGCATTCTCGTAAGCCTATATGGCTATTTTGTACATATATTTCATACTTATATCGACATATATTTATGTATGCCTACATGGCTATTTGGTTAATACAAATATCTTTCATCGATGCCTGTCCATATTTGCATTGTAAATTGATGGTTCAATAG
Organism: Sequoiadendron giganteum; assembly: GCA_007115665.2. Lineage (NCBI taxonomy): Eukaryota > Viridiplantae > Streptophyta > Pinopsida > Cupressales > Cupressaceae > Sequoiadendron > Sequoiadendron giganteum. The sequence goes on from CM021105.1 coordinate 206,850,204, forward strand.
ATATGAGCTACGTGTATTCAAGTGCATACTTTACAACTTATGTGTATACTTTGTGACTTATGTGCATTTGAGTGTATAATTTTTGGCTTACATGTTTTCATGCATATACCTTATATTCATGCATATACTTTGTTTTAATTTGTGCATACTTTTTGAGGCTTACGTGTTTTTAAGTACTTGTACTTCCTTTATTGACATGTACATGTTTGACTTATTCACGTGTATAATTATTAATTGGTTAGCCTTAGCATTGATCTATGTCATCCTCAATGCATGATCCTTGAGATAGAGTAAGTACACCCTCAAGGTCAAAAGGAGTTTGACATGCATTCTTCATAGGCTCATTTTGGTAGTGAAACCAAAACCCTCTTGCATCATTTAAACAAAAAAAAAAATCCTTTATAGCAGGTTTGAAGCCATTATCATTCTCCATCAGTTCTTCGTGTATCCACTCCCCATTAATGGTTGTCTCATGACCTTCATGAAACCAAGCACTTATCTCATTTATGATAGAAGAAATGTATGAAGATTTATCTTCCTCCTTATGAACCATTCATTATCATGAGAGGTGGGTTCTTGTGAACCACTACTGATGAATCATGGGTCAATGAGTTTGACTTGTAAAACTACACGATTGAATCTTGATAGCAATATCACAATATTTATATATCTAAATGTGTTATTTCCTTCAGTTAAAATTTGTGCTTATACTTATGTGATTGATGTATGTTTGTGTATGGGATCATAGTAATTTCTATTTGATGATGTTATTGTGTCTTTAAGGTTTATTTATTAAAGGGTGCATGAATTTTTTTTTTAAATCCTTACAAATCTTTGAATTTCTTAGGTTTTTCTATTTGTCGAGTATGGGCTCAGAGCCTGAGTCCAAGTCAAAAATGGCTTGTCAAGTCTGAGGTGAGTCCTAGTCTTGTAACACTGGTGTGAACACATCGAGGAATAATGTATATGCTGATGAAGAGAGAACCCATCCTTGTTTCCAAACAAACCATGGTATAGATATGGTTGGTCGAGGTAAAACATCACTCTCCTAGATAGTTCGAACCATAATCTTTCATGGCTACAAAAACACCTTCATTATGTGTATTCTTGATCCTACTGAAGAAATGGTGGAACATGTTGTAGATCAAATATTGCAACCCTAAGTCCATAAGTAGGTTACTTGTCATGATTTCCACAAATTTCTTTAAGATGTTCATCCTTTTTGAGTAATGTGAACTATTGATGTTATCTATATATTTGAAACTATCTGCAATGATGTGCAATATTGTAGAAGCTAGAGCTATATCTAATAATACAAATGACTGCTCAATGGAATCCTGATAGCAATATCACAATTTGACACATTGTAGAAATAACCTCCTACTTATCAATTGATGAGTTAAAGGGGCTCTATAATGAATGTTTCATAAGGCACAACACTTGCTGAAGGTTTTGCAAATGGGGTTGCAAGCTAAGTGGGCTTAACCTTCGGGAAAAAACTTTGTGGTTAAGCACTTGAGCTGGAGTATACTGGAATGGGTGACCTCTTGAGAAGGCCTAGTGCCTCACCTCTCTGAGCATCACTTAGATGCAATGAGTGCTAAGTGGGCCATTCAATATCATTTCAAATTTTTTGCTTTAAGCAACTTACAAATTTAGAACTTAAGACCCTTCCAACTTAAGGGATCGATCCAGTGGAACATAGCTCAAAGTGATTCCACGTGTTTCGGTGAAAAAGAGGACCATGCCTAGCGTAAACATACCTATTTAGACATGTTGGAATAGTCCACTTGGTCACACAAGTTTTAGAACAAAACTTGCACCACCAGGGATAACTTTAGTGGTGAATCTTTGTCAATTGCCGAATTCTAGGAATCTGGCAATTCGAATTTGGTGAATCTACCGTATCTGCAGGGTGTTCAAATTGCTAGGAATTCATGGACTATCGGTCCAATGTATGTCCATTCGCCAGCAGTTTTTTTTTATGAGGCATGTTTAGGCAATAAATTCGCCATAACAAAATACACGTTTCAAATGCACCGATCAATATTTTCACCTGGAATCCCGGGGAGCATGTCAAAGTCACCTACATGTTCGCCAATACTATTAAAACAACATTATATGAAGACCCATTTCGCCAATTAAAATTTACAAATAGTTGCTTGTGAAGACCCATTTCGCCAATTAAAATTTATAAATAGTTGCTTATGAGGACCTATTTTGCCTTGAAAATTTTGAGGTATCGTTGTATAAGCACGCGGGATTTGCCAAATTTTTAACATACCATTTCAAAATCCCGTGGAATTAGCCAAATATGGATTGATATAAATACAATTGAAACTGTTATTTGTTCTTACACATTTTTTTCAGTTCTGAGGTTCTACTTCTCAATTCAGAAGTCAGGGAAAGCTGAAAACGTAGACTCAAAGGTGAGTGATCATTTCTTCATACTGTTATTAGTTATTAGACTATTAGTTATAATAATAATATTTCATTATCTATTTTCCATTCTTGCTTCAGTCTTAAACATAATTTTAAGTAGGGAATGGGATCTATATTCTTTGTCGGTTTTTCCTTCTTAAATAAGAAGACATTTTTTTCCAACTTTTATTCGAAGTGAGATCAATATGTCGAGCAACAAGGGTAACACTTCTGAGTAGGTGGGTAATGAAGAGATTGGGAGGCCATCAAAATGCCCAAAATGGAGAGGTACCATACAGTCTTACTTTGGAATTGGCAAAGCTTCTAATCCATCAGATCAAGGTTGAGCTACACCATCAACTCTTCCACCAAATATTATTGAAGATGGAGATACATCAACTCTTCCGCCACAAGAAGGTCAAGGTGAGATTGCCATTGTGTTAAATCAAAATGTATCAAATGAGGATGGCAATACCATAGAAAATGTTCCAAGGGATACCCTGGATAGCCAGAATGAGATAATCGACTTGGATGAGGATGATGTTGGTAGCAAGAAAAGAAAAGGCAAAGCAAAATCGGGGCGTGAGTGGAAAATGACAAGGAATTTTCAAATTGGTTGGTTGTCGAAGTACCCATTCCTTGAACCAGTGGGGGTATCAAACGAAAATGATATTGAAAGGGCAAAAGAGGTCAGATGTAAGATTTGTAGTTGGAAAAATGGAAGAGACAAGACGATGCAGCTAAAGCTTGACACTATAGAAAAGCATATCGACAAAGTTTACGAAAAAAAAATCATAGATGGAAAGGAACGTACAATGGAAATGAAAGGAAGAATGTCTTCATGTTAAGTATGTCACAGATTATGGAGACCATAACCATAGAATGTCGAAGATTAAAAAATATGAAGGTACACTTGAGTCTCATTTTGGAAAAGCCATGGTAGCAGCAAATCTTTCAAAAATTGTTTAGATGAGTGTTGTTTTTCATATATTGTTCAGGGGGCGTCCTATGATAGATTACCTAGAATATTTTGATTAGTATCTTATTTGAGTGTTCCCCACTTTCCATTCTCACATTGGTCAGTAAACGTTGGATGGGAATGGGTGAATTGTCTTGCTGCAGTGGAAAAGCAAGATTTAAAAGAGAAATTAAAAGAGTCAAATTTCATTGCATTATTTTTAGATGAAGTTACTATGGTAGAAAATACTTCTTAGGTTTGTATGCATTCGTATACTCTTGAACAACATGTTCGCCAAGCTCATCTTCTTTGTGTTCGTAAAATGAAGGACAGTTCAACATCACAAAATCTATTTGAACTAGTCAAGAAATATTTGAATGAAATTGCAGGTATGGATGAGTTGACAATTGCCAAAAAGTTGGTGTGTGTAGGAGCTGATGGAGCTGTAGTGATGCAAGGTCAAAGGAGCAGTCTTTGCACAAAGTTACAAACTACTTGTGCACCATATATGCTTGGCATTCACTGCATGGCCCACATAATAAATTTAGCATTCAAAATTGTAAGCAAGTTTCCTACAGTATCAAAAGTTGAAAATCTAGTTCGCGAGATCTATGCATACTTCTGTCGAAGTCCCAAACGTTTCCATGAATTTCAACATTTTGCTGAGGGAATAACACTTGGAAACAAGCTTCGCAAGGATGTCGATTAAAGATGGATCTCCTTGCATGGACCAGCGCAACGAATTATTTCAGAATATAAATCCTTGATTGGAGTGATGTACGAGCATCGCAACACAGTAGACAAAGCTCCTGACCTCTTACATAGGTTAAGCGACATAGAGACACTCTTGACTTTAGCTAGTCTTCTCCCCATGTTGCATGAGATGAAAAATCTTGTGAAAAAATCCCAAGATAGAACTATGTATATTTATGAATATGCCAATATACGTAAACTTACATGCTTGGCCCTCGATCATCTATATCTAGATCTAACACAAGAAGGTGTAAATTATTTGATGTGGTGGCAAATTACTGATTTGAATAATCCTGATAATTATTTATAGTTTAATGCAAGTGGGCACTTATTTATTTGTGTACGTGGATATGAGATACCAATGTACCATTGTAAGATAGGCACTGACAGGCGCTCTAGAAAAGAAGTACCTATTAACGAGGAAGATTTTAACGGCATTGTTAAATCTGTTAGTGATAATTTGAAGGAAATTGCAAAATCTCTTTCCTCAAAGATTCATGAAAGATTCCCTCGACATGAAATACTTGAAGCCATGGGTATTGTGTATCCTCAATTTTGGGTAAACCGAGATAACCCAAAATATTTTCATGATCAAGTAAAAATCTTGATTGAACAGTTTTTAGAAAAGGAAACATACAACGAACAAATAATAGAAGGAATTTTAGATGAAAAAATCTTAGAAAGCAATCTCATATTTTTGCAACAGCTATGAGGGAGCAGTATAAATAAATGGGCAAGGAGAAGGCCTTTGAACCAGGATCAATAAAAAAGGTTTGGACAAGCTTAGGTCAGAGTGAAATATTGCGTGGTTCGATGTTAAAATATTTCAAACTTGCTGATTTATGTCAAACAATAATATTGGGGTCAGTGGAGGATGAGAGAGTTTTCAGTACATTGGGGTTTTTGAAATCAAAGTTAAGAAACAAACTAGACAAGAATTTGGAAAATTTCTTGAGGATGAAAGGAACTGCGTATAATGTCAAAAAATTTCCTTTAGAAAGGTCACCCACAATCCGGAGGTCCACATATGAAAGAAGAGGGACCGGTTTGTGCAACACAGGCTCTCCAATTCCAACAGCCGCCGGTACTGGTGGTAGTGGCAGTGGGACTAGGCATGGGACAGATGACAATGATATTGAAATTGACACAAATCAAATAATGAATGTTGAGTTTGAGACACAAGCTGAAGAAACTGTAGAGCAGTCTCAGAATCAAGATGACTCTTTTACTTTATCTGAAGATGAGGATCAGTTTGAGGACCCTGACTCCGTTTGGGAAATGGGAGATAATTAGCAAGTTTTATGTATTTTTTCTACACTTCATGAAACAGTTTCCATTGTTCGAAAGTCCAAAGTGTAGTTGATGTCTGATGATATTTTATATTGTATTCAATGAACATTGAAATTGTGAATCATTGCACTTCATGTTCATGATATCTTATTTTATATTACACTCAAGCACTGCATGTTAGCTTGAATCATATTCCAAACTATAGTTGATGATTTTGTATATTGTATTCAAATAAATTGTGTATCATTGCACTTCAAGTTCAGAATATTTTATTTTATATTGCAGTCCAAGTGTCCATGATATTTTATATTATATTGCACTTAATGAATCATAATACATATGCCAAAGTCAAACTATAGTAACGTAGTTGATGATATTTTATAAATTATATAATATTCAATACCATCGGGCATCGGCCTAACAATGCCTCATCGGTGGAACCCCCATCACAGTCCCACCGATGGCCCGATAAAAATAGCTCACAACCTAGTATCGGTGTAACAATAATCTATCGGGCTGACTCCTAATGTGCTCTCCCGATATACCGATAGAGTCAAGTTGTCAACAAAAGTAACCATGAGTTATAATTTATGACCATGGGCATGAATTATCTTATTTTATCAATAATCATAAAAATATACCACACTTTTATTTTATGAACAATGCAAATTGTAGTAATTTGTGTGACAAGATCCATATTATAGCCTACATTCACATTGCATCCATAAATACTAGTATACATATATTAATTAATAATATATATAAAGAATGCTGAAAGTTATCAATACTTAACATTGTTTATTATAATATTAATTAATAAAATATATTAAAAACTAATAATATATATAAAAAGCTATTTCTACTATTTTTATATAAATTAATTAATAATATATATATAAACTATTTAAGTATACATATCTTAGTTTGTAATTTTAAACCAAAAGTATTTAAATTAACAACTATTTATTGGACAGCTTTTAATTTTAAAATTTTTGAAAAATAGAAAAAAAAAAACATTTTATGTGCTTGTTATTTTTAAGGAGCACATACTTCCACTTTCCTGTCATTTTTAATGAAGCTTCAAAAATTTTACGAATATTCCTTTCTTGCTTCCACTGTATAACGCTTTCAGCGTAATTAAACAAAATTTGAAATTTCGTAGTGACGTAGTCCTTCCCTCATTCCTAACAAAATTCAATACCATCGGCCTAACAATGCTTAATCGATAGAACCCCATCACAATCCCGTCGATGGCCTGATAAAAATAGCTCACAACCTAATATCGGTGTAACAATACTCTATCGGGTTGACTCCTAAGTTGCTCTCCCAATATACCGATAGAGTCAAGTTGTCAACAAAAGTAACTATGAATTATAACCATGGCCATGAATTATCGAATGCATAAAGTATATCGGGGGAACAATGGTGCATCGGGGAAACATTATCTAGCGTCCCATCGATAGAACGAAGGATAGGTGTCCATCGATGGAGAGGGTGGCTATCGGTGAAAGACTAAGGTGACATCCTGTGGCATCATGTTGCGGTGCATTTATGAACCAGAATTGAAGTGAATTATATCACAAGTTGATCGCATAGCTGTTACAAAATCCTGGAAAATTTTGCTTAGGGCAGAAGCAGAAAGGAAAAAACTTGGAGTTCTGATGCAGAAAAGATCGGTGGACTGTGGAGGCGACTCGGAAAGACTCACGTAAGTAATTGACTTTCAAACCCAGCTGAGAAGTTATTTTACTCAAAAGCTTAAGATTTAAATAATGGAAGAAAGTATAGACAAACTTAAAGCTAAAAATCAGAAAACTGAAAAGCCTAAGAGACTCCTAAATGAAGACCTAATAGATCAATCTCCTAGGTCGGGGTCGAGATCCAAGAGGAGTGCTCAAATGAATCCTTCCATGGATCAATTATGGGACAAACATAAGGGCTTAGGGGATATTTGGACACCGCAACCAGGGTACGACCTCTTCATGTACCATTATAGAAAACAATGGAAATCAAAGGAAGAATGTCTTCATGTTAAGTATGTCGCAAATTATGGAGAGCATAACCATAGAATGTCGAAGATTAAAAAATATGAAGGTACACTTGAGTCTCATTTTGGAGAAGCCATGGTAGCAGCAAATCTGTCAAAAATTGTTTAGATGAGTGTAGTTTTTCATATTTTGTTCAGTGGGTGTCCTATGATAGATTACCTAGAATATTTTGATTTATTATCTTATTTGAGTGTTCCCCACTTTCCGTTCTCACATTGGTCAGCAAACGTTGGATAGGAATGGGCGAATTGTCTTGCTGCAGTGGAAAAGCAAGATTTAAAAGAGAAATTAAAAGAGCCAAATTTCATTGCATTATTTTTAGATGAAGTTACTATGGTAGACAATACTTCTTAGGTTTGAATGCATTCGTATACTCTTGAACAACATGTTCGCCAAGCTCATCTTCTTTGTGTTCATAAAATGAAGGACAGTTCAAAATCACAAAATCTATTTGAACTAGTCAAGAAATATTTGAATGAAATTGCAGGTATGGATGAGTTGACAATTGCCAAAAAGTTGGTGTGTGTAGGAGCTGATGGAGGTACAGTGATGCAAAGTCAAAGGAGCAATCTTTGCACAAAGTTACAAACTACTTGTGCACCATACATGCTTGGCATTCACTGCATGGCCCACATAATAAATTTAGTATTCAAAATTGTAAGCAAGTTTCCTATAGTATCAAAAGTTGAAAATCTAGTTCGTGAGATCTATGCATACTTCTGTCGAAGTCCCAAACGTTTCCATGAATTTCAACATTTTGCTGAGGGAATAACACTTGGAAACAAGCTTCGCAAGGATGTTGATATCAGATGGATCTCCTTGCATGGACCAACGCAACAAGTTCTTTCAGAATATAAATCCTTGATTGGAGTGATGTACGAGCATCGCAACACAGTAGACAAAGCTCCTGACCTCTTACATAGGTTAAGCGAGATAGAGACACTCTTGACTTTAGCTAGTCTTCTCCCCATGTTGGATGAGATGAACAATCTTGTGAAGAAATCCCAAGATAGAACTATGTATATTTATGAATATGCCAATCTACGTAAACTTACATGCTTGGCCCTCGATCATCTATATCTAGATCTAACACAAGAAGGCGCAAATTATTTGATGTGGTGGAAAATTACTGATTTGAATAATCCTGATAATTATTTATAGTTTAATGCAAGCGGGCACTTATTTATTTGTGTATGTGGATATGAGATACCAATGTACCATTGTAAGATAGGCACTGGCAGGCGCTCTAGAAAAGAAGTACCTATTAACGAGGAAGATTTTAACGGAATTGTTAAATCTGTTAGTGATAATTTGAAGGAAATTGAAAAATCTCTTTCCTCAAAGATTCGTGAAAGACTCCCTCGACATGAAATACTTGAAGCCATGGGTATTGTGTATCCTCAATTTTGGGTAAACCGAGATAACCCAAAATATTTTCATGATCAAGTAAAAATCTTGATTGAACAGTTTTCAGAAAAGGCAACATACAACGAACAAATAATAGAAGGAATTTTAGATGAAAAAATCTTAGAAAGCAATCTCATATTTTTGCAACAGCTATGAGGGAGCAGTATAAATCCATGGGCAAGGAGAAGGCCTTTGAACCAGGATCAATAAAAAAGGTTTGGACAAGCTTAGGTCAGAGTGAAATATTGCGTGGTTCGATGTTAGAATATTTCAAACTTGCTGATTTATGTCAAACAATAATATTGGGGTCAGTGGAGGATGAGAGAGTTTTCAGTACATTGGGGTTTTTGAAATCAAATTTAAGAAACAAACTAGACAAGAATTTGGAAAATTTCTTGAGGATGAAAGGAACTGCGTATAATGTCAAAAAATTTCCTTTCGAAAGGTCACTCACAATCTGGAGGTCCACATGTGAAAGAAGAGGGACCGGGTTGTGCAACACAGGCTCTCCAATTCCAACAGCCGCCGGTACTGGTGGTAGTGGCAGTGGGACTAGGCATGGGACAGATGACAATGATATTGAAATTGACACAAATCAAACAATGAATGTTGAGTTTGAGACACAAGCTGAAGAAACTGTAGAGCAGTCTCAGAATCAAGATGACTCTTTTACTTTATCTGAAGATGAGGATCGGTTTGAGGACCCTGACTCCGTTTGGGAAATGGGAGATAATTAGCAAGTTTTATGTATTTTTTCTACACTTCATGAAACAGTTTCCATTGTTCGAAAGTCCAAAGTGTAGTTGATGTCTGATGATATTTTATATTGTATTCAATGAACATTAAAATTGTGAATCATTGCACTTCATGTTCATGATATCTTATTTTATATTACACTCAAGCACTACATGTTAGTTTGAATCATATTCCAAACTGTAGTTGATGATTTTGTATATTGTATTCAAATAAATTGTGTATCATTGCACTTCAAGTTCAGAATATTTTATTTTATATTGCAGTCCAAGTCTCCATGATATTTTATATTATATTGCACTTAATGAATCATAATACATATGCCAAAGTCAAACTATAGTAACGTAGTTGATGATATTTTATAAATTATATAATATTCAATACCATCGGACATCGGCCTAACAATGCCTCATCGGTGGAACCCCCATCACAATCCCGCCGATGGCCCGATAAAAATAGCTCACAACCTAGTATCGGTGTAACAATAATCTATCGGGCTGAATCCTAATGTGCTCTCCCGATATACCGATAGAGTCAAGTTGTCAACAAAAGTAACCATGAGTTATAATTTATGACCATGGGCATGAATTATCTTATTTTATCAATAATCATAAAAATATATCACACTTTTATTTTATGAACAATGCAAATTGTAGTAATTTGTGTGACAAGATCCATATTATAGCCTACATTCACATTGCATCCATAAATACTAGTATACATATATTAATTAATAATATATATAAAGAATGCTGAAAGTTATCAATACTTAACATTGTTTATTATAATATTAATTAATAAAATATATTAAAAACTAATAATATATATAAAAAGCTATTTCTACTATTTTTATATAAATTAATTAATAATATATATATAAACTATTTAAGCATACATATCTTAGTTTGTAATTTTAAACCAAAAGTATTTAAATTAACAACTATTTATTGGGCAGCTTTTAATTTTTAAAAATTTGAAAAATAGAAAAAAAAAAACATTTTATGTGCTTGTTATTTTTAAGGAGCACATACTTCCACTTTCCTGTCATTTTTAATGAAGCTTCAAAAATTTTACGAATATTCCTTTCTTGCTTCCACTGTATAACGCTTTCAGCGTAATTAAACAAAATTTGAAATTTTGTAGTGACGTAGTCCTTCCCCCATTCCTAACAAAATTCAATACCATCGGCCTAACAATACTTAATCTGTAGAACGCCATCACAATCCCGTCGATGGCCTGATAAAAATAGCTCACAACCTAATATCGGTGTAACAATACTCTATTGGGTTGACTCCTAAGTTGCTCTCCCATTATACCAATAGAGTCAAGTTGTCAATAAAAGTAACTATGAATTATAACCATGGCCATGAATTATCGAATGCATAAAGTATATCGGGGGAACAATGGTGCATCGGGGAAACATTATCTAGCGTCCCACCGATAGAACGAAGGATAGGTGTCCATCGGTGGAGAGGGTGGCTATCGGTGAAAGACTAAGGTGACATCCTGTGGCATCATGTTGTGGTGCATTTATGAACCAGAATTGAAGTGAATTATATCACAAGTTGATCGCATAGTTGTTACAAAATCCTGGAAAATTTTGCTTAGGGCAGAAGCAGAAAGGCAAAAACTTGGAGTTCTGATGCAGAAAAGACCGGTGGACTGTGGAGGCGACTCGGCAAGACTCACGTAAGTACTTCACTTTCAGACCCAGCTGAGAAGTTATTTTACTCAAAAGCTTAAGATTTAAATAATGGAAGAAAGTATAGACAAACTTAAAGCTAAAAATTAGAAAACTGAAAAGCCTAAGAGACTCCTAAATGAAGACCTAATATATCAATGTCCTAGGTCGGGGTCGAGATCCAAGAGGAGTGCTCAAATGAATCCTTCCATGGATCAATTATGGGACAAACATAAGGGCTTAGGGGATATTTGGACACCGCAACCAGGGTACAACCTCTTCATGTACCATTACAGAAAACAATTTAGGTTCCAACCAGTCTGCAATCCATGGAGGTTGAACCTGGGAAAACTTGTGGTGCCCAACATGTTTGTGAACATAGAGCTAATTAAATCTCTTGCTATCAAATATGACCCCAAGAAAAGAACTATTCAATCACATGGCAGGGGTGACATGCTTTTTATTTCTAGGGATCTCATTTCTAATGTCTTTTAGTTAGAGTGTTCACTAAATTTATCATTCACGCTCAAAGATCTCTTGACAGAGTATCGCCACATGGATACCACCTATAAGAGATGGAAATTACCTTTGCATAGGCCCAAGGATATGGAGGCCAACTCAGGAGGTTCTCTACCAATGAAAACCCTCATTTCCATGAAGATTTGTTCGAAGAGTATTTCCAATACACCTATTATTTAGCTGGTAAGTTTTTGGGAGTAGAGGTTCCACCTGTCATATCGATTGCCCCAATGGTCTTAGTTGTAGACATATAGAGCAAGGATTCCAGGCCATTTGATTATGCTAGCTACTTGGCCAACGCCCTACATCGAGGGCTCAAAAAGATTAAAAATAATAGTGATAATATTAATTTTGAACACTATTCTTTGCTTATGCATTTGTTATTGTACGAGGGACAAGTCAGAGGGGTTAGGAGTGAAGAATTAAGGATAAAAGATACAGATGAAAATGGAGATTTTAAACCTGTACAAATTTGGACTTCATTGTGGGACAACCGATTTGGTAGGTCTCATTACCTTTATTTTGAAGAATTTTTTGTAAAACCATTGATGAAGTTGCTGGGGTATCCGTACAACTATAACCTATCCCCAAAAGTACAAAGATTTCTAAGACCAAAGGAAAATGACTGGAGAAATAAAGTGAATCATAATTGGGGAGACTGGTATGCTTTCCCTGATTGTGCAGTGATAAGGGTTTATGGGTTCGAAGGGGTCCACACTTGATGCCACAAGTAGTTCCTGACCAAATTGCTTTTTTAGAAATTGTGAGGCAATTGGCAAAATCTGATTCCAAACACCTCAAAGGACATATCAAAAAATCAATTATGCCCAGCACCTTATGTTTTGGAGACTTTACAATGGTTTCCAATGAAGGATATGGAGAAATTGATGGTAAATTAGCATAGTACAACCTACCTCTAGGTGATGTAAGGAAACAATTTGATGCAGAATGGTTTATTCACAAGGCGAGATTATCGCAGGGGCTATCAGGCTATGAAAATTTGTTCTCAATCAAAGATGTCATAAGAAACCATGATGAGGCTTCCACCAAGGAAATAATGGCCGCCTATAACAAGATTATGCTTGCAGAGGAATGGAAGAGGAAAAATGTCCCATCTTATTCAAAGGAATTTGGTGAGATACAGGATCCTTTAACAAGAATTGAGCAACTCATTGCTCATGTCAATGAACTGGTAAAGGATGTTCCCCCAATTGTTGTTGATGCACCTCATGCAACCTATTCAGCAGTACAAGCTGAAGACATAGATCCCTTGGATTACTTACCTTCATAGCCTACTCCTGAGGTATGTTTTTATGTAGATACTGATATAAGTGAAGAAGAGCATAGTGATGAAGAGGGTGAGTAGGTCAAGCAAATAAGTGCTCCTATGATTGCACAGTACGATCCCCCTCAAGAGTAGAATATTGTAAGATTTGAGGCATCAAATGAACTATGTGATGATGTGCAGGTCATGGCTAGACAACAGTTTACTTTTTATTGTGATTTTGTTAAATCTTCTGAATTTAAATCATTTGTTTATGAATATAAAGCTAGAAAAATGAGACAACAGATACAGGATATCACTCCTGAACATGAGGCAACTTCTCTAGCAGGAATTGAAGAGGGGATACGACAATGAACTTAACAGAAGAAGCAAGTGACAAAATGTATTTAGGATCTGTGTACAACCCAGATGGAGCCACCTTGCTTATTTGGTCACTGCATCCCCATGATAAAAGACCTGCTATAATTAGTAATCCAAACCAAGTGTTTGGTCATCTCTTGGTTCAATGAGTAGTGGATACCAACCCTATGGAGATAGAAGAATTGAACATAAATGTGGCAAAATTTACCAAAGGACAAATTGATAAACTGATTAAGGAAAATGACAAATTGAAGAAGGAGCTAGAAAATTAGCGAGAAAAAACATCTTCCTCCTCCACATCAGAGTTGTACTCCCCATGGCTTGAAAAAGATAAGAGAGTGCTTGATGCATTGGCTGATGCAGCCTACTGGAAGAATTGCCATCTGAAATCCTAGGGGAAATGCACAAAATTGGAGAAAGAAGTGAAAACCATCAAATATAACACTGTATCTGAAATGATAAAATAAAGGTTCAATAAAATGATGAAATGAGCTATTGAACATTGGGAAGTATTCAACCAGACATGCATTGCATTCGTGGAGAATGAACGATTGCAACCTAGAATGATGAAGAAAAAAAATGAGCTCGTAGATAAGAATGCCATGAAAGGACAAATATTGCTGACATATAACAAGTTGGTAGAATCACATAACGGATATCATAATAGGCTTAGGGAAGATTTTGTCTACTTTGATTCATTCCCATTCCCGTCAATTCATTTTGGCATTAGAAACCCATGAGAATATGATGATTGGAAGGAAGAGCTTGATGGGCTTCTGATTGCTGCATTGCAAGAAATAAATGACGAGGATATGGTTTTGCAAAACAGTCATAAGCAACTCAAAAAAATAATGTCTCTAGAATATGATATGAAAGAGGCAATCTCTAATGTGGACACATATGCTGAACAAGAGTACATCCATCACCTCTCTATAGTCAATATGTTTATTAGCCAAACTGTAGATTTGTCAGAATCAAATCCAATGAGACAACCATCAGATTCAGAGGAAGAATGCCAGTCGACAGTATGATGAGTGCCCTATCATCGAGTAGAAGCCTTGAATAGATCTTAGGTGGTCAGTGGTCACAGGCTTCTACTTCGATATTAACGGATCGGTGCATTCACCTGCGGCATTGTTTTATTTATAATTTGAGTTATGTTTAGTTGTCAAAATGTCATGACTTTTTGCAAGGGGTTTGTAGCTTGTTTCCTCTCATATATAAGAGAGATCAAGACCCCAATAGGAGATCAATGGATCATCACATCATTTTTAATTAGACTTTAGAGTAGAAAATAGTAAGAAGATAGATAATAGATTGCACCAATTCACCCATCCATCTCATTATTCATATCATAAACTATTTTTATAATGTATATCATTTAAACTTTGAAGATCAATACAATGGAGAAGGTTACACATATTTACTGATTTGCTTTTGAGTTTTCAATTATTGTGGATTCATATGCTTATAAGTTATTAACTTATTTGGCTGTCTCCAAAGTGGTTGTTTATGTTATTCAATTTGTCAGTACATTGAGTTTGAATTCTTCAGGAATAGGGGCTATGACAATGGGCTTTTAGATTTATTTATGGACATGATCATTGATCAAGTAGTAATGTGGGCCACAAAATGGATCTTATCACACAAATCCCTGTAATTTGTGCTAATCATAAAATCAAATGTAGTGTATTTTTGCAGTGTGGGGGATGTGGGTGAGGTGTAAGTTGGTGGATACTCATAAGGATTTTTAGTCAAAACATAATAGAAGCTAACAGTTCAACATTCATAACTTATAAGATTTAGCTCTACCAAGAAGTAAATATAATGAGCTAACAGTTCAACATCCATAACTTGGAAATGGAAGCTCTACCAAGAAGTAAATATAATGAGCTAACAATTCATCACTAGTTCAAATGATAAAATAAATAATACAGAATCCTAATAATTGAACATCATCACATTATTGAAGTCTGAATTTGAGCTTTTCAATTCAATTTCACATGAAGGAGTACATATTGGCATTGGAAATGCAAAATCTTGCCAATGCCCAAAGACAAGTCTGCACAGAGCTGAGTTGGAACTTCGAAACTCATATTATCAAAGATTGAAAATAATAGATCAAGTCACTGTATCAAATTTTCTAGCAACTTCCACTCTTCGGGTGGTGGAATTGCCATTTGCTCTAACTAATGTTGTTTGACTTGAAATTTTGTTAACATTTCCTGATTCTAATTGGAAATGGAACTTGTCTTGAATTCTTCAGTCAATTTTGCATTCAAGGTTATCAGTGTTCTGATGGAATCCAAATAGTTCACATCTTGGTTATGAGGAAACTGGTCCAAATCAATCTTCCTTGCACCTTCCATCTTCTTTCTGAAAGCATCCTTTCCAATGAATCGCTCATTTGTGTCAAAAGGCTCTTGAAAACCAAGCTCTGTGAAGTTCCTTACCTTTACATCCACCACCTTCATCTTGTCTGCAACCAAATGCAAATATTCCTCTGTTCCAGACATTCTTGAACACTTTTCAATGATAGATGACAACTTCATTGAGGTTTTAATTTTATTAGTAATCCCTTTTCATTTCAGATCATTGTCACTGGCTTTGTAGACTGTTTGTAGAACTTCATTTGTAGATTTCTCTAATTCCAACACCTTTGTGTTGTCCACTAAATATTTGTTGAGCTTCTTATAATGTTGTCTAGTAGCATCAATCAATTGAAACATGTCACACAAATTATCAAAACTCTCCATTATTTCATCCCAGATCTTTTATTTCATATGCCTCACTATATCTCTACAAAATACAAATAACCTATTTTGAGAAGCCTTAATTTCTTCTTTTGATTTCATCAACTATGTCTCCAATCTTTCATTTGTTTTTCTCTGTTTCTCCAATTTTTGTTCCCACTATGCATTTCCATTTGCAATGTTTAGTCTTAATTTTTCTGAAGTGGATTTTTCCTCATCATATTTCTTGTTGCTCTCATCTAGCCTTCACTTCAGGTCATTCACTTCTCTCTCATTTGATTTATCCTTATTGCTTGCTGATGTAGAGGCAAATTTTATTATTCTTTTTTCTAATTCATTGTTCTTATTATTTGTTGCTTTCCTCTTTGCTTTCTCACTTGCTAGGTCCGCCTATAACTTTTCTATTTGGGTCTACAACCTTTTCTTCTCTCTATCTTGCTTTAGCAATGATGTGTACACCAATTCATTATTCTTCTTTGATACATTAATTTTGTCAGTATTTTTCAGGCCAGAAAAATCCAATTGAAAATTGGTTACCTAGTATTCAGATTGATCCATCTGATTCGTTGGTTTGTTTTGAACTATGGGAACAACAATTGTGTACTCCATGATTTCTTTATTTGTGTCAAATGTGGGTAATACCATGGTTGTTGCAGTCTCTAAAGTTACAGCAGATGCACTCTCCATCAGTTGCTTCTTTTCCTTTTTATTCAAGTCTAATTTCTTTTTAATCTCTTCAATGAAATCATAACCTAGGAAGGTAGGAACAATGGAATTCTTGAGTGGTGAAGGAATAGGAGTACTTGCAGTTGCTAATGATGTCGCACCCACACTAACTTGATTTATGGGAGTTTTTGGTAATAGCTCCTTTGTGGTACTAGTGGATCCACTGATAGTGTGACTTTGACCTCTCAAAATCCTTTGCCTCTTTTGATTGCCTTGATCACCTGGTGTTTCTATGGTATCTTTTTTTGTTTTCCTCTTAGTATTGTGTGTAATTTGTCATTGTTGCACATGTTGACCAATACTAGTACTACTACCCATACCATCGCCACCAATGGCACTCCAAATTGCACTAAGTTGTCCACCAAGGGCATGTCCTAGTTGTGATTGTATCTAACCATGAGGATGAGGATTAGAAGCTCTAACAAATTAAGCTTCACTTATATGACCTTGGTCTAGCTTTTTAGCTCCAAGACCAAGGCCAGATTTATCAACTGGTTTTCTATGCTCAACATCTATTATAGTCTAAGGGCCTTGTCCTTTGGAACCCAAAGAACCACCTTCATAACCAATTTTTTCAAGTATGGTTGCTCCTGAAGTATATGATGAAGCATATTTTTCTTTTGCAGCCTCACTTAAACCAAGTTTGTAATTGGCATGGCTTTGTTCTTCTTCTTCCATGTCAATATCATCATTAGATTCATCATGTCCATCAAGATGCCCATGCTCTATATTCCACAATTTGCTAAATTCTTCATTTTCTTCATTATTATCATACTCTTCAAGAGCTCTTGGATCACCTAGGTCCTTCCTCATAGACCAAAAAGTAGTAATTTTTTATTGTGACCATTTTTTATCTATAAGTTATGTCTCTAGAGAACCTGGAATTTTTACTCTACTAGATGGTTTATCACTTTTTACAAAAGAAAATTTGTATGTCCTGATTGTCTTTTGGTGCAATGCCATAATTTCTGTTGACAATTGTTCAAAAGAAATACCATTCTCAACAACACTTTTTTCCATTGTTATTTTGACCTCATCCCAAGAATCCTTGTTTCTCAAGTTTTCAAGCAAGGGTTTACTTTGATGTTGAATTCTATTTGAAACATTCCTATTGGCCACAATCATTGATTTAATGATGTCACATGGATCATACTACCAGTGACAGATTGGATCAAAGTCAAAAAAAATCAAAATATTATGTGCCACACTAAATGCTTTTCTCTCTAATGTGAACCCTCCACATGAAAAACGTAAAGAAGGAAATAAGGTCTTCTTTTGCTGATCGAGAAAGTGTAGTTCATCAGCACTCTACACCTGCCTTACATATTCCAATGCAAAAACCCTTTTTCTCAGATGTATTGGAAGTTTATATGGTTGTACTCCTGATCCATAAAATCTTAGCACAATATATTCTTCCATTAAGTACCAATCAGCCAATTATATTTCTTTTCCTAGTTGCATGCAGTTTCTACATGACATAAGCAATCTAGGCATTGGATTATTTGTAATTACTTGATGCAATGGAGCCAAAAAGTAGTCTACAAAATGACTGTAGTTCCTTCAAGAATCATGCATCCTTATCTCATTGGTCCATTCATATACTAGAGCCATTTTTTTCTCCTCTGCATTACTGTAGGGTTGAATCTCAAGCTTGTTGGTCTGAAACATTCCTCTAAATTTGAATAGAAAAAGATAACACAAGTAGGTTGTGAACCTAAATGTCTTTGTGGATCCTACTTTAATCATTAAAAATTGTTTATGCATGGATTCTACAATGTGTTGTGTATAATTATATTTGACAGGTTCTTTAGTATAATGTATATTATATACCATTTCAAGGAGGCTTGCACCCACTTCTAAATTTCTATCCAGACCAAGGAAAAATGCAAGCATGGAAATAGTATCCTGAACCCATGGTTTAAAAAGATCCAAATTATAAGGAGGCTTATGACCACCTTTCAATTTGTTTCTATCCTTAACTATTTGATTTAAGAAATCATTTTTCAGCCTTTCTTCCACTGCTTCAGAATCACTAGCAAGCTTTTCTAGGTCAATGTGGTGGTTTCCAATTTCTTCGGTTGTAAACCCCAACACTTTTCCAAGCTCTTCTGCATTAATGGATAACAATTCTTCTTGGTTATCTTTATTAACAATTGCTCTTTTCTTATCATCATAATTTTCGGCATAGACCATGATAAATTCTGGGCAAGGGAAAACTTCATGTAACATCATGCGCCCTAATCCAGTTACCCACGGTGCACTGATACTATCAAATTTTGTTCACTTTGCAGACTTATTCTGAGATGAAAATCTAAGTTCTGAGGTACGCCTACCATAGATTTCAGGATCATAAATATCATGGTACCCATCGGTGAAACCTGGGGTTTTAAGTAATTATGCATAATGCATTTTTTTATCGGACATTGTTGTAGTGGTACTGGTGGTAGACATGCTTGTAAAAATGTGAAGTTGTGTAATTTGAATTCCCTAATAAGTAATACCTATTAGTCCTCCTTAATTTTAATGAATTCTTGAGCCTCTAAAGTCTAAAACAAAACTTCAAACTTTGACAAAATAAGATTTTAAGAAATGTTAAACAATGAAAGTTGAAATGTAGCCACAAGAATTCTTTCACTTACCGAGATTATGAGTCCCGACGCTTGAAAACTAGAATGGCGTTGTTGGAAGTGGAACTATGGAATCCAAAACAGGGTGGTGCACTACAATGAGCAATCTCAAGATTGAAGATTTTAAAAATCAGTACAATTTCAAAGTGCAAAGTGCTTTAAATGTTTTTTTTCTCGTAATTGGAATTTGGAACGTAAAAGTGAATGGCATATCTTAGGAGTTAGGTCTACAAGACTACAAGTTGCAAATTCTTCACCGTTGATCTTTTTAAATCTAACGGTTATAGGGTGATTCCGGAGGTTTAAGTTGGGAAGCCCATCACTCTGTGCATGTCATTATGGAATGCAACTACAACCATACATCAAATGTTCATCCAACGGTTGAAACTTGAGTAGTTAATGATATTAACTTTTAAAATAAACATTAATCACTTGACAATTGACAATTAGCAATACAAAGTGCTTTAAATGCTTTGTTTCTCGAAATTGGAACATTAAAGTGACTGACACGTCTTAGGTCTACAAGTTGCAAATTCTTCACCATTGATCTTTTTAAATCTAATGGTTATAGGGTGATTCTGAAGGTTTAAGTTGGGAACCCCATAGCTTTGTGCATGTCATTATGGAATTTGATGGTCTATTACATATTTGACCATTTTTTCAATTTTAGACCGTATATTATAGCTATAAAATTTATTAGACCGTATAGTTTGACTTGCTATATTTTTATTAAACTGTAAATAATTTTTTAATTTATAATATATATAATTTTATAATTTTTATTATAAAAGGAAAATAGAATATAACTTTTTTGAATATTTTTAATATGAATTTAGAAACTTTTGACTTTTTTATAATAGCTATCATTTTTTATATTAATATACATGATTTATAATATTATTATAAAAATATATATTAATTTAGAATCCTTTCAAAATAAAACATAATTATTTTTAATTTTTAGAATATATTTAACAAGATTTATTTTTAATACAATTTTAGAAACTTTTGTTAATTGTTAATTATAACAGTAGATTTTTATATTTATCACTAATAATTTTTATTATTTTCTAATTTTTCAAGATAATCCATTTATAAAAGATTTTATATAAAAATTCATAAATTAAACAATTTTTTTGATAGGCTTTAAATGACCAAAGTCAAATCGTCATAAAATTTTCATATTGATTGTTTGCTATTGTCATAATCTTAACCGTTGATCTTTCTGAATCTAACAGATATAAGGTAATTTTGAAGGTTTAAGCTAGGAAGCCCATCGCTCTATTCATGTCATTACGGAATTTGATGGTCTATTACATATTTGACCATTTTTTCAATTTTAGACCGTATATTATAGCTATAAAATTTATTAGACCGTATAGTTTGACTTGCTATATTTTTATTAAACCATAAAAAATTATTATATAGTATTTTAATTTATAATATATATAATTTTATAATTTTTATTATAAAAGGAAATTAGAATATAGTTTTTTTGAATATTTTTAATATGAATTTAGAAACTTTTGACTTTTTTATAAAAGCTATCATTTTTTATATTAATATATATGATTTATAATATTATTATAAAAATATATATTAATTTAGAATCTTTTCAAAATAAAACATAATTATTTTTAATTTTTAGAATATATTTAACAAGATTTATTTTTAATACGATTTTAGAAACTTTTGTTAATTGTTAATTATAATAGTAGATTTTTATATTTATCACTAATCATCATCATTGTTTTCTAATTTTTCAAGATAATCCATTTATAAAATATTTTATATAAAAATTCGTAAATTAAACAATTTTTTTGATAGGCATTTAAATGACCAAAGTCAAACAGTCATAAATTTTTTATATTGATTGTTTTCTATTGTCATAATCTTAACCTTTGATCTTTTTGAATCTAATGGATATAGGGTAATTCCGGAGGTTTAAGTTGGGAAGCCCATCGCTCTGTTCATTTCATTACGGAATATTACTACAACCATACATCAAATGTTCATCCAACAGTTGAACTTGAAACTTTAGTAATTTACTAATTTATGATATTAACTTAAAAAAATTAACATGACACATGTGTTTTAAAGTCAATACCATAGGCATCGGCCTAACACTGCTTTATCGATGGAACCCCCATCATATCCCCGCTGATGGCTTGAAGGCGAAGACTCATAGCTCATAAGGTGCGCTGAGCGCTCCCACTCCCCGATATACCGATAGAATCAACAAAAGTAAGCACATCGTTGTAACACATAAACATCGGTCGAACGAATGATTGCATTCCCTCGATGGGCTGATATAACCATGAATTCTCAAATGCATATTGCATAGAGTATATTACTTAATTTCTCAAAAGAAAAAAAACTGATTTGAACATAGTAAATTATTAATAGACAGTGACACTGAAGTTCCAAACTCAAAAAACAACTCTTTACTCTTAAACGTAAATGAATAAAAAAGATTCAAGAATAGCACAACACAACCATTTATTTTATTGCAACTGAATTTTAGTGTCACATTATTACATATCTTTTTACAGATGAATAGCAATGTAGCTCCTATTTTGTATAAATAATATATGTCAGTGACTCAGTGTGTCACTTTAGTACTTTACATAGACAAAATTTAATAATTTATTCCAAGTTGTTGCATGTTACAATGGATTACAAATTGATTCCAATTTCCAAGATTTGTTGCTGAAAACCTAATACACATCTATCTCTAAAAATAAATCTGGCTCTGAAAATAAATTTATGATTCCAAGCTTCTACTGGTGGATTTTCCAACCATGCTAGGCAAAGGGGGTTCCAATCACTCTTGGGGAAATGGGAGTCGTGAAGATACAAAATTTACTTATCCCCTTCAAGAACCAGATTCATACAGAAGATGAGAAATAAATGTCTCTTTGAAAATAAATACATGGAGCTTGCCTAGCCAACCATGCTGGGGAAATGGGAGCTGATAGAATACAGAAGGAGAAACAAATCTACTCCCACCTTTTACCTGCAACCTTTATGCATTTGGATAGCACTTATCTCCATCAGAGCTCCTCATCTGGGTTCAAAACCCATCTAAAAATTCAAGTTAACCAAATCAACTTCTTTCCGATTCCACCATTCTGAACTTGAAGGAAATTTGTTTTACTGATTACTCTGTAACTACATAATTGTAGGTAGGAGAATTTACAATATCCCCAATACTGCATCATCTTCTTCATGAATCCTTATTAACCCTAGAAAATAAAAACCCTTATGGCACTATCTACTAATCAATGAATCACTATCCCTATTTATGGGCCACCAATGCCACTACCAGCCTGTATAATTAAAATTTATAATTTGATTGAAGTCTTGCTACGTGCCAACTTGAACTCTACCTCAAACTGAGAAGCTAGCAAAATCACTCATTGAAACGATATGAAATCATTACAAATCTTGTTTCATTAAAGCTATGAGTTGTCGAAGAAATTGCTTCGGATATTCTTATCACATATGGCATTAATTGCCACCACTTCCACTACCAACCATGGTTTCTTCAAAAATATTAAGAATTTAAATGAAATGAAATGTACAACATCAAGATTTGAGGCATTAAAAAGAGTGAATGAGTGATGAATTAATCTGAACACAAAGTCTAAGAGATAAAAAAAATAAGCATTCTGAATTTGACCTAACACTAACAGATAAACATTGAACAATTATTATGAAGAAACACAATTCATTCATAATCAAAAGGAAGCATTGATAAATACAAAGATTTAGAAATATATTATTTTATCTCTCTAACGCCAAAAATGTGGTTTCACAGACCTGTCACCCCACACCCTGTACAATCAACATTCAAAAAGCGCTCAAAAGCTGAAACTATGCCCAATTATCATTATGTGTCACAAATTCACAATTAACTAAAGGATTTTTGTATGTTGTAACGTTGTTAAACTGCTGGAGGTTCCGGGACTCTGTATAGTTCCAACTGCATTTCCATAGCAAAATTATGAAATTTAGCACGTTCTTCTTCTTCTTCTAAAACAAAAATCACCTTGGTATACTCGGCATAGCTGGTTTTCTCTTTCCACGCCACTAAATGTAGCTAGGAAATGATGTCGAGTTGCTCTTCTTTAGGCCAATTCAAATTGGGTTGCATGAAGGCCACAATTTCATCTTCCCATACCCTAATATCAGCTAGAAGTACCATTTTGAGGAAACTCTGAGTATGGAGTTCAAAATGTTGCCACCTTTCCTCGTATGTAGGCTCACTTAACTTTACAATCTGCTACTAAATCCGTTTCTCCAAACTCCTTAATACCTTATTTAAGATCTATCCAATTAGTGTTTGAGAAGTCATCCCTTAATGGCATCGTACAATTCATTAAATGAGTTGTCACTTCGAAAGTTGTGCATCCCGCCGAGGTCACCCAATCGCTGAGAAATAGAACTTTATAACCATTTGTACGGTAATAAAATCTCAACCATTGATTTCTAATAATTTAAGGTTCTAGTGATATTCTGGAGGTTTCAAGTTGCAAGTCTACTGCTTGATAGATTTACTTCCAGAATGCAACTACAGTCATCCATCGAACGACCCATATGATTTTTATTTCGCCATTGGATTTTTTTATTATTTTTAGATTCATTTTAATTCGCCAATGAAAATATACTTTTTGCTTTGAAAAAAGGTTTTAATTGCTAATGGAAAAAAAATTCTGGTTTGAAAAATGGGTTTATTCGCCAATGAAAAATATTTTATTCAATTTAAAAAAATTGCAATTCGCCATGATTTTCCATAGACTTCCAGGGATTATAAAAGATTCACCAATGGGGATTTTTTTTTTCTCCAAAAACGAAAAAAATCGCCAATAAATTTAATATTTTTTATCGAGAAGTATATAGGATTCACTAGGATTTTACACCTGTGCCAAGGGGGGGTTTTCTTAAAGTTATCCCTGTGCACCACTCTGCAACTTTGCATTGCTTGCATTTGATGCTTTTTCCATCAAGTGAAAATTCGCCACCACTAGAAAACCACTTTGAGATAGCAAAACTGAGAGAGGTTTATGTAGACAGGCTCAATGTGATCCTATAGGATCAAACAAGAAGTTTCTAAGCATCACCACATCTGAGTAACAGCATGCTCAAGTTTGCAGCCATTTTGCACTTTGGACCCTTAAGGGATCGATCCGGTGGAACATAGCTCAGAGTGATTCCACGTGTTTCGGTGTGAAAGAGGACCATTGCTAGTGTAAAAATACCTATTTAGATGTGTTGGAACAGTCTGATTGGTCACACAAGTTGCAGAGCGAAAGTTGCACCACTTTGCAACTTTGCACATCTTGAATTTGACACCTTTTCCATGAAGTGAAAATTAGTTGCCACAAGAAAACCACTTAAAGATAGCCAAAACCGAGAGAGGTTTTTCTAGAGGGGTCCAATGTATTTCAGTAGGATTATACAAGAAGTTTCTAAGTGTCATGGTATCCAAGTAATAGCATGCTGAATTTTGCAGCTATTTTGCACTTTAGACCCTTAAGGGATCAATCCGGTGGAACATAACTCAAAGCGATTCCACATGTTTTAGTGTGAAGGAGGACCATGAATAGCGTAAAAATACCTATTCAGATGTTTTGGAATAGTTCTCTTGGTCACACGAGTTGCAGAGTGAAATTTGCACCACTTTGCAACTTTGCATAGCTTGAATTTGGCACCTTTTCCATCAAGTGAAAATCCACCACCACGAGAAAGCCACTCTAAGATAGCCAAAACCGGGAGAGGTTTATCTAGAGGGGTCCAATTCCTTTCTGTAGGATTAGATGAGAAGTTTCCACATGTCATAGTATTAGAGTAATAGCATGCTGAAGTTTGCAGCCATTTTGCACTTTTGACCCTCAAGGGATCGTTCCAGTTGAACGTAGCTCGGAGCAATTCCACATGTTTTAGCGCAAAAAAGGACCATTCCTAGCGTAAAAATACCTATTCATACATGTTGGATCAAGTAGTTTAGTGACACGAGTTGCAGAGCAAAAGTTGCACCACTTTGCAACTTTGCACTGCTTGAATTTGACACTTTTTCCATCAAGTGAAAATCTGCTGCCATGAGAAAACCACTCCAAGATAGCCAAAACTGAGAGAGGTTTTTATAGAGGGGCCCAACATCTTTCTCTAGGATCAAATGAGAAGTTTCTAAGTGTCACGGTATCCAAGTAATAGCATGTTGAAGTTTGCAACCATTTTGCACTTTGGACCCTTAAGGGATCGTTCCGGTTGAACGTAGCTCGAAGCAATTCCACGTGTTTCAATGCAAAAAAATACCATGCCTAGTGTAAAAATACCTATTCGGATGCGTTGCAGCAGTTAGTTTGGTCACACGAGTTGCAGAGCGAAAGTTGCACCACTTTGCAACTTTGCACTACTTGAATTTGACACTTTTTACATCAAGTGAAAATCCATCGCCACGAAAAAACCACTGAAAGATAGCCAAAATCGAGAGAGATTTTTCTAGAGGGGCCCAACGCCTTTCTATAGGATTAGATGAAAAGTTTCTAAGTGTCACAGTATCTTAGTACTAGCATGCTGAAGTTTTCAGCCATTTTACACTTTGGACCCTTGAGGGATCGATCTGGTTGAACATAGTTCGGAGTGATTCTACATGTTTCGATGCAAAAAAATTCTATGCCTAGCTTAAACATACCTATTTGGACACATTGGAGCAGTTAGTTTGATCACACGAGTTGCAAAGAAAAATTTGCACCACTTTGCAACTTTGCACTACTTGAATCTGACACTTTTTCCATCAACTGAAAATCCGTCACCATGAGAAAACCACTCCAAGATAGCAAAAAATGAGAGAGGTTTTTCTAAAGGTTCTAATGAAATTTTGTAGGATCAAATGAGAATTTTCTAAGTGTCAGGGTATCCGAGTACTAGCATGTTGAAGTTTGTAGCCATTTGTCACTTTGTACCCTTAAGGGATCGATCCGGTGTAACATAGCTCGGAGTGATTCTACATGTTTTGATGTGAAAGAGGACCATGTGTAGTGTAAACATACCTATTCCGACCTAGTGAAACAGTCCGCTTGGTCACACGAGTTGTAGAAAAATGTGTACAAATTGTTTACATGACCTTTATATGACCTTTTTCACATTGTTTACATTTCAAAATTCAAAGTTTGCAAATTTTCCTACTCAAGGAATTTACAGAACAAGGTGCTACTACACCAAACATGAACTTCAACCTTACAATATTTGAGTATATCTCATTATATAATTAAATCTTATTATAATGCCTTTGGCACTTCGTTCTCTCAGATCTTTTACAATGTCACTCATACATTCAAGATTCTCTTTAAATGTCTACATCATAGGTGCTCATTATGAGGTTAACTTCAAATGAGTAACTTGAGATTCCATCGCTAAGCTTCACATGCTCTCTTATAATGGCTTGAAATCAAAATTGAGATTTGTCAAAATCATCAAAATAAGTATGTTGCATTGCTTTTTTGGCTAAGATTCTCTTTGATGGCTCTTAAATCAGCATTTTCTCCAACGAAAGATCAATCAACCCTTAGTTGTTTACTTACAAATACACAAAGTAAAAGAGAAAAAAAAAGAGCATCCAAAATGGAAATAAAATAAAAATAGATGGAAGGCAGTTATAGATGTTGCATGTAGGCATCAAAATAAGGATTTTGTATTTCTTTTCTGGTTGACATTCTCTTGGATGGCTCATATATCTGCATTTTTTACAAGGGGACACCAATCACTCTAAAAGAAGATGATAGCATTGGAATAAAATAAATTAATGTGCATACAAGTATAAATTAATAAGAACCAATGTGCATATACTTATAGATTAATCTAACAAACCATTCGGGTCTTCTCTACTCTTTATTGTGTCAAGTATTGCCTCATGGTCAAACTCACGGGCCTTCCATAACGTCTTGTTCAAAGGTCTACCCCCATATTTGGTCAAATTAACATTGGATTCCACGACAAGGTTCGAGTAATGAAGAATCTTACAATGCATGTCAAAGTCATGAAATAGCCAATTTTTAACACTTGAATGTGGATACCTTCTAAGCCATGTTCCAGTAACCACAACTGAGCCTGTAGGGTATTTGATGTTTTCTCCATCTATAATTGGGCCCTCCAATTTATTTTTGGTCTCAACACAATGACACAAGTAATATTCTATTCCCTCTTCATTATCTTCATCTGTAATAACTGCATAAGCATTCCCTACATTGATATGTGCAAAAAATCTCTTGAAATTTGTCAACATTACAAATACAGTACAAAGTAAGATCTAACGATATGGAATTTCAACAACTAAAAAAGTAGATATATCACATCGTTGAGCTAGATTTGATATGTGGTCAAAGTTGACAGATGATTCTATCTGTGCTAGTTCCAATGTTGTCGGAGGGCAATATGTGTGAAGTGGGCTAAGATAACTTGTGAACCATTTGTCAACCCACTCCCCTAACTTACAATCATTTCAATCTTGCATTGTACATGAAGAACAAAAGCATGCCATCTTTCGTGTACCGATACTCCATGAACCTGTATGTGAGCTAAGGAAAGAGTGTACCTCACTCGATCCTATTAGTGTACAAAAATATTCATATGGTGCAATGTTAGTATCATCCATCAACCAAAAAAATCTACGAATTGAAGACATACCTTCATTACCTAGACCCATCAAAGCATTACACCACTCGATGATTAATTTTGCATCTATCAACTTTGCACTGTGTTTATAATTTAACTCTTCTTGTGCTAATGCTCTTTTCACACATGCTTCTACACCATCATGCTCCCCCTTTCCATTTCCAGCCTCACAAAATTTCCACATATGTTGAACACTTGTAATGACATGCATCCTACACAACCAGTAGAACATGCACGAGTTCTTGAAGTGTGTTGCACAGTTATCAGACCATATTATATGTTGATCATATTCTATGCCCCTCTGAGCCAAACCACTATAGAACATTTGGAAGCAACCTTGGACAAACTCTGGAGAATGTGTGCGATCATCACTAATGTAAAAGTGGTACTCCCTCAATACCTTCCTTTGCTCATCTATACTATCAAATGCATGAATTAATGCTATGTGCACAAATATTGAAACTTGTGTGGAGTTGTAATACTGTGACTGCACCTCATCTTGTGGCTGTAGAGTGTATTTCTCTGCAAAGTCAACCATGGATACTATGCTTCAAACTAGAAAGGTGTCCTTGCATAGCTTGAGTTGTGTGTCCAACCATCAGGCTCTATGGGTATGCATTGCATACTCAGATAGTATACTGTCACGAAATGTGGTCATAAATTTGTACACTAGAATCTTCTCAATAACCAAATCACACCTTTTTGCTTGAGACCCATATTTTGTAGCATATGCCACTATTTTATACTTCCTGAACTCTACTACTTTTTGTCCCACCTCATCTGTGTTTTCCATATGTTGACATACTAGCATATGCTGGAAGCCACCACAACACTCGCATGAACCATCCAAGCATGTTGTCCTATAGAATATCTGGCCATCCTCTATTTCACATAAAAAATTTGATAAGAACGCTCTTGAAGATTTTGGTGGGGCTTCTATGCCACAATCCTGCAAAACATTGTTAGTATGCAAATCTAAACATATAGAACAATAAACATCGTAATAGTTAGAAAATTAAATATGTAGTCTACAAAAATAAGTAGTGCGTGTGTGATTTATCTTGACATAAAAAAGTACACGCGGTTCAAAAAATCTTTGAGAAATATAAATTTGAGGATAATCATTTTCAAATTTCTGAAAAAATTGGGTTTGAGTCATATCCAAAAATTGTTTTGGATGTGGCTCACGATTCTGACTACCGATTCTCCTTCTTACCACATCCCTTTGATTCAGAGATGGCCTTGTGTTATTCTGCCAATACTCTTCAATTAGTGTTCTCAAGGCTTCGACAACTTCTTTATCTTTTCGTGATAGTCTCCCCAAGAATGCCCATAATTCATTTGTATCATTGCCCTCAATTCTTTGCCACCTTTGAATGCCTCTTGATAAAGTTTTTCTACTAATTCTCATTTTTTCACTAGTCTTTTTAATTAGGCGAGCTCTCTTTGTTTGAAAACTTACCAAAGTTGATGTAATGACACGTCGGGTGACATTACTATCCTTTGAGTGTGAGGTCTAAACCACACTCTCATAAGCATCCATTAGATTCTTCACAATAGTGTCTTCACTCTATGCATTCAATGTTCTCAACCCAAGAGTCTTCATAATGTTCCTAAACTTTACACCTCGCATCATTTCAACAAATAGTTGACATCTTATAGTCTCATTTAACCTTTCAAAGAATCATTCCCAAATCTTATCAACATATCTTCTACAAGTGTGTGTTGAAATATTACCCTCCATGTGCTGCAAAATCTCATCATCAATATTAATCAAATACTTTGGCTTTCTACGCAAAATTCTTGGTGGTGTTCTCCTAGGTACATACATCTCAACATTAGGAATTTCATCAATATTTAATTAAGGTGGGCTAGATTGCATACCTTCGATCAATGGTGGAGAAGAAGACATACCTCGAGGTTCACATGGAAATGATGGCATACCTTCTTCGTCAATTTTGAGTGATGATGTACTCTCAACTTGAGATGTGTTGGATGGTGTCCAACAATATTCACTTGCGGTAAATGGTGTCCCTCCATATTCACTTGTAGTAGATGGTGTTCATCCATATTCACTTGTGCTAGATGGTGTCCCTCCATATTCACTTGTGCTTAATGGTGTCCCTTCATGTTCACTTTTCATAGAGGGTGTGACTCCAACTACGGTATCTAAATCTGTCTTACGACGATGCTTTCGCATTTGTGCTTGTTGTGCTACCAATTCTCATTCTCTTTTTTACGGTTGAGGTTCCTCTACAATCGATTTGTTTTCATCAATCATTTCCAATTTCATATTTTCACGATATTCTGCCACCCAAACTCTCTCCTTTTCTTTCAAGGTTTCATTCTCTTCGTTTGTTAGTTTCCTCTTTGTCCTTTTCTTCGGCATGGCGACTAATTTTATCTGTACTATGGTAATGAGATGAATATTAGTTCCTAAAAAATTGTTGAAGGAGTGGTCTATGTAATGAACTTTTGACCTTGAGTAGGGTATTTTGAAGATGTTTGATGCTTTGGAATGATCTGGGAAGGCCCGCGTATAAGAGTTTCTATAAACCCTCCCTCTTTGCATTAAAAAATGGGGGTTTTTGTATTGGAAGCCTAGTTGAGCAGGTAAGGTCCTAATACCTAGAAATTATCTTGTTTTGAGACCTAATTAAAGACTTTTTTTGGGTTTGGAAGTCTGGTGTGAAGATCTAAGGGTAGTTCCTTTGTAAATTTGGCCTACTTGGAGGCCTAAAATAGTGAAAAAGGTCAGTTTTCTTAATGTTGTCCCAAAGGATTCATGTGATGGGTTAAGGTATGTCTTGCAACTCTCAAATTGGTGCTACAATCATTCTTTTATTTTCGTCGTTTTTTCAAAAATTTTGGAGTTAAGGGCCCAAAAGTGGTTTTGCACAGTAACTATATTCCAAGGTTGAAATTTCAAAAATAATGTTTTTGTTTGTTGTCCAGCTTGGAGGACTATTGGGATTGGTCCATTACACCTTTTTAATCTTATTAGATGGATCTTGAAGGCAAGTTGACATCTTCAATGGTTTTGGGTCTTCTAACTCTACATCAAAAATGAGTATCACAGTTTGAAGTGTGTGCATGGTTTGGGAGATACATGTGACAGTTTGTAGATGCTTGGCTACTAGTAATGTGGATAGTGAACACAGGAACTAAGTGTGTGTGTAAGGGTAGACTTCTAAAAGGTTTCATTTTTTTTGTACTAACTCAAACAAAGATTTATTAAGCAAATAATGGTTTGGTTGTGCCTTAAGAATTATAGATTGTGTTTGTAAACAATGGTGCCATTATGGAAGATTTAAGATAACTTGTGAATGAGAGAATCATTGGTTGATGTTTTGAGGAACCTAGTTGATTTTAATTAGTTATTTTTAATATTTTCAAGGTTTTTTGAAGGTCCTTTAGGAATTGGGAACTCTTAATGCTAATTTGAGTATACGAATCAAATGTTTTGTGAAGGGAAATGTAGTTGAATAAGTGTGTCAAGAAAGGTGTTGATTTCTTCCTTTGTACTACATCAGTTTGTGTAGGGGTATTGTAAGGTGTTTGGACCCTTCATAGGAATGGGAGAGGGTTGGATTTGTCTTAAAGGATGAATTTTGGTAAATGGTTCTGAATTTCTATAATTGGCAAGTGTAAAATGGTAATTCGTAAGTGTATATAATTGTGTATATAATTTGGTAATTTACAATGTGCATTGACAACCTAAGGTTATAATGACAAACAAAAATGAAAGCAAGCCATAATAGAATGAAAGAAAATTTGTAAAGACTTCACATACCTTAAAAACCAGACTTTCAAATGGAGGAGTTCAACCCAATTATGTAGCCTTAGCTTCTTCTTTCTTCAAACTTAACAACAATTTGACTTGTTCAAAAGTTTTTTACCTTCCTCACTTCAATTGTATATCAATTTTCAATGGAATTAAAACTTCAATTGATATTATATGTCTTTCAACATGGAAACTTTTCTATTTCATGCAAAGGTGGTAAAAAGATCATCGAAAAGGTGGTGGAATGTGAAAAAATGCTTGCACACTTCACAACATCATCAAAAAGCAATTTTTTGTTGGAGCACGCGTAGAACCATGGGAATATGCAGACTTTGGGCCTTCAAATTATGGGTATATAAAGTTTTTTACCATTTTAGTGGAGTTAAAAACGCTCTGGTGTTATAACGTGCACGTGTTATAATGCGAGCATGTTATGTGAAATTTGGTTTTCTTAGTGTATTTTTTAGAGTATAGGAGTTTTTGAGAGAGTGGGAGATAGAGAGGGAGGGAGAAGGGGAGAGTGGGAGAAAGAGAGAGTGGGAGGGAGAGAGGGAGAGAGTTGGAGATAGAGTGGGAGGGAGAGAGGGGGGAGAGGATAGAGAGGAGGGAGAGAGGGAGAGGGAGAAAGAGAGAGTGCGAGAGTGGGAGAAGGGGAGAAGCGAAAAGTAGCAAATAGAGAGGGAGCGAGAGATACTGAGAGTGGGAGAAGGGGAGAAGTGGAGAGCGGGAGATAGAGAGGGAGGGAGAGATGGTGAGAGTGGGAGAGAGTGGGGGAGATAGGGAGAAAGAGAGAGTGGGAGGGAGAGAGGGCAAGAGTGGGATATAGAGAGGGAGAGAGAGAGGGGGAGAGTGGGAGAAAGAGAGAGTGGGAGAAGGGGAGAAGTGGAAAGTGGGAGATCAAGAGAGTGGGAGAGAGTGGGAGATAGAGAGGGATGGAGAGAGGGTGAGAGTGGGAGAAAGATAGAGTGGGAGGGAGAGAGGGGGAGAGTGGGAGAAAGAGAGAGTGTGAGAAGGGGAGAAGTGGAGAGTGGGAGGACGAGAGAGTGGGAGAGAGTGGGAGATAGAGAGGGAGGGAGAGGTGGTGAGAGTGGGAGAAAATTCATCCGTCAACCCTCAACCCTCAACCTTCAACCCTTAAACCTTAATCCCTCAACCCCTATACCCTCATAATCCATCAACCCTCAACCCTCAACCCTCAAACCTTAAACCCTAATCCCTCAACCCATATACCCACTTAATCCCTCAACCCTTAAACCCTAATCCCTCAACCCTTAAACCCTACTCCCTCAACCCCTATACCCTCTTAATCCCTCAACCCTTAAACCCTAATCCCTCAACCCCTATACCCTCATAATCCTTCAACCCTCATCCCTCAACCCTCAAACCTTAAACACTAATCCATCAACCCCTATACCCTCTTAATCCCTCAACCCCTATACCCTCTTAATCCCTTAACCCTTAAACCCTAATCCCTCAATCCCTATACCCTAATCCCTCAACCCTTAAAATTCTAATCCCTCAACCCCTATACCCTCTTAATCCTTGAAACCTCAACCCTCAACACTTAAATCCTAATCCCTATACCCTCTTAATCCCTCAACCCTCAACCCTTAAACCCTAATCCCTCAACCCCTATACCCTCTTAATCCATCAACCATTAAACCCTAATCCCTCAACCCCTATACCCTCTTAATCCCTCAACCTTCAATCCTCAACCCTTAGACCCTAATCCATCAACCCCTATACCCTATTAATCATTGAACCCTCAACCCTCAACCCTTAAATCCTAATCCCTCAACCCCTATACCCTCTTAATCCATCAACCCTCAACCCTTAAAACCTAATCCCTCAACCCCTATACCCTCTTTATCCCTCAACCCTCAACCCTCAATCCTCAACCCTCAAACCATAATCCCTCAATCCATATACCCTCTTAATCCCTAAACCCTCAACCCTTAAACCCTAATCACTCAACAAATATACCATTTTAATCTATCAACCCTCAACCCTCAACCCTTAAACCCTAATCCCTCAACCCCTATAACCTCTTAATCCCTCAACCCTTAAACCATAATCCCTCAACCCTTAAACCCTAATCCCTCAACACCTATACCCTCTTAATCCCTCAACCCTCAATACTCAACCCTAAAACCCTAATCCCTCAATCCCTATACCCTATTAATCCCTCAACCCTCAACCCTCAACCCTTAAACCCTAATCCCTCAACCCCTATACCCTTTTAATCCTTCAACCCTTAAGCCCTAATCCCTCAATCGCTATACCCTCTTAATCCCTCAACCCTCAACCCTTCAACCTTAATCCCTCTACCCCTATACCCTCTTAATCATTGAATCCCTCAACCCTCAACACTTAAACCCTAATCCCTCAACCCGTATACCGTCTTAATCCCTCAACCATCAACCCTCAACCCTCAACCCTTAAACCCTAATCCCTCAACCCCTATACCCTCTTAATCCCTCAACCCTTAAAGCATAATCCCTCAACCCTTAAACCCTAATCCCTCAACCTCTATACCCTCTTAATCCCTCAACCCTCAATCCTCAACCCTAAAACCCTAATCCCTCAACCCTCAACCCTCAACCCTTAAACCCTAATCCCTCAACCCCTATACCCTCTTAATCCTTCAACCCTCAATCCTCAACCCTTAAGCCCTAATCCCTTAATCCCTATACCCTCTTAATCCCTCAACCCTCAACCCTCAACCCATCAACCTTAATCCCTCTACCCCTATACCCTCTTAATCATTGAATCCCTCAACCATCAACCCTTCAACCCTAATCCCTCAACCCCTATATCATCTTAATCCCTCAACCGTCAACCCTTAAACCCTAATATCTCAACCCCTATACCCTCTTAATCCCTCAACCATTAAACCCTAATCCCTCAACCCTTAAACCCTAATCCATCAACCCCTATACCCTCTTAATCCTTGAACCCTCAATCCTCAACCCTTAAATCCTAATCCCTTAATCCCTATACCCTCTTAATCCCTCAACCCTCAACCCTTAAACCCTAATCCCTCAACCCCTATACTCTCTTAATCCCTCAACCCTTAAACCCTAATCCCTCAACCCTTAAACCCTAATCGCTCAACCCCTATACCCTCTTAATCCCTCAACCTTCAATCATCAACCCTTAAACCCTAATCCCTCAACCCCTATACCCTCTTAATCCTTTAACCCTCAACCCTTAAATCCTAATCCCTCAACCACTATACCCTCTTAATCTGTCAACCCTCAACCCCTAAACCCTAATCCCTCAACCCCTATACCCTCTTAATGCCTCAACCGTAAACCCTTAACCCTCAACCCTTAAACCCTAATCCCTCAATCCCTATACCCTCTTAGTCCATCAACCCTCAACCCTTAAACCCTAATCCCTCAACCCCTATACACTCTTAATCCCTCAACCCTCAACCCTTAAACCCTAATCCCTCAACCCCTATACTCTCATAATCCATCAACCCTCAATCCTTAAACCCTAATCCCTCAACCCCTATACCCTCTTAATCCCTCAACCCTCAAACCCTAATCCCTCAACCCTTAAACCCTAATCCCTCAATCCCTATACCCTCTTAATCCTTGAACCCTCAACTCTCAACCATTAAACCCTAATCCCTTAGCCAATATACCCTCTTAATCCCTCAACCCTCAACCCCTAAACCCTAATCCCTCAACCCCTATACCCTCTTAATACCTCAACTCTCAACCCTCAACCCTCAACCCTCTACCCTTAAACCCTAATCCCTCAACCCCTATACCCTCTTAATCCTTGAACTTTAAGCTTGGTATTTTCCTTGGAATACCAACCCAAAGGCTTGAAGGGCATTCCAAATGACCAGAGATGTGTTTTTAAAAAATCCACCATATTTCTCATAATCGATTTCGTGCTCACCGTCACGATTGCACGTGGTTCAATATCAAAAAAATCGAGCAAATGGGTAATGGTGGGTTATCTCTTAGCTATCCAACGATGTAATTTTTTTCACTTTCTGAAAATGTTAAGTCTTTCATCCATAATTTATTTTATTTGTATGTCTTTTTTTTTCCAAAAAGTAGTGTTTGGTACTTTTTTGTTATAAATTAACTGTTCATCAATTTTTCGAATAAATTACATTTTTAGAAAATAGAATCCATTCTAAAAAATAAAAAAATTTAAAAAAATAAAAACAAATCAATTAGTTTCCAAAATTTGTAGGGGTAGCATGGCCAAAATTCTGTTTTTAGGATATGTCCACTTCGAAAATTAGTAAAAAATCAAATATTCATTAAAAAATTATCAGAAAAATCATGCATCAACTGCATACTATTAGCCAGCTTTTGACTGTTGTGATTTTAAAAATACTAAAAAAAAATTCATTGGATGAGGTTCATAGAAGAGTTGCTATGTTATGTTTTTCTGACAAAAATAACACCAATTTGTGTACGTTTCCCTCGTTTGAACCCCTTAATCTCAATCATTTTCAAAATAAATTAGTAGTTTAGAAAGTAGACTTGGAGCACGTGAATCCTTCTTTTTTTTCCATCTCAAAAAATTTGAGTCTAAGTATCCTCAATTTCATGTCCAAGGTCAGTATTTCCTGATTTCAAAGAAAAGTTGTCCACTTAAGTTCCCTTCTTGGGAACCATCTTGGTGCACTTGCCCATTAATCTAAACAACCTGAATGATGATGAGTTTTGTAATACAAACTATAAAAGATGCTTAGAATAACCAATCTATATTATTCTAAATGACCTAATTGATGATGAGATGGTAATGAAAACTATAAAAGACACTTTGAATAACCAA
The DNA here is from genome assembly GCA_007115665.2 of Sequoiadendron giganteum. Taxonomy (NCBI): domain Eukaryota; kingdom Viridiplantae; phylum Streptophyta; class Pinopsida; order Cupressales; family Cupressaceae; genus Sequoiadendron; species Sequoiadendron giganteum. The sequence goes on from CM021105.1 coordinate 206,887,054, forward strand.
TCTATATTATTGTAATTTTTTCGCATACCTCTTTGAAAGGATCAGAGCTAGCCATTGTTGCAGTAGGTCCATGATCAATTGTGCCAAAAATATCCAAAAATTACATACAAAATATCACTATTAAAGACACCAGCATTGTAATACAAAATATCAGTATTAAATAAAGAACACTAAAAAACTTAATCATAACAAATCTAAGAATTGTACCTTCCATTATTGAATATCCTATTCAAGCGTGCTTGAAGGGTCATCTCTTTGCTTAAGAGTATCCAATATTGCTTCATGATCAGCATTACTAAGTTTCCATAGTTTTTTTTCCTTTGGTTTGGAATGATGCTTCAACAACTTAACATTTCTTGCTATAACAAGGTTTGAATACATGAGAATGGTTTTGTGTTTCTCGTAGTCTTCAAATGCAAGTATGTCATTCTTTCTAATCATGTATGTTTGTAACCAAGTTCTTACAACCACAACTAAACCTATAGGATACATGAACCCATCATCATCTTCCATCGATTGTGTTAGCTTGTGCTTACCTACACACATCGAGCCAACCAATATTATGATCTCTCTTCATTCTCCTACGGTGCAACAATTGCAAAAAAATTTCCTAGTTGTAGTAGATCTGAAAGCTAGTCATAATCAAGTGAACTTTTCATTGTGTCATTTTCCATGGATATGGTTTTCGATAAAGGATTTATATATTGTGGAACCCATGTATCCACCCACTCACTTGACTCACATTGATCCTACTCGCATTGAATACAAGGTCTGACAAAAACAAGCCAACTTTCATGTCCAAATGGTCCATGTGCTTGCATGTGAGCTTCAAAATGAATGCATCTTTCAAGAATCTTTGATTGTATGAAAATCCAATATTGCTCCCACTGTACCCTCCTCAACCAACCAAAAGAATCTGTGCACTATTGAATCAAGTGTCCCTCCTTGTGACAATGTTGAACTACACCAATTAACAATAAAATGTGCATCACTGAGTTTTTCTCTTGAAATCTTCAATTGCTCCTTAACAAGAGCTCTATTTACACATGCAACTGCTCCATCATGCTCCCCTTTCCCATGCCTAACTTCAAAAAAACTCCAAATATTAGGTACGCCCCTCTCTGCATGTATTCTACTCAACCAATAAAACATATGAGCATTCTTGAATTGACTTGTGCAGTTATCTAACCAAATGAGATGTCGGCCCAATGCTATATAATGCTCCTGCAAGAACTCAAAAAAATTCTCGAAATAATGTTGGATATACTCGGACAACTGAGATCTATCATCACTCATATAAAAATGATACTCTTTGATCATATTTTGATCCTTATCTATACTATCAAGTGCATGTCTAAATGTTATGTGGAAAAAAATAACAATCTAAATTGAATTGTAATATTGATATTATACCTGATTTTGTGGTTGCAATGTGTATTTTTCTACAAAATTAGCCACTGATATAATAGTGCCAATTGGAAAAGAGTCCTTACATATCTTGAATTTTTGATCAAACCATTGAGACCTATGACTATGCCTTGCATACTTGTAGAAAATATTGTTCTTAAAATCTGAAATAAAATCAGCAACACTGCATTCTTTTGTAACCAACTCACATCTAGAACCTTCACCTCCACTCTGCAAAGTATATTTGACTATCTCATATCTCTTTTTCTCAACAATATTCTTTCCAAATTCATGTTCAGAACCCTCATGAAAACATTGAACAAACTTTGACAAGGCACCACATTATGAGCACTTAACATTTAAACAATCATTTTTATAGAAAAAGGAACCATCATCTCTAGAACATAAAAATAGATCTAGCAAGTCCCTTGATGATTTCAGAAGATGCATTGAAACACACTCCTGCAACATTTCATTAGTATGCAAAGTAGAACGGATATAGCATAATAGTTCATGGTACATTGAAAAATCCACATGGTATTTGTAACAAGTATTACGAATCTTAAGAGGCACACAATAAAACTACTTCAAACCTTCAAAAGTCCTTTGCGAAATTTCCATATTTGGATTTGTTTCAATAAATTTGTTGAACAACATTATTTGGCTTGATTCCAAGAAATGTTTAGGATGTGGTGTACGGTCTCGATTGCCAATTCTTAACTTTAAAACATCCTTTCCATTTGGTGATACTTTGGAGTTATCATGCCAAAATTGTTGAATTACCTACTTTACATTATTGGCTAGCTTCTTATCAACAAATGGAAGCCTCTCGACAAAAGCCCATGTATCATTTGAAGAGGATCATCTATTATTTCTCTTCTTGCAAGTGCTCTATGAATTTTTTTTATTATTTATGTCAAAATCAATACAATTTTGTCTCATAAAGTGATCCTTTTTCAATTGATGGCTTACTAGGGCGGTTGTAATGACTCTTCGAGCAGCTCTCTTATCTTTTTCCTTGTTATTTTTTCCAATAGACCTGAGAGCATTAAAAATATTTTTGACAATAGCAGAATTTTTTTTGGTCTTCTTGTTCACATGAATCTTCAATTTGGCTAGCAAAGGTCTTATATTTTTCATCTTTAGAAATTGTACAAAAATTTGGCATTTCTCGGCAATGTCTTATCACTAAAATATTGGTTGAAAAGTCTTCTAGCCCACAACTGAATAGTTTGTGTTGACCTCTTTCCTTCAAATTTTTTTGTAATGTTATCATCAATTTAAACTAACCATTTAGGGGTCCTTGAAGGTCTTGAATTTGAAATATGTCTTTCTTCCACACAAGGTTCTTCATTTCTCATGCAATCTAGTGAAATATAATTTACACTTGCTTCAATATTATGTTCAACATCTTCATTTTCAACATTTTCAATATCAATTTGAATAATTTTATTCCCAATTTCAATATCATGTTCAACATCTTCAATTCCAACATTTTCACCTTGAACATTTTCATTATCAATTTCAATATTTTCATTCCCAATTTGAATATCATGTTCAACATCTTCAATTCCAACATTTTCACCTTGAACATATTCAATTTCCTCTTCACTCGAAAGACCATAGGGCTCAAGTTCACCAATATTTAACATAACTTATATTTTATTCCTATGGCCTTCTCTATCTCTTTGTCTATATTCTTTAGTTTGTTCTTTCATAAGATTTCTCTTAAATTTTTTCTTTCGACGGCTACTACTCCCCATTATACCTCATAAAAGATGCTAAAAAATCATTCCTTATGACGAATTTGAGTACAAGATGCTCCAATTTTTTTATCTTTGTCTCTTCTTGTCTAAAAATGCGTGTTAGTCACCTTTAAAGTGTTGCAAACAAAATTTAGTGTCCGTTGGAATGCACAAAAATGGCCCACAAATCTGATATAATTGGATATCTGATTTGGAAAACATTTTAAAATGTTTTACAATGGTAATATTTTATCTCTGCACATCTGAGTTTTACAAATCAAATATCTGATTCAAATCAGATATCCAATTTGTGTCCACATAGACCTAATGGTTAATGGTAGAGAGTGGGAGAGTGGGAGATTGAGAGAGGCGGAGGGAGAGAGGGACAATGGGAGAGAGAGAGGGAGAGGGAGAGAGGGAGAGTGGAAGGGAGACATAGAGGGGAGGAG